>JAVJIF010006046.1:0-180961 GCA_038442645.1 Agave tequilana | reverse complement strand
CCCCCCCCCCCCTCTCTCGCTCCGCTCCCCAACTCTCTGATATTTGAAACTCTAACTTCAATTTTTCTCTTCAGGCGTTTGCGATTCTTCAAGCGATGGATGAGCTCCAACTCCATCGACTTCTCAGACGCCCTCCGCTTCGTCGACGACCCCGAATCCGGCATCTCCGTCATCTCCCTCTGCGACCTCGCCGTCGGAGATCTCGTCGCCACCATCCCCAAGGCCGCGTGCCTCACAATCAGGACCTCGGCTGCGAGGGAGATGATCGAGGGGGCGGAGCTGGACGGCGTCCTCGGACTGTCCGTGGCTGTGATGTACGAGAGGAGTTTGGGGAGCGATTCGATGTGGGACGGGTACCTAAAGGTGCTTCCGGAGAGGGAATGCGTGCCTCTCGTCTGGAGCTTGGAGGACGTCGATTCGCTTCTTTGCGGGACGGAACTGCACAAGGTAAACGAAAATGGCTCTCTTTTTTATATTTTTTTTGATCGAATTTATAATTTGCGAAATTCAATGGAAAGAATGTACTTTTCTTGGGGCGGTACTCTTTTTTTTTTTAATCAAAGTTATATCTTCGCGAAATTCAATTGAATTTCTTTCCATTGGTGCTCTAAAGCCATTGGGCTTTACAAATTCAATGAAAAATCAAAAATTTTTTATTTAAAGGTATAATCAGATGGGAGATACTATTTTTGCACAAAGTTTGGCAATAGAGCACTGAAGCTGCATGGTTTGGTTCATGATTTTCTTATCAGTATTTACAATTTCTTTAGTTCAGTCAACAGAGTGAAGATACTCGACAAAGGTGGATTAGTTGAGTGCGGTTCTTGCTGTTATGCCAGTAATTCCATATCGTTATAAGAAGTGGGCTAGGTTATCATCATGTAGAAGAAACTTCTTCTGTTATTATTGCATTTTTTTTTTCAGTTCAAAAATCTGTTATCGAAGCAAGTGCCACTATAGCACAGCAGCAAAGCCTCTTTCCATTTGGGCAACAGGTCTTGGATCAAGTCCGCTTACAACAGGCCATGACCTATTCTCCGAGGAAAAAAAGGAAAAAGAAGAAGCATTACCTACTTTTATAGTAAGTCTCATATTAAATCACTATTAGTTTTCAGGATATTGCTCCTAGGTTAAGAAATCAATTTGGCACCTCTATTGACCAATTCAATTCCAATTAACATATCATATTGAAAGATACTTATTAAGGCGGTAATCAATACTGTTGGACTAGGTAAAGTTCTTGATCATCATTAGTCGGACCTTGGCACTTAAGAAGTGATTCTAGAAGATGAACAATGCTTCTTACATCAGTTATCACCAATTTTGATGTAGTTGCCTAATTTAGGTGGCATGGTATAATAACCTAGTTCTATGAAAAAGGCTGTTTTTGAATATAGCAGCTAGAAGTGTGGAAAACATCTAGTTTAAGAACCTTTTTTGTGACTGATGAAATCATGAACAATCAACTTCAGCAATGCCTTGACTTTACTAACTCCAATGATCCCCAGCATCTTTCTCCTATTTAGCAATGTGCTCCTAGATGTCCTTACTGACCATCACAAACCTTGTTATTTAACTATAAGGCACCAATGACTTTAAATGTTGAAAGAATCGTATTAGGGGTGTTATCTTGGTCACAAGTAGCTGGGGTTCAATTTTGCCCAAGAGGGAGCTTGTGCCTGTGGTTTGGAGTTCCAAAGAATTGGATGGGCTAGATGGAGCCATATCATGTACAACAGATGCATCTTTAGTTAGATCTACCTTCTACATACTTTAATATAATGGATCACACTATTTTTAGATGATAATATGTTGATCTGGTCTTAGTGCAAAATGTCCTTCATAGTTTGGCTAGAAAGCTCTATTTCTCTAGGTTAGCGCCCTAAAATGAATAGATTGCTTATATGTAGATCAATTGAATTATGCGTATTTCTTGTTGGCACGACAATTAATTTATTTGGGTTTGTAGGAAATAGCCTGTATATTTTATCTAATCATTAATTAGACACTATTGTTTTTTTTTTTTTTTTTGGCACAAGTAACCCCTTGGGTATACACTATACAACTTGTGTGTCCAGTCTATGTTTTGAATCCAGACCTGACGAGGTATCCATAGTACTCAACTCAAGCCTATCCACTTTGACTGTCTTGTCTTTCAAGTTTTAACAACACACCATCCTACATGTAGGGATGGAAGTTCTTATTTGCGTGAAATTTGACTCACAACTTGAAGATAATGGGTTAGAAATGGGTCTTGGGATGCAAGTTTGATAGTTACCGCGATCAATCTAGCATTTTCTTGGGTTGGGAAAACCCATTTGAAAAATGGCTATGAGCATGTAAATTATAACTTACATTGAAATCTGATTGGCATGGGAATTACATGTCTAAACTCTGAACTGGATCGAACCTTGCAAGAGTTACAACCACATCTTTATGCATTTAAAGATACCGTTTTCAACACTTATTGTTCTTCTTTGTTATTATTTCTTTGAGTTTACTTAGCGAGTTGAAAGTACTTTGTTGTTAGCTTAAATTGGTTTGAAGTTATAGGCCATGATGATTTCCCTGTAAATTATATAGCATGTAAGGTTCTAGATCCGAACCATATACCCTGACGAAATCCGACTCCAACAACATCTAGCATAGGCGGGTAGGGTTTGGGTATGCATTTCAAATAACCCATGTCAGGTTGGGTTGGATCGGGACAACCCCAATATAGGTTAGATATGAAAATACACCAAACTTTGAATGACCCTCCCGATTGTTACTCTAAATGGGGACTAAGCCTAACATGTTTAATGAACATACCATGCTGGGTTGACCCTTTGACATGAATGACCCAAATTTACCATATAATAGTAAACACTTTTAGCTATTCTTCAACTCCCTAAATAAAAATGATGGACAAAAGATTCAAATAAGCCATAATTCTAAAGTCACTTGCCTTAACAAGATAGCTTTGTACCTCTTCATACTACTGAGATCTTTTAAATATACATTTTATAATTATTCTATTGATAACCTATGAAATATATCAAAGTATCGAAACTAGTTGCTTTATTCTCCTCAGTGATGCCTTCCTCTCATGACCCCTTCTCCTCTCACATCTGTAACCAATCCTGCTAAAGCCGTCTTCATCTCCACTATAAAACCCAACATTAATGTACCACTATTATTAAATGTGGTTCCATTATGTGTGCGGTCCAGCAACGCATAGTGATAGTGCATAATCGGTTTACGCATCAATTATGCAAATTATATGAAATTACAAACAAGTAAAGTGATTAATATATATAATTATATATATACACACATAATTTTAAATGTGAAAATGCCCACAAATTTAGAAAATAAAAAAGATTATAAGCCTGTTAAATTGTGAATATATGCTATTATCCCAATGAAATAAGTAAACCGAAATTCATACACACTGTTATGAAATTATTAATCATGGTAACAATAAAACTACAAAACATTGTGAACAAGTAGTAGAAAAAAGAAAAGAAGAGAAGAGAAACTGATCTCTTTGCATTAGCAATGCAATTTTCATTACAAGTGAACTTGCAAAGTAGAATAAAGAAAAGTCGATCAACTAATCAATCAGAGTATCAAATAAAAAGACAGTTTCAAAAAGTTAATAAATAATTAATAAAATACACAATCATCACCTAATACTATCTACTATTTAGCAATTAACATTAGAAAGTAACTACATGAACACAATTTCGTCATCATACAACATAAATTACTAACTACTTAGCAATCCAACTCACACACGCAATGGTTAGTTTTACCTCTAAGTCCAATTTCCTAAATATATGAATCATGATTAAGAAAACATAAGTGCTTCAAATAACACAAAGTGCATCCTCCATCACACATCCTCATCATCATCTTCATAGCAAACACTCTCATTATTTAACTTCACTTCAGAAGGAGCCTCATAATCGTCATCATCATTGCCTCGTCACCTGAATCTTGTCCATTTGGATCCTCAGAGACCTTATTCTCCAATCTATTCGAAGAATCCTCTTCCTCTTTCCTTGCATTTCTCCTTAATGTACTCTTGCTCATAAGTGGGTTTTCATGGCTCCATTGACCTCTGCAACAATAACCCATGCAAGTTCAAAATTGAGAAAGACTTTTGCTGTTGTCAAGGCAAGGCTGAGCGAGTCTCCCGCTAGATGAAGAGAAAATCATGACCTACTAGCTTTCTTAGGGGGAGAAGAAAATCAGGAGAGATTTTTGGAGGAAAAAAAGAATACTAACCTTCACTATTGCAGGCTCGTCGTTGCCGGTGTACCCTCGTCAAGACCTGATGTTGTCATTTTAAACTTCTCGATGCCTTCCATTGCTGCCACCAACCAAAATCACTTCACAAAGGAGTGGGAAATGGGGAGGGAACCGAAAAATCAGGGATTTTAGTCTTCTAATTCGTGACTGATCAAATCCTAAAAGGATTTGTATTAATTGTGTTTCTGGTTGGGTCCTCTTGTTACGGGTTAAAGCTCCAAACTATCAACAAGTCTATAGTCTCTATTCGCTCATGTATGAGAGTCTGCACGCGCCTACTCATATATGCCTGCATACGCTGGCTAGAAATATTTTCAAAGTGCACAACTTGTGCAATTTGGGCTAACATAACTTATGTATTCGCATAATCTGACTTTGCTTTCTACTATTTTTTTCTCTAGCTAAATAAAGCTCACACCATGGATTCCATTAAGCTTAAATGATGTTCATGGATTTAGGAATAGTGGTTTCTCATCAAAAGTTGTTGATTTCTAAAATTAAAGTTGTTTTTTTTATTGTTATCACTTTAATATTTGTTGGATTTGTTTCAATCTTGCATGAAGAAAATATCCTTTCTTTTAATCAAAGTACTCATGTTTCATAAGTATTCTATGTAAAATTTCCCCCTAGAGTCACACATCTGGTCTCCTATGGAGATAGATGTGGAGTTACATGGGTCGGTCGTGCCAATCCGAATTGTGGCAAGTTAGACTCTATTAGGAACTATGACTGTTCAATAAAATTATAAACATTTTGGCTCTAGATCAACCACATTGTGGTTGGGTTGAAATTTGATAATGATCACCAGTCTTGACCAACTGGATCCATTTGCACCCCTACTTGCCTGGCCATGCGGTTATGTATGGGCTGGTTTAGATTCACTTGAGATTAGGTTGGGTTAGGGTTAATTCATGTTGAAAAGAGGCGCACTGTTAGTGGAGGTTGCTTTTGTTTTTCTTTAAAATAGTTTTCTTTAAACAAGAGAGTGAGCATAAGAGTGAAGTTAGAGTTGTTTGGATAAAAGATATAAGAGAAGATAATGAAAGCAACTATATGTTAAGAAGAGAAATTGAGAAAATTTTCTCCAATCCCTTTCCTTTGTTTTATACATGCATAAGATTTAGTGATCTCCACATTTTTCAAGGTTTGAAATGTCGCCTGAGATTGATATTTTGGCTTGATACCTATGTTGTCGATATAACCCGAGGAGACCGAAACAATACCTAATATTATCAATATTGCCTATACGGCAAGACAGAACAACAAATATTACCAATTCCGATACCAAATCCTACGACCGATACAGATGTTGAGATTTCAATCAATGACCTTCTCGCTAAGGTTAGTTTTGAGTCAAAATTACAATTAATAAGTACTTATATGCTTTTTAAAGTTGAATCAAAATTTAGTCTAGGACACGGGCTGGGCCTATGATTAAGGACGATAATGGATTGTGGTTGGCCCGGGGGCCCGCACTCTGGCCCCAGAAAGAGATAGGTCTAGTCCTAACCCACTTTCATAATTTTGGGGGAGGGGTATGACCATTAGGCACTAAAATTTTGGAATCGTGGTCTGCTTTAAGTACTGGCCCCAATCCTTTTGAGGCTTATTTTAGGCTAGTTTGGGGCTAAGAGGTTTTATTTTCCTTTTAGAAAAAAATATGACTTCTAATGCAAAAGAAATAATTTGAACCTTTAACCTATTGTTCTAAAAGATATTTTTTCATGAACACATCAATAATTAACCTATTGTGTATTTTTAAAATAAGGTAAGTTAACTAAAAATCTAAATTTTATGAAATGTGGCTTTAAGATCTTAGGCTGACCCATTATGCCCATCTCAACAAAATAATTGGGCCGGCTCGAAAACCTGATGGTTGGCCCAAAGCCCACAATGGTTGATTAGTATATTGAAGTTTAGGCTCAAGTTTGAGCTGAATTTAAGGCCTTGATAATTTTGGGCCTGACTTCAGGCCTTACCCTGGGCCCACCTTAGGCCCTACCTATCTATGAGCAATTACCATGTCTGCCTGTGGCGTTGAATGGTTAGGAAATGGTCTAGATCTGGTTGGGAAGAGATAAATCTAATCCTAGGCAGATTTTAGCACTGGCCTGTTATTTCTGACATTCGCATCGGAACCTACTTACCTCAATCCAAACCAGGCCCATTGCCCGATGGTTGGGCCATTAATCAATCAACAAGATCCCATGTTGTGCTCCTACAATCAAGAACATGTGTCTTTTGCTAAATAAACTCCAGTTTTGACGTATTAGGCTTCTTTTAAGCTCGCAAATTGCAATAAGTTCATTCATATCCTTGGAAAAATTTGATTTCTCAAGTTATCATATGTTTCTAAGCAGTTATATTTCTTTCTTCTTTTTTCTTTGTACACGAGATTATTAATTTACTTACACTGCTTGTTCAATGTCATTAAATAATAATTTACTTTCAGGACTACCTAAGCAAGGTAATTATGGTGCTTCTCTTGACTAATTTGTAAGATTTAATATTATAGAAATGGATTTACCATTTTCGAAAGATTTTTTCCCCATGTTGGTTGGAACTTCACGAGGTAAAATATGTGCTTCCTAGATCAGTGAGCTGCAGTTGGTATATGGCTTGTGCATGTTTTAGTTAATTGTCAATAAATTCGTCTTGTTTTATAAATCAAGAACCGCCTTTTGCTGTTATTTAAGCACTTTGAACTGATGCGTGAAATCAACTCCATTGATGCCCTCTCTTTCACTGATTCTCCTGATTATGCAATTTGACTAAATGACCCTGTGATAATTATAAGCCCGTATTAGTTAAGTCACCTTCATCTGTTTTTCTATTTTCAAGCTGATGTGCTTATTGTAAGCACATAATAGAATCACCAATTAATTTGGAACAACTTTTGTGCATAGAATTGGTCGAATAGTTCTCCAAAAATCATTCAGATTCTGATTACTCTGTTTAGTTCAATGAAAAAAAAAAAAATTCTTTCATACAATTTGAAATTGATTCACGAACTCTGCACATTGTCACTGCCTTTTTCGGGTTTCAAGTGGTTAAACTAGCAGTTGCAATTAAAAAATTACTCACATATAATTATTTTTTACTTTATATTAGTATTCTTTTAGTTATTTTATGTTAATGTGAACTTTTCTTGGGATTTTCAAATTTTATCTGAAAATTGACCTTTGCATCCTTATCGCTCAACTTTTGATTATAAGAGTTCCACACCAGACAATGATTAAGGGTGTGGGTTGTAAATATTACCTTGTCCTGCTTAATATTCCGAAGGATCTTATGTGAGGAGTCATCATGGAATGGATATCTGTGTGTGCTTTTTATCATGGTTAGGCTGAGTTGATTGGCAGAAATTTAGAATGTAGGAACTAGGAACACATGGTATGATGGATTCTTTAGATCATGGAGTCCAAGTTTGAATATAAGCCGCTTTCATTTGAACACAGGGTGCTTAATTACTAATACTATTTATCTGGATTTATGAAAAAACCTTCTCATTTTATTTGAGGTTATCAGTGGCTGTACTGTTTTTGCTGTAATTTTATTATAATGGGCTGGGGAATAGTTCCCACTGAGTTGGCTATTGGGGGGGGGGGGGGGGGGGTAAAATTGGTGCCACTTCGAACAATTTATTCCAATTTAGTGTACAACTAAGAAGCATAGACACACGGGACACAGGTGCGATACGGATACTGACACGGGACACGACAATTGCTTAAAATGTAGGAAACAGGGACATGACATCATGATAGTAGAATATATATAACAATAATAGTGCATAAATATACACGCGTACTCATGTTTTTGTATCCAAAAGCTTATACACATAGTTCAATGTGTCTAACTCCTCATATTGAAACCTATTTAAACTTATCATAATTTTATACAAGTTAAGATTTTGATGGCATTTTTTGTTTTACTAAAATATAGTCTTTGGTACAATGGGAAAGTAAATAAATATCTCAAATATATAATGTGAGCAAAGAAGTGTAAGACAAATGTAAAACGTGTCTCCAAAAAATGCCAAACAAGTGTGTTCTAAATATATAAAAAAAGTTGTATATGATTGAGAAGTCTGAAAAGTGTCCTAGAAATATAGTCTTTGGTACAACGGGAAAGTAAAAAATATCTCAAATATATAATGTGAGCAAAAAAGTGTACAAATGTAAAATGTGTCTCCAAGAAGTGCAAACAAGCGTGTTCTAAATTTAAAAAAAAAATCTGTATATGATTAAGGAAAAGTCCAAAAAGTGTCCTAGAAGTGTTCAAAGAAGTGTCGGTGTCCGACACGAGTATCATAGTGTCGGACATGGATACGGCTTCATTATAGAAGCGCCCAGGTGACATAGGGGTACAATCATCCATAGTCAGGTATCTATAATGGCAATGATGTCAGTTATCAGCTTATCTTACCTGAGTCTGCCCTGAAATTTTGGGTTTGGATATGGATTTCCGGCACCAAAAGAGTTGTGGATTAGATTTGTGTACACGTTTTGAATCCAAAAGTTTCTTGGGTTTGGATATGGATATATCTAGTTCCAAAGAATCCAAACTGACAGCCGATAAACAATTTCTTTGGGAAAATTAGTTGAATAACATGCATTATTGTAAATGTTGATCCTGACATATTTACTTAGGTAAAACCATCTTGCAATACATATTTTCCTGTACTATTACATCACACTTAAAATTCTTAAAGTAATATCTAATGTCATGATTTAAGTGACTAATTGTAGAAAACTGTAATAAAAGTTGCAGTATGGAACTAGAGTACCAAATAACCTGATAATCTGAACATGAACTCGAATGTAAAGCATACCCATTAAGCTTATATTGGTTACCTGTCAGTTTGGATAATCTTAAAGCTCATCATGTTTGAATGTGGATACTGTATGTAAGCAACCTGTCGCACCTTTATATTGTTCCCCAATACCTTCATTTGGATCAACTATTTTAGGTCAGCACTCTTCAATATTTTGAATCCGTAGTGCTTTTCAGTTCAATTGTAGGACATGCTATGTGATAATACATTAATTACTGTATTTTATAACCATCAGGAGGTTTTATGAAGTTAATCTAGAATCCTCTGTTTTTCACTTTGTTCTCGTATGTATCTAGTTAGGTGGTAAAAGAAGACAAGGATTGCCTATATGTGGATTGGAAAGAGCACATTCAGCCTCTTATTCTCGCATTTAAGCTTGATCCAAGTTATTTTGGTGTTGAACAATATTTCTCTGCCAAGAGTCTTGTTTCGTCGAGATCCTTTGAGGTAGATGATTACCACGGTTATGGAATGGTGCCTTTAGCTGACCTGTAAGTATCATATCTTATTTGTTGATGGGTTGAATGAGCTGCTGATCGCATCTAATAAATGCCTGCATAATTTACTATATTTTATAAGTGAACTTTAGGTATGTTTTCTGGGTGCTGGCATGCAATCTAGACATCTTGAATCTTCTGATTACCACATATGTGATATAAGCTAAGTTACATATATAGCTAGAATTGTTTGCTTTATTATGCACGATTGAGTTCCTAAGAAACAAGGTTGCATTCTCAATGGCCATATTACGGTCCTCTCGCAGCTATATGTTGCTTCAAATATGTACAACATTTAATTATGTGATTACTCTAGTTAGAGAGACTTATATTGTATGTAGATCGCTCATTTTACACATATACATGTTTTCGATTGTTATCTTGTGGGACAATCTTTTGACTTAAACTGCATGGATAAATAATGTTACACACACAGACACAAAGTACGTGCATCTGGACATTATATCTCTATCTATGATCTTAATATATATAATCTATAAGTACTCTTAAAAGCAATGCTGTCCCCTCTTTTTCTCCTCAGGGGCAATGTTTGGCATTAAAAAATAATCGATCTTTTAAAATTTCTATTAAAATCGATCTTAATCCATTCCTCAATTGAATCTAACTAATAATATCCAAAGCTTAAGAAACCTAACAAATAGACAATGTAAAATATCATATATCTTTAGCAATATTATTAAAAGTAGAAAGGATATTGTTCAATGGATTATGAACTCAACTTAAATAAATAATGTAATAAACAAAACATAGAATAGAGATTCATCAACTTATAATTTTAGAAAACCATCATATTGGAGTCCCAACTTAATGTATCTAAAACGTACAAATATTAACATAAGTTTTATACATGGACATTATTGTAAATATTTATGCTAATATGACACCCTTTTTTCCTTTTAATTTTTTCTGCAATAGTTTAGAATACATGTCAATTCTTCTCATTTATATTTCTTCTAAAGTAAATATTTTTGTTATAATTCTTTACATTCTTAACATTTTTATTTTGATCTATTATATTTTAGTTCTTTTCTCTTTATTCTTAATTATCTTAAAATCCTTCAATCCACAAAGTGATATTTATTTTTATTCGATCACTTTATAGATAGATTCGTTAACTGTTCTAAATGCCGGATTTTTCGAGCAATCTCGGACGGAAATCTAAATGTCAGATTGTTGATCGGGAAAATTTCGAGGATTTAGTGAATTTTGGGTGTCAATTTTGGATGGTATATATATCACATATATTATTTCCTAAATGTCCAAAATTCAAGGCAATACATATGTAAACCATCAAAACTAGAAAAGAATATATATATATTTATATATATATATATATATATAATAAAGGGGCCAAGCTACTTAAAAAGAAAGAAAATAGAAAGAAAAAATATAAAAAGCCAAAAAAAACTTGCCGCCCACTTGTTGCCGGCCAAGAAGCCTCCCGGGGGCTCGTGGGGACTCCGGAATTGTCATAGGGGCTCGTGGGGCCTCTTCGAAGCCTCCTCAAACTTTGTCGAGTGTCGTCTCTCTCTCTCTCTCTCTTTCTCTCTCTCTCTCTCGTGATGCCTCGTTGGGGCTCCTCAGGGTATCTCTCTCTCCCCGTTGTGTGAAGAAGAGGAGAATTAGGGTTCGATCAAGCCCTAGTTCCTCTCTCTATTATTTAGGTTAACGAGTATGGGTTCAGGTTAACAGGTTTGATTGTTAAAAAAAAAAAAAAAAAACCAAACAAAGCAAAACAACCCAATGTCGGCCGAATTTTTCATCCGAAATTGCGCTCGAAATTTGGAAAAAACTCGAAATTTCACCGAAACAGCCCCCCAAAAAACGAAATACATATATAAGGGAGCTATTTTGTGTCAGCTCGAGTGATATTCTGAAATTTCGCCTGAATTTAAAACACTGGATCTGTTGGATAAGTTATGGATTTTATCATTCTTTTTATATTATATATCTCTATTTTATAAATTTGTCATATAGATAAGAATCTAGCCTATTTCAACTTTTATATTTTTATATCTCTAGAATAGTCATGACTTCGATTTTTCTAAATGTAAAAAATAGTTAGGAAAATAGTTTGTATATGTGATATTTCTCCACTATATGTGATATTTCTCCAATATAAGTAGATCATAATATGTTACTCTATCTACTTGATTTCCTTTTCTCATGACATGCACTATGCGTGCCTGACATGCTAGTGTAATAATAAGAAAAATAATGTTCATCAATCATATGATATTTAGCATAGCGGACCGCTGGTTTGTCATTGCACCCACCCGACATGGTAGTATAAATTGGGCTAAAAATGATGTTCTTAATGATATGAAATTAACATAGTGACAATAGTAAAAAAAAAGTAAAAAATAATAGAAAGGAGTAGAGAGTTAAAGTTTTTATGCCCAAGGAATATCAGAAGATGGAAAACGTATACCCAAATGTTCCATGTCACTAGCATAGGGGGAATTGTAAAGAAAAGTAGAAAAGGAAGAAAATGAGTAGAAAGTTGAAGAGTTATGCTTGGGGAACATCATAAGATGGAGACTTATATCCAAATGTTCAATGTAAACCATGATTCAAGTATCTTTCGATTTTGATATATATCAGCAATATCCAAATGTTTAATGTAGACCATGATTCAAATATCTTTCGATTTTGATATATATATATATATCAGCAATATTATATCATGTTTGAGATAACTGATACGATATTAACCCTATAATATTGGTCGATATCACTGAATTGAGAGCGAGACCTTGGTAATATTGATACTAAAAACCATTAGCCGATAGTGATGTTGATACGGAGATTTTAAACCATGATGTAGACTTCCTTTATGCAGGTTTTGAATAATTTAATTTATAGTATTTATGATGTAGACTTCCTTTATGCAGGTTTTGAATAATTTAATTTAGAGTATCTATGAGACTTAATTTGATAAGTAAGTAATACACACATATAGTTTAGTACATATATTAAGTTCTTTTCTTTTATTTAGTATTGAATCAATTATTGGTGCCATCCTATGTTATTTTACTTCTCTCTAGATATGGCATATATTTTAATGTGCATATTTTGTGAATAAAATTTCTCATAGCAAGGCCAATCTATATTTGAAAACTTCAAACATAAATAAAAATAAACTACAAAACTAATATAAGGAAGATTTTTTTCTGAACTAAACATATGAAAAAATAAGAAAGAAAAAGAAATTACACCTGTTCTTAAAATATCTTGCAGTTACATATGACCAAAGAACATCAATGACCAAGATCCAACATTATATGAAAACTTTAATAAATAAGCATCAAGATCAACATTTATTGAAAAAAATTGGAGTTACTTTTGAATATAAAAATTAAAAAATAAAGAGATCAAACTTTATTTTACAACTCAAAAAGGGAAAAAAAACATGACCAAGTTAAAGTTTGGAAATATAAGCTAAAAAAAGACCCCGATTCTATCTTCCAGCTATTGGTCGTTTTTCTTCTCCTCTTCTGAATGAAGTATTACACATATTTTACATAGATATTTTGCATCAAGCTCAATATATTGATATTGTGGGGCTTAAATTTTCTTTAAGTGAATATTTATAATGTATTTTAAAATAAAAAACATCAACTCATTTTTACCTTGAGCTTTAGAAAAAGTGTTATACTTGGTTTTTTGCAGTGTTCTATAAAACCCGTTATATAACTCGTTATATAACCCAACACTGACCAATTGTTACGTAACAGGGATAAAAAACATAATGTTTCATAACTATGGTTATTTTGCCCGTAACGTTCGTTACATTACGTTATTAACGTAACACACCGTAACTTACGTTATGGTGCAAGTCAACTTTTTATAGACTCTTAAATTTGCTTGAACTAGGGCCAAAAAATCCCCCCAAAAAATTCTCTCTGCAAACTCGTCGCTGTCTTAGCAACTTCGTCAGCGGCGCCAAGAAGAAGAAGAAAGAAGAATAAGACCTACCTCTGGTAGTCCTCCATCGTGGTGGTTCTCGTCAGCGTCGTCTTCAAGCGATGGTTCTCCGTCTTGGTTCTTACCGACGCCGTCTCCAAGCACATATAAGCTCTCTCTTCTCTCTTTGCTCTCTCTCTCCAATCTCTCTCTCCTGCTCCCGATCTCTCTCTGCTCTCTTCAGGGAGAGAGCAGAGAGAGATCCGAGGGAGGGAGAGCAGACATAGTGAAATTATCTAGAGGGAGAGGACAGAGAGAGATAATTGCTAAAAATATTGGCTGAGATAACATTATCAAAAGATAATTGCTCAAAAGATAATTGCTAAAAATTATCATGTTTGTTATTATACTTGTTATAGTTTGTTATGTTTGCGAACTTATTATGAAATTTGTTATATTTGCGAACTTATTATAACTTGTGAATATGAAAAATTATTGTGATACTTGCTAAAAAATGTAGCGAGACTTGCTAAATGTGTTATATATTATTTTGATATTTTTTAGAATTTTTTTAAAAATTATTTATTATTTATAAAAATTCTTAAATATAGTATATATATTTATTTTTATTAAATAAATATTAAATTGCATAACCTACATTATGCGTTACGTTATAACCTATGTTAACATAACAAAGGAAAAACATTATCATTACGTTATCGTTATTTTAAATATTGGTTTTTTGTATGCTAAATTGCTAATACCAAAAAGTGTTCTTTTGTTTGACAATTAAAGATTTTTGTATGCTAAATTGCTAATAAAGAATTGTTAAACTTGGTTTTTTTTTTAATGCTAAATTGCTAATTACATTTATTGTTCTTGTGTTAGATACTTAGAGATTTTTTTGTATGCTAAATTGCTAATAAAAGAATTGTTAGACTTGGTTGAGTAATATGTAACTTGCAAGTTTTATCAATTTTTAAATAATCGCCTATTTTCAATTTTGGGACTAGCTTTTAATATTTATTTGAATTGTTTTTTGTTATGTTCAATTTTATAGGTTAATCAAACTTTCAAAGAGCCATGGATAAATTTCTTATAAGATAACCGAAACCTAACAAAAATTAAGTATGAGAGAAAGTGTCAATCAATCTTTGTCACAGTGCCCAAGCACTTCTACAAATTACAAAGAATCTGATTCTTCATTAAAACAGAGGTGCATTGAAGTTAACTTGTAAGACCTTCCGATAGATTGTTGGTTGTAGACTTCAACACATGATAGTGATGTTTCTTTTAGTGGGAAAGATTGTATTTAAAGAGCAGACCTGCAGAAAAGCTCTTGCAAACCCCGTATGAAATAAAGGACTACCCAAACAAAACACTATTTACGGATAAATATCGACGATTCAATCTGGTTTCGTTTGACATCTATCCAAATTGGTTGATGTATAATGTGAGAAAAGACGCAACATTTTGCTTATTTTGCTATCTTTTCAAGAATCAAAATGAGCAATTTGGTAGGATGCATTTATTGCCGAAAGATTCAGAATTTGAAAATATGAATCATCTTGAGATTGGAAATTTTCAATTCTTAATCTGTGGACAGGAAATTGATCTCCAACAATTGCTCATTTTGACTTTTGAAAAATAACAAAATAAGCAAAATATTGCATCTTTTCTCACACTGTGCATCAACCAATTTGGGTAGATGTCAAACGAAGCTAGATTGAATTGCCGTTATATATCAGTAAATAGTGTTTTCGAGTAGTTATCTTTTTTCATACGGGGTTGGTAAGGACCTTTGTGAAATATGCTCTTCGAATGCGGTCTTTCCCATTAGGAGAAATATCACTATCACACATTGAAGTTCGTAACCTAGGATCTGTCAGATGTCTTACAAGTTAACTTCAATACATCCCTGTTTTAAATAAGGTTCAGATTTTTTGAAATTTGGCGAAGTGCTTGGGCACTTTGGCAAATGTTTGTTTGACGCTTCCTCCCGTACTTGAGCTTTCATTTGATTTTAGTTTTCTTTTAAGAAATTTATCCATGGTTTTTTAAAATTTTAATTAAACCTATAAAATTGAACATAACAAAGAGCAATTCAAATATATATTGAAAGATAGTCCCAAAATTGATGATAAGCAGTTAATTACAAATTGATGAAACTTGCAAGTTACATATCGGTACTCAACCAAGTCTACACTTCTTTATTAGCATACAAAAAATTACCTAATTATCTAACACAAGAACAATATATGTTATTAGCAATTTAGCATTAAAAAAACAAGTCTTCTTTTTTTATTAGCAACTTAACATACAATTTTTTCTTCTAATTGTCTAACACAAGAACAATATTCAGTATTAGCAATTTAGCACACACAAAACCAAGTTTAACACTTTTTCGATTAGCAACTTAGCATATAAAAAAATCTCTAATTGTCTAACACAAAACAGTATATTTTTTAGCAATTTAGCATACAAATAACCAAGTCTAACCCATTTTTAATAGCAATTTTGCATACAAAAACCAACAAGCTCTCTGATAGATTTAAAAAAAGTAATTCGGATTTTACAAAAAAGAGAGTGAGATGGGGATTAACCTGAGGTCAAGGTGATGATGATGGGTCCACTGGGAATTCGCTTGCTGTCGCCTTTCACTGCTCGGGTGCTCGGGAAGGTTCTCGCCTGTTAGTCGTCGCTGCTCAGGAATGAACCAGATGGTTGAGAGAAGGATTTGGATTTTGGGAATTTAGGGATTAGAGAGAAATGAGATTTAGGGTTTTTGTGTGGTTTAAATTTGTGCAACTCTCAGTTGCCACTGGGTTGGGTTTTTGTGCGGCGAGAGCGAGGCTGCAGCTGTAGGTGGGGGAGAGAGACACTGGGTAGGGCTTTTGTGTGGTGAGAGAGGCTGCGGGAGTGGGAGAGAGAGGCTAATAGTCACAGGATTTTTGGAGAGAATTTGATTGGGTCACTTTTTTGTTGTAAGAGAGAGGAGAGAAAATTTGGCGTGGTTTAAATTTGTGTGACCCAATAGGCTCGAAAGTGAGACATGAGAGGACTAGAGGGCTCTGAGTGGGCACAACTGCAGGTGCATTAAGGTTTTCAAGTGAGGTCGGGGGTCACGTGACCCCCCAACACCCCTCCCTACGCCATTGCCACTGTGGATAGGTAAATGGAGAAATTGAAGAGTGGGGGATTGAAAGCAAGGAAACAAAGATCTGATACCAAACCTGGTGATATCTCAGAAGCAAGACTGCAAAAGATAGATGTTTGGGCTTGCTTGTTGCTTTCAATGTAGAAAAAAAGTGAGATACTGGGTTGTTTGTTCCTGTCTAGAACAGGATAGAGGAGAATTTGAAGAGATATACGAAGAAAAAGCAGGAAGCGTGAGATAATGAGCTAGTCCAAGCCCCAAACAGTTGTTCAACTTTTCCATTCTAATAATGATATCCCATAGAACTTTAGCCTTTATATTGGCTTCTACATTGAGAAAAGACAACACTAGGGATTTACCCTTTAGTACTAACTTTACAAAGAAAGACCTATAATTAAATTAAAATTCTGAACTTCCCATAACAGATATGATTATGGAAATAACTCATCAACACTACTTTAAAGACATAATCTAAATTAAGAATCATATTTAGTAATCACCCCTCTGTCTTTGAGTTACATTTTAATCTCACTGAATGGAAATATGATTGGGTTCAACTAGTTTTCATATGGGCAGCAGGGAATCGTGATACTTTTAACCATTTTTTTTTTAAGATTTGACTGGTGGCCATTGCTATTTTTTTGGTCTAAGGCAGAGGCCCATTTTCATTAATGAAATAAAAAAGAGTACAAGGGCAAATATCAAGGGGGGGGGGGGGGGGGGGGGGGAAGCAAAGCAAGTCCACCCTTAATCCTAACTCATTCCCCACAATATCTTAATCATAAAGCCATCTGTCACAATTTACATACCACCACCCACATGCCACTGACACTAGGTCGAACGTCATTATGGCCATTTTCTCACATAGCAATATAGCACTTAGAAATAGTATACACCTGAACACACCATTTGGACGTGGACAACATGAGACATCTGCACTCCCACTGCATGCATCAACAAGAGATATCAGGAAGATCAAATTACCAACAAGACCATAAGAGAAACCCAATTAGCAGTAGAAAGCCAGGAAAACAACCACTAAGACCATATACGCTAGGTATCGTGGTTGAAATTTTCATCATGCATTCACCATTGATACTTTATTTCCACAGCCAGATACGCCATACATTGTCTAGCATAAACCATCATGGCTGGATATGTCGGGCGCCATAGTGAAGATTAATAACTTAACCACCACTCTTACTCCACCGAACAACCATCTAAATTCCAATTGCTGCCTTAAGAAAAGATAGAGAAAAGAGGCAAGAAGGATGACGAGAACATACAATTAAAGGAAGAAGGGGTGAAGTCCAGAATGGGTGGTGATGTGTCCACAACTAAACACATCCATCATGAAGCCATCAATGCATTCATCGGATGACGTGAATTAGCAGCAAACATCAACGAGAATAAGTCCAGAGATGAAGAAGTGAAGGGTATAAGTTTTGTTTTTTATGTGCCAGTCATGACAAAAGGTCCAAATATTTTGAGGCAGTAGCTTTATATTACGATTCAATTTGAAAAGTAAAAAAGAAGATGCATTTCCTGTGTTGAATTTGTCCTCCGACCACGGGCTTGGTTATCCCAGACGGGTACATCTTTCTTGCTATGGTCGGTTATGACGGACGCTTAGTTAAGCTTCGTGAATATGTTGGTTAATGGCGGGCAGCGCCAATTGCCATGACCAAATTGCCTTCTATGGCTGATTACACCGGGCGCTAGGGAAATGGGCAAATCAACATCACCTGAACTAGATCTACCTTCTACACCACTGATTTGGCCTCTCCTTGAAGAACTTACCTTTGCTGCTTTCAAACTCACCTTTGACAGATCTAGGCCCTTCAATCGCAGATGAGAGATGCCATCTTCATAGCCACTGACCTCTTGTCGGAACTGCCTCACCCATGAAGGGGAGATAGTAATAAAGGTGAGATAAGGAGATAGAGGGAGAGATGATGCAGATGAGGAGAGGGAGTATAAAGGAGTTTTGTTTTTGAGATTTTTTTTATGTAATTTTTTAAAGTTTTTGAGGTGACTTTTGAAAGTTTTTCAGGTTGCGGAAAGGAAAATGGAGGGGGGAGGCAGCTATGGGTTTCTCCCTCCTCTCCTCACCCACAATTTCAACATGCACTTTGACCATCCAGGGAAGGGAGGCATAAGTTTCTTTTTCATGACAGAAATAGGGAGACGTTATTACAGACAAATATATGAGCAGTTCAGAGATAAGGAAAGAACAGAACACAAGGATCCTCAAATGATAATGGAATTAGTGGAGGGGGAGCCTACAAGTATTGTAATAAAAGTTTATGGGCAATAGCAAAATGTCAAAGTGCAAAAAGATATTTTCATGACGGAAATTGTGAGACATTACAGGGAAAGATGGGGATCGTTAAGTGGTAATATAATAATTATTTTTTTTTTTTTGGGGGGGGGGGGGGGGGGGGGGGGGGTGGGGGGGGGAGACCCTTACACATTGTAACAAAAGTTTATGGGCGACAACATGTCAAAGTGGACAAAGAGAGAGAGGAGGGGCAAGCAAGGTATGAGAACCCTCCATCCAACCATCTGTATGACATCCATGCTAGCCACATGGAAGCAAGAGAGGTCCAAACTGATAAGATAAGCGAGGGGTAGACAGTAGTGAGTGGTCAGAGCTATTTGATCTAGGACAAACAGAGGCTAGACTATGCTATAACAAGTAAATACTTTGTATGTGAAGAAAATCAAGATGTTGGGATAAACACCAATCAAATCAAAAAATGATATGAGGCCACCCAAAAAGCACCTGATTATTATCAGATTTGTAATATTCTTGCTTACATGTCAGCAAATAAGCAATCTTGAGAAAAGCGAGCTATGTAGCGAAGCCCTCCTACGTTGAAGCACTGTAAAATAGCTAAGAAACAATGAAGCTATCCGCTATCTTAAAATAATGTACGCCATGTATGCATTTCTGAAGCATAGCTTAGCTATGCTACGTTATTTCAATTTATTTTCCTATTACTTGACTTTGCTTGGTGGGTGGGGACTTTCTTAACATACCTAAATCAACAAGTTAGGGTTTCATGAAGCCTCATCTTTGGTGGTGAGAGATGGCAATGAAATCTCAACAACCATTAGTGAGTTCTACTCGTTTTGACAACGAGCCATAAGCTCAACCAAGAGACCTTGATCTTTGATAGTGAGCCATCTTTGACATTGATCGGTGCTGGTGAGCCTCAATCGACACTAGCAAGGCCGGTTACGTAGCCTCATGTACCACCTCTCACTTTACATTCCTCAGTTTGTACCAATGAATTATGAACACTGGAAAACCGTATGCGAGTTTTTTATGGTTATATTATTTGTGTTAGATGTTCGATGCTTTGGTGGGGTTTTGATCATCATGGGTTAGTATTGATTTTGTAGATTGTTTTTTTTTTCTATTTTTATATATGTGGTATGTTTTGGTGGTGTTGTTTTTTATATTTAAAGATTTACGTGGTGATGTTATTTTTTTTAATATTAAAATATTTTCCTATTTATTATTTTATTTAGGACTTTTATATTTTTTAAATAAAAAATAAAAAACCATCTAGTTTACGTTTCACGCTATGCTATTTATGCTTTTAGCTATTGGGAGGTGGTGTGCGACGCTTTACACTATATGTATTTTCAACATTGCGTGTAACAAATGAATTCTTTACAATTATAGTTGCAACCCGGGATAGAATCAGCATTCTTGTACTCTTAGGTGGGGGAGTTCGGTATAATATAGAAGATAAAAGCAAATATAGAATTTGCCAAAGCTTTGGCTTCAAGGCAATCTATATCGTTTATTCTGCAAATGGAATTTGGCATACTAGATTGATTGGAGGAGGAGAGGCAGACCAGTAAGCTTCTGTTGTACAATTTATGTGTTGTATATCTATGGGGGGTGACTTGAGACTTTGTGAGAGAACACGTGTTGAGGGTTCACATCCTTGCTTTTTAGGCGGGATTTTCTTTGCATTTTTTTCATTGCTGTGTTTCCTGTTTTGTCGTTAGCATATGGATAATGGAACAAGATGGCATGTCAATATTTCTTTAAAAATATATATTATCGAAGCATCCTCTAGTGACTCAAGGGAAACATAACACATTACCCCTAAGATCATATTAGATCACCAGGCGGGTGGATTCAAGTTGGGAGTGCCTTGGTAGATTATGTCTTTTTATTCCTTTGAGACCTAAAAGGAAATTTGTTACAGACCTGTAGTATGTGTAATTTGGGATAAAGATGTTAAATCGTTAATCAGGAAAGAGAGCTCATAATTTACTCAGTAAAGAGAGCATTGAATGTTGACTAATTTGCAAATCAAGAAACTGGCAATTATCATAAGAATCATTGAAGATGTATTAAAGATGTAACATAGAACTGACTGGGATATTGTGGGCATTCTAAAATATTTAAATTGATTAGACTTTGTGAAAACTCCATAATGAGGCACAAGGACACCAATGTGGTCGTAAGAAATTCGGAAGGCCTGGTATGTAGTGCGGCACAACTCGCAATGGGAAGAAATAGGTAATTTGGATTTGGCTGTTGTGATTAATAGGGATTTCCATGTTGAATCCAAGTTACCAATATTACATCTGCAACATGTTTTACATTTTCTTTTTCCGATTGTGTTCTGTTGTTAAGGCTTATGTAATTCCTGTATTATATTCTGGTGTAATATCTGATGTTTACTTTTTTCCTTCTTTTTTATTGTGTTCCAGTTTCAATCACAAGACAGAAGCTGAGAATGTTCATTTTACTCTAAATTCCTCTAGCTCAGATGATGGGGATGAGGGGGATACCAGTGGCACATCAGATGAAGATAAATCTGTGATTGAAACTCTCAGTTCTAGCTCTTCAGGTTGTCATTTTAGCCATCAATTTCTTTTCAGAACTAGGCTTTGACTCACTGATATTTTTTTTTCCATGAAATTTAGGTGATAATCTTACAGATTCAGGAGATGATCCTAATACTCTTGAAATGATTGTTGTGAGAGAGGTTGAAGCAGGAGCTGAGGTTAGCATCCAGTTCCAACTGATTCTGGCTTTTTTTCATCATATTTATTAAGAAAGTATGGTTAAGTAGTTGCAATTATGTAGTGTCCATTCACTATATGAGATGGTTTTGTATACTGTAATTAATGACCCCTCTATCTTTAACCCAGAGCTATGAGGCTTTGCCCCAGTTCAACTGTATTGTTAAGTTTTACAGGTTTATGTTATGATGGAGAATCAAGAATAAACTTAATAAACAGAATATGAAGCGAGAAATATATTAAACTTTCAAACTTCTGAGTTCTAAATCTTTAAATACAAACTTCTCTTGATCATATTCATAAGATGAATATGTCTATCACTACCTAAACTGTCCAAAGTTAACAATGGAGGTGAAGTAAAATCTTTAAGTTGTATTTCCATATTGTACTCAAAGTTTGAAAGAAATGGTTATCTTAAATATATATATATATATATGTGTGTGTGTGTGTGTGTGTGTGTGTGTGTGTATTAAAATTTTTGGTTTCAGAAAAGTTAAGCCCAACTTCATTGCTTTGTATTGTGTCTTAATTTTTATATTAAAATTAAAAATAGTTCCTTCACTCAGTGATGTAAAATGGGTAGGATTGCAATTACCTTCAACTAAAATTTGAGAATTAGGGTTGTGAAAGAAGAAATAAAATAGAAACTAGGGTTTAAGATAAAGAACCAGAAGAGATTTAGGCTTCACACTCCTTACGCGGGCTTCACACCCCTTACATCACGGGCTTCACACCCCAATCTCAAGAATTCAAAAGGGCTCAAGAAATTTAACTGAAAAAAGTATGTATTCATTATCTGCTGAATAAAGAAGTCTGGGGCTTATTTATGGACTTTACAAAAGATTGGGTTCTCAGATATAACTGATGTGGTATTAAAAAACACAATAAAGAAAACAATTACACTAAAACTAGACTAAGGCATAAAGCAGCTGGTAATCTGAGTGATGTCCTCATCATTTCCCCCGAGGTGGGAAAAACTCAATCCTGTCGAATAAGGTTCCCCTTGCAAAACATCTCAATCGGACCAAAGCGATGGTCGTGATAGCAATACTGGTACCTCACGTCGAGACCATGGTGGTGGAGGTGGAGCTGGTCTCCGCGACGGATCGTCTGTGAAAGATGGCAGCTCGATCAAAACACAAATAGTTGACCGAGGCGCATTATCTCTGCTGATGACGGAGCTGATTCGAGGATCCTATGGGGTAACTCATGAGCAATGAAAGCACTTCTCTTCAAAGTGCTATCAAAATCTGTACGCCAAGCGTGCGACTTCTTCACGGCCTCAGGGTGACTTGTAATCATCTTATTATCAACTGTAAATTCTTGCAAAATACTACATGGGATGCAGCAAATTTGTTGGTGTCATTGTAAATTGCTATTGACCTAGTGATATTATTAATATGTGCAACAGGCAAATGTAACACAGTAGGCACTCTAGGTATAACTCCTAACAGTGGGAGAATGAGAGATATGAGATGCCTAGGAGGTCGCACATCTAATCCCGCAGATGGAGGTACATTGGACTCAACTCTAACCAACTAGAAAAAGAAGAAGCACTAGAAATCATCTGCTGGATCTTGATAAGAAACTCAGGTGACTCACTAGAAGATGAATCGATTGGAACAATTATAAAAACTATATTCAGCACAAGAGAACTCGAATGACTTACTAGGCACTGCGAGTGTATTAGGCTCAACTATATCATTCACGTCATCACTGGTACTCTCAGAAGACACGTGGGCCTCATCAAAAATCGGTGTACCGAAACCAACTGATGTCTTCAATTATACTAGCAGTTTTAGGACAGTGTTCGTAAACTCGGCCGAGTCGGATACGACTCGGCCGAGTCGTATCCGACTCGGCGCCCTCGGTACGACTCGGAGGGCCGAGTCAATAGAAACTCGGCGAGTCGACCCGGATCGGGTCCGACTCGGACCCGACTCGGCCGAGTCGTTCACGACTCGGCCGAGTTGACCGAGTCGGGTCCGAGTCGGACCCGATCCGGGTCGACTCGGCGCCCGAGACGCCACCCTAAAACGCGCTGAGGGAGAGAGAGAGATCAGATCTGATCTGATCTCTCTCTCTCTCTCTCGCGCTCGTCGTCCCCCCCCCCCCCCCCCCCCGCGAAGCCCTCGCCGTCCCCCCGCGTCGCCGTAGCCGTCGCCGTCGCCGTCGCCGTCCGTCTGCAGGTAACTTCTCCCTCTCCCCTCTCTCCCTCTCAGTCTCCCCCTCTCTGTGCCTCTCTCTCCCTCTCTCTCTCTCTCCCCCGCAGCGGCGCAGCGTCTCTCTCTCTCCGTCTCTCTCTCTCTCCGTCTCTCTCTCTGCTCTCTCTCTCTCTCCGGCGGAGACTCTCTCTCCCGGCTCTCTCTCTCCGTCTCTCTCTCTCTCTGCTCTCTCTCTCTCTCCGGCGGAGACTCTCTCTCCCGGCTCTCTCTCTGTCTCTCTGTCTCTCTCTCTCTCTCCGTCTCTCTCTCTCTGCTCTCTCTCTCTCGGCGGAGACTCTCTCTCCCGCTCTCTCTCTCCGTCTCTCTCTCTCTGCTCTCTCTCCTCTCACCGGCGGAGACTCTCACCCGGCTCTCTTTCTCTCTCTCTTTCTCTCTCTCTGTCCCTCTGTATCTCTCTCTCACTCTGTATCTCTCTCTCTGTCGGACTATCTCTCTCTCTCACTCTGTATCTCTCTCTCACTCTGTATCTCTCTCTCTGAAGGATTCTCTCGCTCTCTCTCTCTCTGAATCTCTCTCTCTCTGTATCTCTCTCTCCCTCTCCCTCTCAGTCTCTCTCCCCCTCTCTGTCTCTCTTTCTCCCTCTCCCTGTCAGTCTCTCTCTGTCTCTCTCTCTCTGTCCCTCTCTCTCTCTCTCTCCGTCTCTCTCTCTCCTCCACTGTGTTCCCCTCTCTCTCCTCTGTCTCCGTCTCTCTCCCTCTCTCTGTTCCTCTCTCTCTCTCTAATTAATTTGCATTTAATGTCATTTAATTTAGTTTAGTTTAGGTAAAGTTAATTTAACTTAATTTAGCATGTATTTTGATATTTTTCTACCGACGACGCTTGTATTTATGCTTTCACGTTATGTTTTGAGTGTTAGGTGATATGTTTTGAATATGTGATGCATGAATTTGGATGTTTACATTTTTTTATGATTTGTCATGATTTTTTCATAATTTTTTTGGCGCTCTATGTAGCGTTTTTTGCGTATCGCCCGAGTCCGATCCGAGTCGCCGAGACCGATCCGTCTCGGTGCCGGCCGAGTCGGCGGCCGAGACCGAGACTTTGAACCATGTTTTAGGAGGAACATGGATATCCTCAACAACTTTCGAGTTGTCAACATCATCACTAGGCACAGTTCTAACATGTTGACTCTTCGAGGGGCACTGATAATCATAATGTCCATATCCCTCACACTTAGAACACCGGGTCTTGGCATTGACTAATGTTTTGAAAGTCAAGTCTATTTTTAATGCAACATCAAAGGTCTCTTCAACAGTGTTTAAATCATAGGAGCTAGTAATCATAGCACGCCTTAGTTTAGGCGGTAAACCCAAATAAATCTAGTTATAGTCTCAGAATGGTGCTCTCTTACGTCACTACGATGAAATAAGTTCTTAAATATGGCTATGTAATCCTGAACGGACATATGACCCTGACAGAGGTTGTGTAGCTGGTTTAAAAGGTGGTCTCTATAATATTGACTAATCATGATGGCTCAAATGCAAAATCCAACAATCAAGTAGATGCAGTGGAGAATTCTAAACTCAGGCAAGTTAATGCGTGCACTAAATAAAATATTCTAGAGTTCAAGTTCTAAATGCAAAGAAAATACACTCCTAAAATGATGAAAAGTGACATACAATGATATAACCACTAGATAGAAGCAAATAACATTTTAACTAATAAACTATCGCAATCCAAATAGTAGTTTCAAGTAATTTAACAATCAACAATTCAGCTCAAGTTAGATTATCTCCTGAGGGGTGGGTCGTTCACGCCCAAACGCAAAAACCCTCTAAGATTTTTTGGATAAATACTCACATCGAAAAGCTGAAATCACCCAAAAGATTCCTGGACGGCGGTAATAGGAAGTGGAAGATGGTTGCCTCGAGGATGACACAAATCGGGCACGAATCAGGCCTGAAACGGCTTCTGAACTGCTGTGCGATGGACTGCTGAGCTGAATCTGGTAGAGACCGAAGCTCAAACCTGGATGTGAAGACTGTAGGCACGTAGTACTTTTCCTCACGAATCTGCTTCTTCGAACAAGCTCGATTCAGGCTTGAAACGAGTTCAAAATGACCTTTAGAAGTTTTGAACTGAGCTGACTGAGTTAGCTTATTGATCTGGCTCGCTGACGTCAGCAGGCAGCGGATCGGGTCGATGTCGGGTCGGGTCGGGTCTGCATTCGTTAGGCCTAAGCAGATTACGATCGAGTTTGCAAAAAGAAACGTAAACCCGTTGGCCACTCCCTTTTCTTCCCCCGACCTCTTGCTAGGGCTCTGAGGTGGAGATCGGGCTCTGGCAGCAGCGGCGTTGGAGATCCGTCGACGACGGAGCTCTGACGCCTGGACGACGTCGGGGAGGTGGAGGAGCTCCGATGTGGCGGCGTCAATCTAATCAGCTCCTCACGAGGGCAGATTCAGCCGAAGGAGATCTCAGGGAGCCGTTGTGAAGCTTGGAAGATGTCGGGGAGGCCGGAGGAGCTCCAATTTGGCGGTGGGTCGAAGGAGGAGCTCTAACGAAACTCTGAGCGTCGATGAGCGCTCAACGACAATGATGTAGTGGGTGTGATGAAGACGATGAGGATGGGAGGTGGTGGTGGAGGAAAGGGGCGACAGTGATGGTCTTGAAGGTGATATTATTGAAGTTGATGAAGATGATGGGGTTTGGATCAGAGTAGATTAGGTGTGATGGATTTGAGGATGTTGACGGTGGCGGCGATTGGTGGTGTAGATGGCGGAGGCAGGAGGAAGGAGGTACGGCGTGATCAGGGGTGCTACGAGGCCAGGTTGTATTAGCGGAGGTGATGGGGTTGAGTTGTTGTGTCGACAAAGAGATGGCGGAGGTGGAGGAAATGGTGATGTTGTCGATGGTGATGGCACATTTAAGTGAGGTGGAGGATGATGGCGATAGAGGAGGCCGCGGAAGGAGCAGAGATCGCAGTGGCAGTGGATGGTGGCGATGATGGTTGCAATTAGAGGATGGGGACAACGACAGGGCGAGGGAAGGAGGGAGGGAGAAGAACAGTGTTGATTTGTATTTTTAGGGAGTTGAAAGAATTTTTTTTGGAATTGGCTACAATGTAATTTTTTTTCCTCTTTAAATTGAATGTATTTGGGATTTGTTCTAAATCTAGGGTTTCAGATCTAGAAACTAGGGTTCTAAGAGAAGGAGAAAATTTTAAGGGGATTGGAGTCAAAGATCTGACACCAAATTGATGTAAAACGGGTAGGATCGCAATTACTTTCAACTAAAATTGGGAATTAGGGTTTTAAAAGAAGAAATAAAATAGAAATTAAGGTTTAAGAAAAAAGTTAGAAGAGATTTGGGCTTCGCACCGCTTACACCATGGGCTTCACACCCCAATCTCAAGGACTCAAAAGGGCTCAAGAAATTTAACTGAAAAAAGTTTATTTATTCATTGTCTGCTGAATAAAGAAGTCTGTGGCTTATTTATAGGCTTTACAAAAGATCGGTTCCCGGATATAACCGATGTGGTATTAAAAAACACAATAAAAAAAACAACTACACTCAAACTAAACTAAGGCATAAAGCAACTGGTAAGCTGAGTGATGTTCTCATCACTCAGATTCCCCAAGTTGCCCTTCAGAATGATGCTAATTACATCTAAATGAAGGCAAAGAAGTTCTACTACCAAGAGCTTCATTCACTGTGCTTTGTGCTAGAAACATGGTATGAGTGAATTAGCTGTTGGCTTGACTTCATGTTTTATCAGTAACTTGTCAGTTACAACTGATGCAGTAGCTTTTCCCCTCTCCTGGAAATTAATAGCAGTATGACATGTGCCATTAACATCTCACTCTGCCAACCCTCCACCACTTGTTCTACTTACTTCACTCCTACGTAGAAAAGGGGAAGAAACCTGCAAAATCAGACAAGATCAACTCTTGTTGTCTTTTCAGTTTTCTACACAAAACCTAAACCTATGTCTTATTTTTGCCCTCAATTTTAGATCTATTATAACTATATGCCCTAAACTAATGGCATGTGATGTGGCTTCTGTACAGTGTTATGATGTACCAACTCTTCATATGATCTTGGTGGCATATAGCATGGGTCCAAGAGACACATGCTGATACCCATATGAATATAATACTTTGTTTTTGGTGGCTAACCTTATTGTGATTGCAAGCATGAGAAATGTGGCTTAAGCACCTCAACCCCATGCTACTAGTAGCCAAAGGCATGTGGAAAGTTAAACTAGTAAAGGAACATGGATAGACTTAATGTTTTATGGCTATATTTCATCTAGGGTTTATATGCTATTGTTATCAGGTTGTCCTGTGCATTCGTTACCCAGTTTGGTTTGCATGGTGACCAGCAAGCCCATTATAAAGGGGTTTGTTATGTTACTTTTCCTACACCTATAAGTTGTCCTGAACTTCCTTAACAGGTGTACTCTTGATATGAATTTTGAGTCGGGAGGGGTTGGTTCCCTGGGACTTGTTATTCTGGTCAATCAGAAAGTTCAGAGAGTTGCAAGCTATATGCTGTGTTCGACTCCTGTGGAATGAATGAAGGGAAGCTCTTCGAGCTTTATCCGCCAGTGGCCGCGGTAGTTAGATGAGTGGTGTGATGGGTGTCCACACTTATTTTCTCGTACCCTTTCTCGGTTTGTTTTTATAACCCATGCTTTATGGTGATCGGCAACCAACACCGAACAAGCCCCTTCTCATCCATCATATTAGCCAGGTAGCCAACAATAAGGCAAGGTTGAAGCTCACTTGTTAAGGAGAGGCAAGCATTAGTGAGACAAAACCAATTCCCTTTAATGGAGAGTAAATATATGAATGAACTCTATATGTTGCCTAAATTTATAGTGCAACTTTCAGTTGGAAAAACTAATGGACCTAAAGGAGACACGAGAAAACACTTGGTTTGGTTTGTTTGATATTAAGTTTGTTTGGCATTCATTGTTAGCCCATAACCTATCTATCAATTTTGGGTAGAATGTTATCTGACATGGACATGGTACCAAAGCATCAATTTTCAAGAGGTCCTGGGTTCAACTTACCCCAACCCCACACCAAAAAAAAAAAAGAAGAAAAGAAAAAAATCCCACCCACCCAAGATACACAACACACCGAAAAATGAAAAGAATAAAACAATTTTTTCTGCTTTTCCTATTGAGTCATGTTTAAACTTGAGGCTTTTCCTCCTGGTCCAGAGGTCCGCTTGGGAGGGGGTGCTAAAGTGTTGAGTTTACTGCTGTAAACTCGTATCCCAAAGCCTATTAGCCTAAGCTTTTGATTTAAGTAGTTATCCAACCTAACCCATACTACATGGACTTTCTTAGTTTATACGCCACGTGCTCTGATGATTGCTAGAATAGGATGCACTGTCATGGTATGTTAGTTATCATGAGAAAGCATTATTTACGTCAAGTAGATGTGATAGATGTAACTTCCGCATGCAAATAGAAGATAACCAGCAAACCAAGCAAACTATCAAGCTCTGAAACAGTGCATGCGTTGCATGATAATCAAAACCCTTTCTT
Organism: Agave tequilana; assembly: GCA_038442645.1. Taxonomy (NCBI): domain Eukaryota; kingdom Viridiplantae; phylum Streptophyta; class Magnoliopsida; order Asparagales; family Asparagaceae; genus Agave; species Agave tequilana. The sequence continues at coordinate 151,470 of JAVJIF010006046.1, read as the reverse complement.
TGACCGAAAATCTCATTCATCAGGCAAGCCATGAACTCTCAATAGACCCTCTGGCGTCATACTTGGTTTTGAACACAGATTTGCCTAAATTGAATGTTTACTATGAGTTAAAATTTGTAGATCCCGTATCTCAGGGGCACACTTTGGAATTTTATGTAGGTTGGGGGGTGGGTGGTGGGGAGCATATTATACACTATCATAAAATATTGCTATATTTATATAAGCAAGCAAAATAATTGGTGAAAATAAATGTTTATAATTCTTCAAACCTTACAAATTCATATATTAGTTTATTTTAAATTTTGAAAGGATATAAAACTTTATTGTTTTAAAATAAAAACGATACTTATAAACTTTTGAAAGAGGAATAAGAAATTAAAGACATTTATATCAAATATAGCCATACTGACTATAGAATAAAAAATATATTAAATTAGAGGATAATATGGAAACAATCCTATAATAATTTATATTTCATTTTTGGATGCTAAAATACCATTTACTTTCCAAAAATATATTTTGTCAAGCATTCCTAACTTCAAGGAGTGAGTTGTCGCTTCTGTCACGTGTCATTATTAGACACTTCTTTCATTATTTAAGGACATTATTTCAAAATGACTTGATATAGTTACTAATTATTAGGTCATAAATTGCCTAGTTAAGAATACTAACATATATAGTATATATAGAAAAATTTAAAATTCGGAGGCTGCGGGCCCCAGGTCCGCCCCTGCCATATCTAGTTTGACTCAAGAGCGTTAACTTAGGAGTCATGCCTCGACGATAAGAAAAAATGTCCTAGGTTCCTTATTAATAGAGAAAGTAGAAAAATATAGCATTTGGAAGAGAATTTTTTCATACGATGCAACTGATGCCAATGGGTAAGGATTATCTAGACCCAATAAATTTGAAAATTGCTGATTGGTTCTGCTTCTTGCATGAGGGGGTTGTAAAAACTTTGCAGCACACAAAATCATTTAATTTAATGGTATGACCTGTTTGGTGTTCAGAGCGCCTGATTATTTGATGAGTAGGAAACATAGCGGTATTCTTGGTGCGATTAATGTCATTGTTGTATTGGTGAATGGGGTAAGATAAGAAAGTGTGGGTGGTTCTTGGCTGTCTGGTGAGGTGTCCATCAAGAGGATCATCTAAAATATGATTGGTTAAAATGTGTTTGAGATTCAAGAGGATTGGACTTGTTATATGGGAAATTCTCCATTAAAATGACATAGCAGCTAATGATGATGATATTATTTTCCAAGTTGAGTACTAGGTAGGTCTTTTTTTTCCAAGAGGATAGCCTCAAAAGGAAGAAGACTTGATCTTTGATTAAATGTGTCCTTTTCCTGTTATTATGAAGTATCACAAAGACATCCACACACACTAATCACAAGTGGTCTTAAATAGGTTTGGTTATCCAATAGGACTCGAATGTGTTTTTCAAGATAGTGTAGGAGCGACAAATTATTTCTGTAATGTGGATGTTAATACACTCTCCTCGATCTTTAAGGGAAAAATCTTCTTGGAACCACAAGGCACATGCCACCCCAAGGAGATGACCATGCTCACTCTTGACTACATTTTGTTGTGTTGTGTTAACGTAGGTGCAGTGGTGCATAATGCCATGTTGATGAAACAAAGTTGCATAGCATTAGATAAAAATTTGGTTCTATTATCAGTTCTATTTGTTTGACTTTATAATTGAAATGAGTTTGAACCATACCAAGAAAGGAGCATATAAAACTTTAGCTACATGAAATGCACCATGGGAAGTCATCAATGATGGTCAACAAATATTGTGCTCCTAAATGACCCTATGTATCACAAGAAGCGAGATAGTATCTATAGTAACCCTTTATTTTGTATGAAGAAGTTTATGTTCTGGGTAGATTATAAAGTGACATCAATTGGATCTCTTCTCATATTTATATATAATAAAGTCTTTTTACATAAAAACATCCTTCACATCTTTTTATTTCCCAACTCTCTCTCTCTCAAGCTTGAGGATATACATCATACATGTCCCGCTTATCACAAATAAACTGAACATGTGATACTCCAGGAGGGTTTTGTCAATAAATCTGCTTACTAATTAGTAGAAGGAACATATCAAGTCTCAGTGATCTTGTCCTCCATAACCTTTTGATGGACAAGATGAAAATCCACCGCCTTGGCAATCCACCTTGATGTGCTTGGTGCACTCATGAAAGATAGGATTGTTTGCGGTGTGGACAGCTGTCTTGTTATCACAATATAGTCTCATAAGAGATGAAGGCAGAAAATGAAACTCACTAAGAAAATCTCGCACCCAAACCAGATTACATGTAGCATCTGCCATGGCTCGATATTCACTCTTTGCATTGGATTTAGAAACTACAACTTAGTTTTTGCTCTTTCATGATATGAGATTTCCTCTAATAAACACATGATGACTGGTAGTGAATCTTCTGCCAGCTGGTGATCCTGCCTAATTTGCATTTGAAAATCAGCCACATTTCATGACCGCAATCTGAATATAAGAATCCTCTTGTGGCAAGCTTCAAATGCCGAAACACTCGAATAACAACGTTCCAATGACTCATCCGTTGAGCAGATAAGAACTGACTCACCATAGTAATTGTGTGTCCAATATCTGGTCAAGTCAGTGTAAATTAGTTCAGCTTACCCATAAGTCTCCTATATCGCCTTGCATTTTCAAAAGCTCTCCTTGATATGGTAGAGCTTGGAGTTCGAATTCATTGGAGAGTCACTAATCTACACCCTAACATATTGACTTCTAAGAGCATGTCCAATATATACTTTCACTGAGAAAGATCTCTTTCTTGGATCTCACAACCTCAATATCTAAGAAATAGCACAATTCCCCTAGATCTTTCATTTGCACACGTAACTTTAACTCACCAATTCGTTAAAACTTGTAACCAATATATCGTCCACATAGCACAAGAGAATCCGCTTTCTTTGATGAAGCTATCTTTCTGAAAATTGGAAAGTTCAAACTCTTGAACTATTGAGGCAAATCTCCAAAATCATGCTTTAGGAGATTTTCGCAACTTATAAGAGGACTTTTTTAGCCACAAAGTTCTCCTAAAGCAACAAATTCATGTGGTTACTCTATATAGATCTCCTCATCAAGAATGCCTTGAAGAAATACATTCTTAATGTCGAATTGATGTTATCACCAATTTTAAGTAGAGGAAAGGAAAAGAGGAGTCGTGCAAAGATCATTTGGCTCATAGGGAAGAAAGTTTGCTGATATTCAATGCCATACATATGAGAATACCTTTAGGGAGGAATCATACAAAGATTATTTGGCTCATAGGGAAGAAAGTTTGCTAATAATCAATGCCATACATGTGAGAATACCTTTAGGCCACAAGACCAGCCTTCAAGTGAGCAAGAGAACCATCCAGATTGATCTTTGTCATATACATCGACAACCATTTGCATTCTTCCCATTTGGAAGAGGCATCAAGTCATAAGTTTCATTCAGCTTTAAAGTTGTCATCTCCTTTTGTATTAGCTGCTTGCCATTCTGGATTTGACCGGGGTTTCGACAGAGACTTGGGAGTAGATGAGAATCATTGGAAGAAGACAAATACATGAAAAGATGGAGACTAATGAGCATTAGACATAAAATTATACAAAGGATGTGAAGTATAACTCTATTTGCCTTTAGGAAGAGCAATTGATTGATCAAGATCAAACTGTGCATCATCGTTTGTGGGAGTATGCTCAAAAGGGATAGTAATATTCTCACTCAATTGTACATCAGGAATCAGACCAGCTGAAGGAATTGGCACGGGTTTCTAGATCCACATTAAGCTTTGTAGCTTGTTGTTTATACACCTATAAGGACTTTTCCTGTTTGGGTGACGTTGGTTCCAAATATGTGTCCTAATGATGATTCAATAGACGGCAAGGGCAGCCTTAGAAGAAAATACATAGGACCATCATCAGTCTCGAACAAAGAATACTCTTTTTCAAAATAGGATTTGAACTCACACAATGTAACATGAGAAGAAATCACAAATTTGTTCAAATTAGGACAATAAGATATACATCCTTTGAGTCCTAGAGTATCGTAAGAAAACACGTTTAAGAGTTGTCAGATTTGTTTTATCAACACGATTGTCATGAACTAAACAAAAACACCTAAAGGTTTTTTTTTTGGGGTAAAAAAAGGATTAGTGTGTGGATAGAGTAAAGAGTATAGGATCTGATTGAAGTACATAAGAAGGCATGTGACTATAAGATAAGTTGTAAGAATTGCATCATCCCAAAACAATTTAGGCATTTTCATGTGGATCAAAAGTGTGTATGCAACTTCGAGCAGATGCCTATTATTACGTTTTTGCAATGCCATTCTATTGAGTATAAGGACATGATGAAATGCTAGATCGAGACATAAAATATAAACGATGAACTAAAAAGTTTCTTTGAAATACCATTCTATTTACTAGATCATGTAGAAATGCACTAAATTGATTCATAATTTCATTAAACAAAATTGAAAGGTAAAAACACTTTTGAATGATTTCATTAGAAATAACCAAGGTACACGAGATTAACATTTACAAATGTAATAAAGTACTTAAAACCAGTGTTTTAAAAAACCCGTTTTATAACCCGTTATAACTCGTTATATAACATAACGCTGACCAATCGTTATGTAACAGGTCTAAAAAACGCAATGTTTGATAACTATGGTTATTTTTCTTGTAACTTACGTTACGTTATAAATGTAACGCACCGAAACCTACGTTACGGTGCAAGTCGACTTTTTATAACCTCATTCTCTCGGTTTAGGGCAAAAAAAAATCCCCCAAATTCGCTCGCTTGCTCGTCCTCTCTGCAACATTGTCGTCGTGTCCTCGTCGGCGCCGAGAAGAAGACATACCTGCGATCGACAGCAAAAGAAAGTCCTACCTCTGATGGATATCCGTCGTAGTGGTTCTCGCTGGCGTTGTCTCCAAGCGGTGGTTCTCCATCTCCATGCACAGGTAAGCTCTCTCTCCCCCCGATCTCTCTCTGCTTTCTCGCCCCGATCACCCTCTTTGAGATCGGGAGAGAGAGAGCAGAGAGATCGGGAGGGGGAGAGAAAGGAGAGAGATCGGGAAGGGGAGAGAGCAGAGAGAGATCGGAGAGAGAGAGCAGAGAGATCAGGGATAAATATCGGAGAGAGTGAAGGACACGGGGGGTTTAATTGAATAGCATATTGTAGATTGAATTATGAATTATAATGAATAACATAACTAAAAAATATGAATTATGATTGAATCATAAATTGTTATAGATTGAATTATGAGTCTGTGTAGATTGAATAGCTGGTTAAAAATTATGAAACATAATGAAATATGTGAATCATATTGTTATTTGTGTAGATGAAATTATGAATAACTTGTGAATGTGAAAAATTATTCTGATACTTGCTAAAAATTGTTGTGAGACTTGCTAATGTTTTGATATTTTTTAGATTTTTTAAAAATTATTTTCTTATTTATAAAAAAAATCTTAAATATAGTATATATATTTATTTTTATTAATTAAATATTAAATCGCGTAACCTACGTTATGCGTTACGTTATAACCTATATTAACATAACAGAAGAAAAACGTTATCATTACGTTATCGTTATTTTAAACATTGCTTAAAACTAAGTTTTGAGACTTGACGCGGACCCCAAACATTAGAATGCATTAATTCAAAAGGCTTACAATTCTTTTATTAACTCACAAAGTATAAAACATGTGGTGATACTTACCCAATTAATATGAACTCACAATCTAATGAAGAAACATGACTCAAAGTAGAAACTAATTTTTTAAAACTTTGCAATGATGGATAACCTAAACGGTAATGAATATCTTGTTGAAGGCCACGATAAAAAATAATAATGACAAAATATATAAAATAAGGAGACATGCCACCAAATTTCGAGCGGATCGATTTGATTATCTTAGTGATGACCAATAATAATTTGGCATAGCATAACTAAGCTGTAGGTGACCAAAATTTTGAACTGTTGTATTGCCTTTCACATCTCAATCAAGTGCTCAGACTAAACTTGTTGATGTATTCATTATTATGATAGGCTTACACTATATTAAAAAAAATGATAATAATAAAGGGTCGAGATCTCATATGCTGGGCACATCCAGATTTATTTTTGTGGAGCTTTGGCTGAATTAGACCATAGTCCATGTTACGAATGCAAACTTGGTGGCGAGGCAAAATTAGTCATTTGTTGGAACCCCTTTCAACTTGCCAGCTAAGTAGCTAGGCGCAACTCTCAACCGAATTTTTACATGAATATCATTAATCTTCTTATTTGTGTGATAATGATAACAAAAATAAACTCAATTCAAATGCATGTGACCACGTAATAGTTATTCCCTACATTTTAGCCCTATGAAGCATGGACATGGATATGGGATAAGAGTACAACACGATACAAACATGAGGGTACGACTAATTTTTGGAAACTAGGACATGGTACGAAATGGATAATGTAAATATTATATGTATATATTTTGTTTGTGTATATATCAATAAGTACACTTGAATTACACAATGCACACATATAAATACAGGATAAAAGTATGCCATCGTATATGTATAAATATGCAATAATAATTAAGTTGCACTCGTCTGTTGCCTAATATTCATTATCTTTAGCATGATTTTTCAAGGGTAAAAAAATATAAAAGAACACAATATGTCAGATATTTTCGAAATATTTTTGAGTCATATAAATGAATAACTATGTAAATGATTTTTATTGAGAAACTAGACAAGTTATCAAAATGCAATTTATTTACAAGTAATAAGATCGTAAACCTTTCATTTAAAACTAGATTCCTTTTTGTTTAATTTTGTAGTCATTGTTATGGCAAGGATACATCTCCAATACGTCTAGGATATGTAGAAGGAGTATCAAACACATATCGGTCAAGTATCGGAATGTCCAAGTATTAGAAAAGTATCTAACACAGGTACATCTCCCTTGGCGAATTATCCGTGTTACATAGCTTAAGCCCCTCTATCCCAGCAAACCTCCATTGTTTGCTTACTACACTCCCTCTATTTTCTCCGCTAAACCTTAAGCTTCCACCATCTTGGCATCTTCTCCACTAAAGCTCAACCTCCCTACATTCCATTCACCTTAACTTACCTTATGAAAACCTCCCTGCCGAGAGAGAGAGAGAGAGAGAGAGAGAGAGAGAGAGAGAGAGAGACCAAAAAGATAGAAGAAAAGAAAAAGAAAGATTTGCCAGATTTCATCCAATTCAAAGCAAGGTAATAAAAAAAGGATAAAACTTCTTTCATTCTGGTCTCTTCTTAGATTGCTTTTTCTTTCTTTTTTTTTTAAACAGCTCCAGCCTAGAGTCTTCACGGCCGACAACCAAGAAAAACGATTCCAACCTATAGTCTTCATAGTCAGCAGGCAGCCAAGAAAAAATAGCTCCAACCTATAATTTTCACGACGGCAGGCAACCCGGAAAACGGCTTTGACCTACAGTCATTGTGGTTGAAAGGCAACCATGAAATTGACTCGACCTATGGTTTTTACAACCGGCATGCAGTCATGAGCAAGGTTCTAAATATTGGATATCGGGATCGTATCGGATGGGGGTTTTTTCATATCGGATATTGGATATCGGGGGAGATATCTCGGGGATACGCACGCATATCGAGCGTTCATATGAGACACTATATATAATAAAATACTGATAACTATGAGTTGATTTAGTGTCATAGATATCATCCACCGAATAAAAATGATATAATATGCATGCAAAGACAGTAAAAAATATGTACATTTGCACGCAGTCGTGCAATAAATAAGTTATTTCATATCGGGCGCAATATATCGGCCGATATCGGGTTTTGCTGCAAACGATATGGCGAACGATTTCTCCATATCGTATCAGCAGCAGGCAAGAAAAGAGATATCGGACGATATCTCGACCGACTCGGCCGATATTTAAAACAGGGGTCAGGAGACAACTATAACTTACAGTCTTCATTACAGACATGAGCCATGGATTTGGTTTCGGTATATGGTTCTTGTACATGTGGGCATACACTGAATTCATTCAACGAGTTTCATAACATTCTTAATTTTTGCATGCTTATAAAATCTAGACACTTGAATTTGCATGCCTCACCTTGACCAACAAAAAAATATTATAATAAAGATAATTATTTTTGTCCAATTTGAAATCCAAGTGTTTAATTTTTTTTGCATGGTCATGCTTTACTACGTGACCATTCCTTCATCCATGCAAAACATGCTAAAATTTTCTTCTGAGACATCAATACAACTCATGACTTCTCTTATATTAAAGTCCCATTTAAATGAATAGCCAAAGCAGCTAACTCTCACAGAGGTGAAATTAGGTCCTTAAATCATTGAATGAACTTTCCCAATCTCCATTAAAATCATAAATGTACCAAGAAAAATCGAAGCTTTATTATGAACAGATTATTTGTAACCAAATCTTCATAAATATGGTCATGCCTTACGTTGAAAATAAATTCACAGTAATTCGTTAATACATCACTGAACTGATGAACTCGAAGTGTTGTGATCTTTTCAACAAACTCATAAATTTTTTATTTAGTGTCAACATTAATTCAGTTTTGCACTGTCGCATTTTACTGCTTGGTTCTGATATTGTAATAAAACAAAAAAAAATATCACATTATATCTATTGTCAGAAAGCCTTGAGAGTCTACTTTCTAGTGATTCTTGTCTTGTATCAAACCGACATAAGACAAATCGTTGAATGATACATGCTAGTCAGAAATTTCAGAACAACATGAATCTCTTTGCTAAGCTATATTTCTCCATTTTCCCTCTCATTTTGACCGAGCATTAGTTCTAATCTACTTAACTATGGGCCGCAAAATGATTCTCGTAAATTTGAAGCTCTGTTACCTATTGGTGCTGTTGGCATACATGAATTGTGGTTCTTATAAATCTATACTAGCCAACAAGTATTAAGAAATCTTATACAATCTCATTAAAACAGCCCACAATTGGAGTTAGCTAAAAATAATCATCAACTAAAAGAGACATGATATGTGAATGATTTCTCATGTGTTAGTCATTGCCACAATAGGGATAATAAGTGAACAATTTAGTTCTATGTTGATAAGCAAAAAAAGAGAATTAAACCGAACAAAGTTAGCAGATCCCTACATTTATGACATAATCAAGCACTTGTAGGGGTTCATTATTAAAAATATTATGATAAGCACTCCTAAACATCTGAGTTGATCAAGTAAAAAATGACCACCATGTCAGTAAACTGAACCAAATTCAAATCTTAATATTACGGATATTGACTACCATGTCTTAAACCGATACTCTAATCTTAAAATTGACCACTAGGTCACTAATTTGGAATATAAAAAAATCTTAAACTTGACCAAATCTTAAATTGACCACTATGTCACTGAAGTTTAATCTAAAATCTTAAAATTGAAACCTATGTTACTGAAACTGGAATGTACCAAAGCCCAAAATTGACCACTATGTCTCTAAACTAGAATCTAAAATCTTAAAACCGACCCCCGTGTCAAAATTGGGATCTACCAAAACTCAATCACTCAACTGGAATTTAAAATCCAAGTGCGACCACCTTGTCACTAAACTCGAATCGAATATTCAAATTTGAACACCACGTTAAACTGGACTAAAATATTAAAATCGACCCCCATGTCACTAAATTGGAATCTACTAAATTATAATCGACCGCCACGTCATCAAACTGGACCCCAAGTTAAAACTTGACCATTAATTACATCACTATATCAAAGTCCTAAATTCCAATTTCAAAACTATCTTATATAAGAAAGTCCTCTCTCTACCAGAAAATACGTCAAAAGATTCCTATTTTTTATTTGAAAATCCTCTTTGTATCAGAAATTTCACAAAATGCCCTAATAGGAAAGTCCTCCCCACTAGAAAATCAAAATGTCTCAGGTAGAAAAGTCCTCTTCCCATCAGAGAAATTCTAGCCCATATAAAAGTATCAAAAGCCATCTTTGTTTTTTCATCCTCATACTAAAACTCACCACATCATTCCGAAAACCACTCAACCAAGATTTCGTTCAAATATTTAGTTCAACTTATATATTTGAGTTCATATCAAATTATGTAACCGGTTAATCAAGGTTCCTTTGGTTCACCCCAAAGGGTAATTAACAATAAACTCTTGATTTTATTGGAGATACCAAATCCTGAAAATAATAAACCTCTATTTTGATTGAGGGGATCTTAGAGATACACCTATAAATAAATTTTTATATGTGCTCCTATCCATTCTAAAGGATAATTCCTTTAGAGTGTGATTTGTGACCCTACACATCCAAATAAGAAGCAGAGATGAAGCAAGGTACCACTACAGGATCTGCCTCAGGTGATAATGATCTTAGAAATCACGACATATGCCAATCGTCCTATGTCCCAAGCTCCTAAAAGACACAACAATCGAGAAAGAAAGTTACCAAATAGTTCAAAGATCTGGTAAGTCGACTAAATGACACCAAATTAAATAGAAATTTTGGGACAAAAAATAGTGATAAAAATGGTGTAGCATTAGTAATGCCTAGACTTTCAATTTAAGATGTAGAACTATTTACTAATGCCACCGAAAGTAACGAAGATACTAAGTTCAAAGTGGATAGATATTATATTTATTCCAAGTCATATAGTCGGGCTTAGAGTGAATGACCCATGTGCAGTGGCGTAGTCAGAACTTTAAACTTAGGGGGAGGGGCGCATAGTTCCTTAGACCAATCCAAATGTTTCACCAATCGCTCCTAAGGAAACAACTAAAGACAGTGGCGGATGTCCAATTTTTTCCAGTTTGGGTGTAATAAAATAGTAATAAACTTTTATTATATGAGATGTAGTTCGAAAATAAATGTTTGAAATCTAAATTGGAAGTCTTAAACTATACATTGAATTGAAATCTTATCAGAAAAAGGATTAGCTATGTTACAAGAATATGGATAGGGTATGAGAAAGCTTGATGGGCTCTTTCCTCTTTGATTCTTTTTTATAGTAGATATAAACATGTTATACATTGTATTTAGACACTCACCTATAAACATGTGATATATTGTATCTAGACATATGACAACTCATAATTCTAACACTCCCCCTTAAGTTAGAGCATAGATATATTTCATACCCAGCTTGTTACAAAGACTAGTAAAAATATTTCTTAAACAAAATTAAAATTTATAATGTTGATACCAATCTGCTGAATCAATGTGTTGATATTGAAGCTGCAAATCAAAGTGAACTGAATTTGAGTCAAATCAAACACTTGGACAATGAATGCATAAAAGATCATAGTCATCTCCTTGAATAAAATAAGGATTTTAGAGATTTTCAAACTCAGTAGAAGAGGAGGTTTTGGGAGATTTTCAAACTCAGTAGAAGTAGAGATTTTGAGAGATACTCAAACTCAATAGGAGAGAAAGAGACGACTGTAGCTTGCAGAGTTGATCAGCAAAAGCAGACAATGGCACATGTAGCAGTAGCAATAGGAATAGATGTAGCAGTAGCAATAGGAATAGATGTAGATATTGTTGATTAGTCAATAGTAGTAGAAACAAGAATAGGTAGCAGCAACAATAAGAATATGTAGCATCAGCTGGTAGATGATATATGACATAATTGATAGAGTGCGGCACAACAAGAGCAGATCTGAAGTAGAAAGTGGAAGGCAGAACATGGCTCGTCGCTAGGCGCGCTACATGAGTGCGGCCCAGCACAAGCTTGAGGCGACTCGTGGATGACGATCAGAAGAAACCTTGCTCTAATACCATGTTAGAAGAATATAGAGTATGAGAAAACTTGATGGGCTCAAGTGGGCTGAATAGGCTTTTCCATCTGTTTCCAACATGTAAACTTGGTGTGACCTTTCTTATTACAATAATGAAAAATGTACCACTTGAGCGATTGCTCTTGTACCTTTCTTTTGGTTTGCATCCTCCTAATCTAGGTCCATGACATCCACCATGAGTGCCTCACCTTCCATATCCACCGAGCTATCCAAATTGTTTGTGCTGAATGGCTAAAGTTTAAGGTACATGAGACTCTTGTTGGCAGGTTTTGCGATTCCTTTGGAAAGATGTTGTGAAAAATGTGACAAGTCTCAGACAATGAGTTCATAGTTAAACTCACATGTGGTTGTGCAGATGTAAGCTAGGAACCCCCACGCCAAAAAAAAAAAAAAACCCACAAAGAAAGCAACAACACTCAATTGCTCCCACCAAGTTCGCATCTTCTTCAAGTCTGTAGAGATTGGAAACAACACCTTCAACTCTTTAAACACTATTATCTTAAAGTCTGCATAATGTTGTAAAAGGGTCTTGCTCCTTTCGACTCTGAAAATGCCTTTGTTACTTTTGTATGATCCTGTTGTGGTCAAACAACCCCGAGTATAGCTCCTTTAACCACTATCATATCTCTTTTATAGTTGATGTGTTCATCACCATTCATGTGCCTTCAGCTCCAAGCTATTGAAGATCTGAGAGAAAAGTCGTGCATTATCTTGCTCTTCATTTGTGATCCAATCCGAAGGACAAGCAGTCAAATGACTTGCGGCAAATGTATGTGATTTCTGGCATTTTGTATAGGTGTCTTTTGGCTCAGTGTGACTTGCAGGGTTGCATTGCTAGTAGGTGATTTCTGTCCTTTTGATACATTAGGCACAGCCTCACAGTGTGCATTGGCTAATGTAAAATGCAAGCAGGTGTTTTCTGGTAATTTAATACATTTAACCGATTTGTGCTTTGGTAACGTAATGGGTAGCCATGCAACTTGTCACATTATGCCTTCACATGTCTGGGTATCCTTGAATAGTTGCGGATGGGGCTCGGTTTCTGTTATTGTTAGGGCATTCCCACGCTTTAGTAGTTGTGCTAGATATCATGTTGCCTTTTGCAACAACATCATTGACTTCAGCTGCAGCACGTGATGCGGTCCCAAGTGCTTCTCGCCCAACACAAAGGAATAAACCTGTCCGACATTTGGCATCAGTGGCAAGAATTTACACATGAAATAGTGCTTAGGATTCATTTGACTCCATTAAAATTTGAGGATCTTACTCGATTTGCAGAATTCATTAAATCTTATTGTGATCCACATGGAGAAGAGAAAATTTGGTTCAATAGCTGAGTTCATCTGGACATGCCTTCTACTTTAAAAAATAGAAGGCCTTCAACTACAAAAAAAATAAAAAGCAATGGACAGTTGCTCCTGTTATAGATTAGGGGAATCCACTTGATTTTGTGAATCTCTGGACCAGTCCATTCTGAATACCTCTTTTCAAGATCAACTCATGGATCATTGGCTGTCAGCAAAGGTGACGCTACCTGCAAGATCCTTGCACAGCCCATGCTATGAAAGCACAATTCTGCCGCATCTCTCCTTAGCATAGAAGGTGAATTTGGTTTTGGTGAGCTGCCATCAATAAACCACTACTTATTTTTAGTCCACAATGCCTCATCAATGAATCACGTATAATACTATAATCTACAATGAGAATCCCTTCACCAGTGGGATCACCTACCATAAGAAAAGGAAAGAATGACTAAAGTGGTTTGCTATCAAAGCAAATAATAAACATCTGCTATGTGTTTCGCAAGAATTAAAATTTGAATTTGGGTGTTCAAATTTGAAGTCACCCTCGTGTTGTCTTCCATGAGCCCCATGATTTGAACCGTATCTATTGTTTGTAACAACATGTCTGCTTCAGTTGTTTTATCATTATCAAAACTTTATCAGTCGGTTATTTAAATTTTTACAATAGCCATTGGCCACTGATGGATTTTTACTTTTAATTGCTTTTCCTCTCAGGTCTTCAACACTTATGGCGCCATGGGAAATGCTGCATTGCTTCACAGATATGGTTTCACAGAACCTGATAACAAATTTGACATTGTGAACATTGATCTAAACTTAGTCATTGAGTGGTGCTCTTCCTCATTCTCCAGTCGATATAGCAGGGCACGGCTTTCTTTGTGGAGAAGTCTAAATTATTCCGGCTGCACCAGCCAAGACTCCGAGTACTTTGAAATCTCCTTTAATGGGGAGCCACAGATCGAGCTTATAACCCTTCTGTACATCATTTTCCTACCAGAGGATGCATGCCAAAAGTTGAATTGTGCGGTCGATTCATTTAGCGAATCTGATGAATCTGCAAACTTGATCAAATTGATCAACATCACCGGACACAAGTGTGACATTGCAGCAGATAAGATCAACGTATTATTGCTGACGGGGGATGTCTGTAATGCTCTAGTATCTCTAGCTGACATTAGGGAGAGTCTATACGGCTCCAATAGTTTGGGGGATGACGAGAATAAACTGAGAAGATGTTGTCTGGTGAAGGAGCGAAAACTATATCACTCGCTTGTGTTGCGTGTTAGTGAAAGGAATATACTTTTGAGGCTAAGGGTTTATGCTTCCAAAGGATGTAAAACTAAGAAAAGAAAGGTCTGATAGCTGAAGTCTGAGCTAACACAAGGAGCATTAGTCTAGACGCCAATTGTTGCATCTTCTGGATAAATATTTTTGTCTACTATATGAAATGTATTAGGAAATTGTGAATTTGAAGGCAAAATTTTGTAGTTGAAATTATATTTTTATCATTAGCTCGAAAATACAATGCTTATCAATAAGAATCTTCACTCCAATGTTCTTTTCCAATTCTACATGCAACCGAACATTTGCCACTATCTAATTGTTTGTGGAAAACTATGAATTTGAAGTTGAAATTATGTCAAATTTTGTTTATTGATCTGAGTTAGCTTTCCTTATTTTCTTTTGTAGTCATGTTCATCTGTTACTCTTTTAATATCTTAATCCTTTTTTTTTTTAATTGGCATGTGAAGCATGTCACTGACCTGAATAAATTTACCAGTTGTGCTCGAATGGAAAGTTGTGAGATGACTTTTCTTAAAGGGTGATGAGAAGTGAATCGTAAGAATATATAAAAAGAGAGGAAGAAATTCACAAGCTAATCTGATATAGATGCAGGAGGAATTTGAGAGGAGTTGGTGAGACACGACTAATAATTAGATCACAACTTTAAAAATGTTTCATACTTTATCAAGGGAAAAAAAAATGGTCTCAAATGTAGAAAAATTTCTTTCTTTGAAAAGTGAAGGTAGAGTATCCCTTGCAAAAAAAAAAAAAAAAAAAAAACAATGCTAAGCGCACAATTCATCATTGGGAGCAACTTTTTGATTTAGTAATTTCCTAACCATGAGTATGTACTATTTTGAAAAGTTGCTATCAAAGTCGATCAATGCTTATAATTGATAAAAAATAGGGCAAGCTGGGGAGGGCTCTATAGATTTGGTGAAATCCATTTGCCAAATACATTTCCTACAATCTTTATCTTACAAAGAAAAGAAAAAAAAAAAAGGAAAAAAAATCATTTAGTATATTGAAGAAATTAACAACCAAGCACCCATAAAACAAATGAGAATCAGTGTAAAAAAAGAGTTAAAAGAGGAGTATTAAACAATTCTGTGAAACATCAAGATACCCTTCTTTTTTTTCCCTCTCAAAACACTTTTGAGGTTCTTTCAAGAAGTTACATTGAATTTCAGACTTGTTACCTGTTCAAAGTCAAAGAAGTACTTGTAGACCTAGGGCAAATTGAAAATATATTGCATATATAATCTAAAATTAAGTATACAGCATGCGTGCATGTGTGGTGCCTGTGTTGGGAATTTTATTTAAAATAAAATAAAATAAAATAAAATAAAAGATTGAAATTCTTAAAAAAACTACTAGACTTGGTGTCTAACCACTACTCCACTAATGAGATTATTGTCATAGATAGCGGCCTTAGTTATCATATTAATGAGGTTAGTTGCTAAGAGTAAGGAACTAAGTTTCATTATATATATACCAACAACATCATGAAAGAAGAAGTAAGAGATTTAAAATGGAAAAAAGATTCATCTCTTTCCTTCCTCTTTTTCTTATATAATTTCTTTTTCAAATTTAATCTGGGCATTGCTTACAATTCGAAGTCACCTGCCCTTCGTGGTCGTGCACGCAAGGGACACCGGCAGAGAGGGGTAATAGCACTAAGGGGGCACATCTGCCTTGGCTGACCGCACGAAGTCGGCGATATGCCTTTTAGCGCAGTGATCACACGCCTTCCCTGAGACCGGTAACATTGTTCATATATTTATTTTATTAAATTATTTATCATTTTAATTTTTGGATGAAAAAATCCCAACAGCCTGCACGATATTGAATTGTTCTTGTGACAGAACTTCGATAAAATATCAATCTCAAACGAGTGGACTGCGCATGTGATCAACTATAGTTTTTCTTTCATTTTCGTCTTTTAAAATTTTCTATATATATATATATATATATATATATATATATATATATATATATATATATATATATATATATATATATAAAAGATATTAAGAAAGTCTCGAGTTGTGACGCAGATAAGGAAGCGGACAATACTGACTAGATCTCGTTATAGCGCCAACGAACCCTAAAGTATATTTCAGGTAGGAAAAGCACTCGAATCCACGAGCAAAGCATTCGAATCCACGGGCAAAAGATAAACAAGTCGAATCTACGAGCAATTGAAAGAGAAAATAATCAAGTTGAATCCTAAAAATAAAGACACAATGGTCTTACACAGGTAATAAAAGAAGAAAACTACTCTAAGTAGGAAACCTTAAATAAAAGAAAATAAAATAAATCAGAATTCAACTCAGACTGAAAAACTAAATCCTACACAGACTTGGATGCCTTGATACGCAACAGACCTGTCGACAGTAATCAAGTCCCTGTCGACAGAGTATATAACTCTGAACTCTCATTAAACGCTTCTGCATACAAGTTGTCGACAGCTGATTAGGCCTGTCGATATACTGAAATTTTGTCTGTTAACAGCCGCTTGGGTCCAGTCGCAACACTGCCTGGGCCTGCTTGTTTCTACTTTGTCTTCCTATATCAGTCTCTCCCTCTTCAAAAGAACTCGTCTTCGAGTTCCAATCTGGATATAGCTGCTTGAAAGATACTCTTTCAGCTGAGATTCTTTCTCTTCTCAAATACACTATCATCATATCTTCTTCCTCAAAGAGTTTATCTCATCTTTTCTTGTCAGCTGCTGCCTTATACTTTTTATTAGATTTCTCTACAAAATCTACTGCTTTTGTGTGCGAGGAAGTCCTGTCACAAAATTCACTCTCTCTACGTTGTGGTCCCTAGGTATCAACTCTTCAATTTTCTCCTTTAAAACTTCAGTCTCTTTTGGTTATATCTGGTAGTGTGAAAGATTAAATAGACTTACTTTCGGGATAAAATCATTGTGATGCTGTATATCTCTCGTGGGTGGTAAACCTTCCGGGAGCTCATCGTGAACAACTTCTTTAAACTCTTCTAACAATGATCTCATCTTCTTGGAAATTTCAATAGGTTGAGTAACTTCTTCTTTGACCATTAAAGCAAATCTTTTCTTTGTTTCCTTCGATTCCATCAAAAACTCGCCTCGGTTCCATATGGATATGAATTTAAGCTCCTTTTCTTTTGTAAATTTTAGACTGTATGGAATTGGTTTCTTAGCAACCCTTTTGCCCTTTCAATTGAATATATAGTTGTTTTCTTTTCCTCTATGGGTTGCATCAACATCATTTTTCATGGTCTCGAATAAGACATGTGTCCATATCTACCACATCACAAGCAACATAATTTTGATAAAATTTATCAATTGAAATAAGTACATGACATAAACATGTTATCTTAATGAATGAGCACTTCTTGATCTAACCAATGGTATAAAGATAAACGTATGGTTTCGTCTCTAAAATCAAATGATCTACAAGTGCTCTAGACACGATGTTCTCGCAATTTTCATTGTCAATGATAAGGTTGGATACCTTGTTCTTGACCGAATACCTTGAGTAAAAGATTTGATATCGCTGCTAGTGTCGAGGGCCTTCTAGTTTCATAGCAATCTTTTAACAATACAAGGTACAGAGTCTCCCTGCTATTTAGCAAAGTCTGAATCATTTAGCTACTAAATCTCGACCTCTTTCTCTCCGTCATCTTCATAATCCACCATATTGACTTGCCTCCTCTTAGGGCATTCATTGGTTCTGTGCCCGGTTCTCCACACTTATGGCACTTGCCAACTCTAGGCTTAGCGTAGGGATTCACCTTGCACTTTGTTGCTGCTGTGGTTGTTGTTACTGGTGCTGATTCAGAGGCGTTGTTCGATTGACGGGTTGGCGGTCAATCAACCATTGTGGAGATCGGCCGAACTCCTGTGCCACTTACTGACTTTTCAATTAGTGTTGAACGCCTAAAAAGTGGAGTCCTACTTTGTAATCTCTTAACCTTCAATACTTTGTTGTGGGCTTCATCAACGAAGAATACATCATTAAGGATCACACGTTCTTAGATAGGGTATTTTAGGTCATTAAGATATTTTGCCGCGTGTTGCTCCTCCATCATAGCCAAATAGCAGCGTGATGCTAGGCGTTAGAATTCCTCTGTATATACCGTGACAGTCCTCGTATCTTGCTGATAATGTTCAACTTGATTGTAAAAAAATTTGTGGATAGTCGGGTGGAAAGAATCTACCTTGAATTAGTTGCTTCATGCGCCTCCATTTCATCGCGGGCTGCTTGCCTTGATATCTTCTTATGATTTGCAATTGATCCCACTATATATTCGTTCCTCCCTTGAGCTTTTACGCCATAAACTTAACTTGTTTCTCCATGAGAACATAAGTCATGTCAAAGAACTTATCTACTTCATAAATTCAATCTAAGAATAATTCAATATCAAGGTTCTCACTAAAAGAAGGAATCTCAACTTTCATCATATTCTTATTAGGATTTGGGTACCCTCCTTCCCTACCATGATTAGGATAACCCTAGCTCCCTGTTAGGGTTAAGAAATCCGCCTCTCCTATTTGGATTAAGATTAGCGAATCTTCCCTATCTTTCACAGGCCATCACTTCATCTCCATATTCATCTTCAAAGTCGTTGTATTGATAGATGGGATTGCCCAATTCTTTCTCGTCGGAGAATTCCTCAAATTGGGGATGTTGTAGAGGATACCTTGGTGGTGGATGATGTGGGGGTGGTTGTAACGGAGGTGGCTGATTTGGAGGTGGTTTAAGAGGAGGTGGTTGTATTGGAGGTGGCTGATATGGTGGCAGTTGTTGTGGTGGATTTAAGGGTGGAGGTGCTGGAGGAAGATTAATTGATGAACGATCACGTCCGCTTTAGTACGTATCATCGGCCGGACTTAGATTATCGATCTTGATGGACAATCTCTACAGCTCTTTTAGCACACTGTCGAATATTGACTTAAGAGTACTGATCTCCCCTTCAACAGTTCCTATCCTTACGAAAAGGCCTTGCAATCCATCATCATCTTTTGTCATCGCCGGAAAGTAGTCGAAACTCTGATACTACTTGAGTAGACAAGGAAGCGAACAACGCCAGTTAGATCTCGTTCTAACACTAATGTACCCTAAAAGATACCTTCAGGTAGGAAAAGCACTCAAATTCACAAGCAAAAGATAAATAACTCGGAGCCATGAGCAATTGAAAGAGAAAATACTCAATCTAATTGATTATCAAAAGTTCAATAAAAAGTTGAATCCTAAAAAACAAATATACAATGGCCTTATATAGGCAATATAAGAAGAATATTACTCTAATTAAGAAACCTAATTAAATAAAAAAATAAAACAAATCAGAATTCAACTCAAACTGAAAAATTAAATCCTACCCAGATTTTAATATCCTAATACATAGCAGACCTATCAACAGCAATCAAGTCTCTGTCGACAGACTGTATAACTCTGAACTCTCAGTAAACGTTTCTGCACGCAGGATGTCGACAGCTGATTAGGCCTGTTGACAAACTGAAATTTTGTCTATTGGCAGCCGCTTGGGTCCAGTCGACAACACTGCTCTGGACCTGCTTGCTTCAGCTTTGCCTTCCTACGTCGAAAAAATATTAATCAACAATTCTGCCTAGTCTTTTTGTTACGCATATTGCTCCCAATCATGCTTCATGAACCAATATAGTTTTCATATGTTTATTGAAGCCAGTATCTTATAACCTCGCAGAAATCTGTTCTTGTAATTTAATTTGAAAATATTCTCTAATTACCTCTGCAAATTAAAGGGGAAAATGTCGATCTTAGAATCTCTTTCTGCATTCTCTTTCAATGAAGTTTTTCTCGTACTTCAATATGCATGACATATGTCTTGAATCTGTAACCTTTTAATCACAAGCTGACATTCTGAATCAGAAACTTGTTTTAAAAAAAAAAATTAACAAAGTGTCAATTTTTATTTTTACTTTTTGACAAAGTGTTAATTTGATGGAGTTAAACTCGTATAATGCCAGGATCAAGAAAAAAAATCTTGAGCAAGGTCAACCCTTAGACTTTCAAGTTTCAAACCACGCAAGTTTTACAATGTTTTGCGTTCTTGCATTTTTTTGTGATTTTTTGCACATTTATCCCTCTAAAGTTGTAAATTACTAATTAAAGGTAAATTATTATCATCCCGAAATCCTAGTCCAGAAAAGTTTAACAAGCATCAACCAATCTGCTGACAATCATTAATCAGTCACAGTGGAGGATTATATGTGAATTATGTAGCACTTTTACATAGTAAAATTGGTGGTTGTTTTATTTTCCTTTTTTTTTATTTGCTTTTAGGAATAGGTCCTAGTCCAATGACAGTAAAATAAATGCTTTGGGCTCCCCCTTATCTCATGCAAAAGAGAACTCTTGTCGATTTATTAATTTCATGCAGTATAAACCATAGTAAAGTCAAATTAAGATTTGCATTTTACTTTTTGAGTGGATGTTTTTTCAAGTTTAATGCAGGATCATTCGTGGGATGACCCATAGTGGAGTTCTAACGAAGTTTAATTTGAAAATCATATTTGAGCGGTAAGAATTCGGCCTCGACTCCTTCCGGAATGACACAAGTGTGTGTGACTGACTTGAGTCATTCCGGAAGAATTTGAGATTGAATCCTTACTGCTCAAATA
This sequence comes from Agave tequilana, assembly GCA_038442645.1. NCBI lineage: Eukaryota > Viridiplantae > Streptophyta > Magnoliopsida > Asparagales > Asparagaceae > Agave > Agave tequilana. The sequence continues at coordinate 130,362 of JAVJIF010006046.1, read as the reverse complement.
GAATCCTACAACATCCGATTGCAAGATCCACTCCGTTGAAATTGATCTACATTATTTAAGTAACTGAAAATCAAAAATCATATATTTTGAATATTTTTTTTTCATTCATCAAGTAAGCACAAAGTGAACGGTCAAAATAGTGAGTTGGTTAGTTTAATAGTGTAGAATATTTGAAATATAACAAAAATTAGTTTATGGGAGTTTTTAAGTGTTTAGATCATGATGAAATCGTCAGATCGAGAATTTGTATGTCTAAAGATGTAGATCTAAGCAACATGATATTTTCGACCGTTCATTTTGCCCCTACTTAATGGATGAGGAAAACGTATTCAAAATATATGATTTTTTATTTTTAATTACTTGAAATAATGTAAATCAATTTCAACGGAATGAATCTTGCATTCAGATGTTGTAGGGTTGTATTTGAGTGGATGATTCAGCCTCGAATCCTTTCGGAATAACACAAGTCTATATATGTATGTATGTATATGTATATATGGGCGGATTTCGCTGTAGCCTCCTAAGTCAAATCGTAATTAGAAAAAAACTCAGCTTCATAATTTTATTTATTTTAGGTACCTCTTTTTAAAATCAACTAGGTGTACCCATGTGTCAAGCGCAGAAATGCTCCTGTGCGGAGAAAGACGCAAATGTCCTAAAGTAATCGCTTCAAAAAAAAAGCGGATTGTTTCGAAAATGCGGACTGTTGGTACCCTATTTCTGAGAACTGCGACCATGATCGCAGTCCTCATAAAAATGACATATTTCTAAGGATTGCGACCATGATCGTAGTACTCACAAAAATATCTTATTTTAAGATTACGACCATGATCATAATCCTTATAAAAATGTCATATTTATGAATCTTTATAAGGACTGCGACCATGATCACAGTCCTCACAAATGTCTTATTTTTTAGTCTTAATGAACTGCGACCATGATGACAGTCCTCATTATTAGGACATATTTTTGAATCTTTATAGGATTGCTCACAAAAATGTCTTATTTTTTAGTCATTATTAATATAATCTTCTAGCCTATATTGAGACTGCGACAATGATCGCGGTCCTTACAAGATGCCCTAATTTTCAATTAATACAAGGATTGTGATCATAATTGCGGTCTTTTAATAAAGGACTGCGATCATAGTCACAATCCTCACATAAGATTGTGACTACACAGTCCTCATATCAGCGTCACCATCATTAGCAGATCCCCGTTCACCGACATCGATTGATTCCTAATTTTTTCCAGATCTAACTGCCACATCGATCACAAACTCTAATAAAACTCATCGTGAGCACGTGCAAACGAGATCTGCGAAAAGTCGATCGCAAAAAAAATTGGTCCAGGGGCTCCGTCCCCTGAGACCCTCGAGAAGGGGCTCCCCACCCCCTTTCAATCACAACGTCAATCTGACCGCAGGTTGACCCGCAAATTACTCTGCGTCGGGGTCAAAGTTGAGGGGTGAGCAACGTCAGGTGCGATGGGGAAGGGTAAAATAGGAAATAAAAATATATAAACAAGTGGTGGTTGGAAGGAATCAGTTTTTACTGATGTGGATAAGGCTGTAGCAAATCAATTTATGAAGCTGTGTTTTTTCTCTAATTATGAAGCAAAGTAGCTAGTTGTAGCAAAATATTCATATATTAGAGAAAAAACTCAGGTTCTTAATTTGATTCGCTACAGCCTCATCCACGTCAGTAAAAATTGATTCCTCCCGACCACCACTTATTTATATATTTTTCATTTCCTATTTTACCCTTTCACCTCGCACCTGACATTACTCACTCCTCAACTTTGACCCCGACGCAGAGTAATCCGCGGGTCGACCTGCGCGGTCAGGTCGAAGTGGGGTTTGGAAGGGGAGATTGGGAGCCTCCTCTCGGGGGGGTCTCAGGGGGCAGAGCCCGGACCAATTCTTTGGGATCAACCTTTTACAGATCTCGTTTGTTCGTGCTCGCGATGAGTACTGTGAGAACTGACTGAGAAATAAGACATTTTGTGAGGATTGCGATTATGGTCACAATCCTCATAAAGACTCAAATACAGAACATTTTTTGTGAATACTGCGATCATAGTCGTAGTTCTAATAAAAAGGACTGCGATCATGGTCACAATCATATAAAGACTCAGAAACATGATATTTTTGTGAGGACTGTGATCATGATCGCAGTCCTCATAAATAGTGCATCTTATGAGTAATGTGATCATGATCGTAATCCTTAGAAATAAGACTGCGATCATTTGTGAGGACTGCGATCATAGTCCCAGTCCTCTGTACTGTGATCATTATGTGAAGACTGGGATCATAGTCGCAATCCTCATAAATAGAGCATTTTCGAAGCAGATCCATTTTTTTTTAAGAGATTACTTAGAGACATTTTCGTCTTTCACCGTTGACATGTGAGCGCACATTCTTACTTTAAAAAGGAGGTGACTGAATCGAATAAAATTATAAAGCTGAATTTTTTCCAATTATGATTCGATATGAAGGGCATACCAAAATGCTCAATATATATATTGGCAGCAGGTCTGAATAGTACATGACCTAGCATATTGTTAAGGAGTTCATGCCACATCGTAGAGGGAGAGATTGTCGAACTCTCATTCAAAATTCTAAAAAGACTCTCAAGTCAATAGTGGTTGCTCATATCTGGGGAAAAAAAAAGCACCTCATGTGCAGCCGACGGTATGAGATAGAGTTATCTTCTCTGATCTTATATTTTAATGCAAACTCCTAAATTAAATTTCAATCATATTAAACATGTGCACCACACGTGTCTGAAATTGAGTTGTTCGAAATGCCAGTGTTAGTCTTTCCATCAACCCCAAAAAAGGGAAAAGAAAAGAAAGAAAAAGCCTATAAAAGGATCCAACAACTCTCCTCATGTTCCCTCCGCTGCTTATGGAATCATTTCTTTGTGGTGTTGGGGGAGGAAGCCAACGCCCCACCCCCCAACCAAAACAATATATTTTTATATCTATATATTAATTTCTAATAATTATAAGAAATATTTCGCTACAACTACCTACTTTGCTTCATAATTTAAAAAAAAAAAACTCAGCGTCATAATTTGATTCGCTACAGTCTCATTCACGTTAGCAAAAATTGATTCCTTACAATCACTACTCGTTTATATATTTTCATTTCCTATTTTAGCTTTTCCCATTGTACTAGACGTTGCTCACGCCTCAACTTTGACCCAAAAGGCGCAGAGTAATTCACGGGTCGACCTGCCTGGTCAGGCTGTCGTAGGGTTGGAAGAGGGGTGGAGAGCCCCTCCTGGGGTCAGGGGCGGAGTCTCTGAAATTTTTTTTTTAAATCAACATATTTGCAGGTCTCGTTTTGTTCGTACTCGCGATAAGTTCTGTGAAGACTGAATGAGAAATAAGACATTTTGTGAGGACTGCGATCATAATCACAGTTCTCAAAAAATCTCAAAAAATAGGGCATTTGTGAGTCGCATTCCTCTTTTAGGACTGCGATAATAGTCACAGTCCGCATAAAGATTCAAATATAAGACATTTTTGTGAATACTGTGATCAGAAGACTATGATTATGACCGCAATCATATAAAGACTCAGAAACATGATATTTTTGTGAGGACTGCGATGATTGCAGTCCTCATAAATAGTGCACTTTATGAGGATTGCGATCACGCAGTCCTTAGAAATATGACATTTTGAAGCAGTCTTTTTTTTTTTTTTGAACGATTACTTAAGAGCATTTTCGTATTTCGCCGTTGACGATAGTTTCAGCGTTTGACACGTGGACACACATCCTTACTTTAAAAAAAAAAAAAAGTATCTGAAGTGTACAAAATTATGAAGTTGAGCTTTTTTCCCGTAATTATGATTCAATCGTGCAGGGGTATAACGAAATGATGCTAATTATATAATATAATGGACACCTTTTTCATATCTCATTGCACCCCTACGCTGGCCATCGACAACAGCCTCCCCGCCCGCCACTTTCTGAAATCATGGGGCGACAAGGACAAGTCGGCCATTCTCGTCTTCTCCGGCCACTTCGACGCCTTGTAGCCCACCGTCCCCACCCCCCACCCCCCCCCCCCCCGCCCCCCCACCCACCCAAGCACCATCCACGACTTCTACGGCTTCCCAAAGCCCATGCACCAGGTTCTTCAGTTCCTTCCCTTCTCTTTTTCCATAATTTAATTTAGTTTAATTTGCATGATTGTGGTTTATTTTACGTGCGGTTTGAATGTTATTGAATTTTAAGATTTGGCAAATTGTTTTCCAAGAATTCTTTCTACTCACCCACGAGAATGAGGTTGACTTAAATCATTTTTTAAATTTTATGTATACCGGCCAAATCTCACTTAATCCAAATATTTATTTTAAGTTTGGCGGAATTTTCTTTTTTTTTCTTTTTTCTTTTTTGGTTCGGGTGTGTTTTTCATTTCAAAAAAACCCAAACCCAATCTACAGCTCAAGATCCAAGTTTTTTAATTATTTAATAACTCCTCAATACAATTTCCTAATGGCACATCCTTATTAAATTTCTTTTCTGGTTGCTTTTTTTCAATATCAAGTTTCCTCCTTTGCATGTCAATTAAAAAAAGTAAAATACAGTTGGCTGACATCTAACAGGCATCCCCCACTGGTAAATATTGTAAATCTGAAAAAAGTTCCAATAAATGATTTTTTTTTTCTCATTTGCATCGAAATTTTCGGTGAGAAAGCTACCTTGAAAGGTAACTCATGAAATGAAGGGAACCATATCTGTCAAGTTTGCAGAAAAGCATAAGCACATTTTGATTATCACACGAGACATGCATTACTAATGAGCTTAAATTTCGCCATTGAGGCATAGCAATGGGTTACGAAGAGTTCTAAGTTCAAATCTGGTTACGACTTATGTATCCCAAAAAGAAATGAGCTTACAGTTCCATAAAAGAAGAAACACTAAAATCACAACTCAGATAGTTAGCTAATGGTCAATATTTTTTCATTTTACCCTCCTCGTTTCTTCAGGGTTATCCCATTTCATCGAATAAACCCCGGATAAACTAAGGGGTTGTTTGTTTCATTGTAAAAGGCGTAAAAGTCCGTAATTTATAAATAACTTACAACACAATTACAAATACGGTGTTTGTTTGAACTGTAATTGTAAAAGACTTACGCAACTCAACTACTACTCACTTGCAGCCCAATTACCACCCACTTACAGCCCAGTTACAGTTAATTTTATGGTCATGCAAATTTATATTATTTTTTATAATAATATTAAAATTTTTTAATATTTATTTGTAATATTAAAACATTTTAAATCACCAAATAGTTAATTTTATGGTCAACTTTTTCACTTACGACTTACACACTACAACAACCAAACACCGTAAAATATAATACATTTTCCACTTATAACTTTATATTACCAACCAAACACCGTAAAACTTACATGCATGAAACTCATTTACAACTGTAAAAGATTTTAACAATTACGACTTACGAATTACAGTCAACTACGACAACAAACAGACCCCAAGTTAACAACTGCCTCTGCAGAATGATGGGCACCTGTGTATCTTGTAATCTTGCGAAGATGATGGTGTCCTCTTCGATGTATCAGTGTTGTCGAGAAATCAATGCAAGCACGATCAAAATCTGTCCGTTTGATCCAGAACTATGCAAAGCAGTACTGCTTCCAATGTTCTGTCATCTTGAATCTATAATGTCTACATATCGTAAAAATTCGCTATGTAATCAAACAGTGTGCTTGTAATTGAGAGAATTATTTACAGCAGGATTAACAACATCTATTCCCAGCTTCAACACAACGAATGAACATCACAACACTGCAGATCACTGGCAAAAAATTGTCCCTGTTACGAACTTGGGAATTCGATAGAACAGACTTAAGCAGAAACCAACAATATTGAGATTGACGGACAAAATCATGATCAAATGGTACAACATCTGCTGGATGGCGAATCTGAAACACGGCATTTGAATGCAAGAACACAGTGAATCATAAGATCAGCAAGAATCATAAGATATGAAACATGGCATTCTGTATGTTCAGCAAGAATCATAAGATCAACATACGACAGCCATTCTGAAACCACAATGAATGGCAACGAATATGTTCAAACTGTACCTAAGCCACTAGATATGCTACACAATACATTGTTTCTGTGAACACACTAGCTTGTTTCTTGATGAAATAGATAGCACTCTTTAATTTTAAAGTTCTCTCTGAAACTGAGCTGTAGAAGAGAACAAATTCCCAATCGAGAGCACCGTTTTGGATCCTGATTGGGATTCTGAAAATAAAGAAGGAACAAAATAACAACCTCTAAATCAAATGCACGCAAGAAGGGAGCTCGGAAATACTAAAACAGTAGTATACCGAAAGGAATCCTCCTGACACCACAAAAACAGTAAATTTATGTGACATACTTCTCTGCAAGCTTCAAATCCCAACTCAGACCTTCAATCACCAGAATGAAATTCGGTGAAGCATACACACTTCATGCAATTCAGTAAAGCTTATCAAGTACTCGGAAAATCTCTATCGAGAAAAATTCTAATGTAAACTTTTAGACAACACACGACATTTATAGACAGATACAAGAATGCCTAAATGGTTTTCAGGTTGTGACACTAAATCCGTTAGCAATGTTCAGAAAAAATGGAACAGAGAGTCAAATAGGTGAATAAGACAATGTAGAAAATCCAGAAAAATAAAGAATAAAAAAATCCCTTCCTCAAATGCCATGGCCTAATGAAATAGAGTAGAAATTTAAGTAGCACTAAGTTGCCTAATAATCATACCTGCAATGAAGGTATTGTCTACAGAATACTATAGATATGTCTGCCAGATATGAAAACAATCTAGCAGCACATTTGTTCCAACACATTTGTCATAAATCACACATTATACACACAGCTCAATTTGTTAAGAAATTGGGTGGGGAAAAAGGAACCTGCACATTTGGTAGATGCACTTGTTTGTGATGAGCTTACAAGTTCTAAGCAGAGCACCAACATGTTTTGAGATATTTCTATCCGACGAAGGGAGGTGGTCAGATTTATCAACCTTGTTATTCAAAAACTAAATAAAAAGAAATAAAGTTGGAGAAAATTTGATAAAAGATATGTAGCAGTTAAGAAGTTCTACATATACATAAGTCAATTCCAAGTAGTCTCCAGAAAGAGCACTCCCACAGCAGAAAAAAATGGTAATCAATTCCCAGTCTTCACATTTCACCCAAAAGACATGGTAGTCTTCAGAAGACAACACTATCATAGTACTTCTAGTACACTCATACAGTAGGAAGAAGCTAAGAAATTAAGATATAAATTGGTTCCACATCACCCAAAAAAAAAACCTTCATATGCATTTAAGATAAATAAATAAAAATAAAAGTAAGCTGACTATAAGGTACAATTGATTTTCCTTTCGGGCACTACACAGGAATGGAACTCGAGGGCTTCTTGCTAAATTAAGTTTTAAATTTAATTAGAATTTAATAGAAAAGATATTGCATGTATGTCTGTTAATAGAAAGGAATTCTATAGACAGAAGTCAAATAAATAGAATGCAACAACATAAATATTACCATTACTACAGATCTTGTCAGATCCTCTTATTATTACAGGAATCAGCCCTCATTTTTATAATGGCCAAATGAGGGTATCCACATGAACACAAGGGCTACTTATAATGGCATTTTTCAGGGTCTTCCCAAGATATGCATAGTGGGTCTTCACCTCTGCAAAGCAATCAAGCTCAAGGTCATATTTAAACAGTTTCTTCCAAGACCGGAAGACAATTACCTTATCGTCATGCAGGGAAGCACTCAGCTCAAAGTGTTTTCCCCATCCATGGAACCCCAAGTGCTTCACTAGGCTCTTATTCCTTGTATCATGCTTCTGCACCCACACTTCTCCATCATAATCTTGTAAAACCCAGATATCAACCATAGACTCGTCAAAGCAGAGCACAGCTAAGTACCCTCCTAATTCAAGGAGGCGGCACAAGCCCTTGGCATCATTTGGGGGTCTAATCCTACGAAACTCTTCTTTGCCCACGTCCATTGACATGATGTAGTGCTCTGAAGGGTCGAATACAGTGGTGGTAGGCCATTTCTTGCAATGTCCATCGACCCAGTATAAGATTTGATTGATTCTAATTGGCCTGCAGTTGGCACTGATGACAGCAGCCGAACGAGTAGGTATAGGGGCATTGATCAGCCTCCAACCCTCGTTCAACAATCCAAGTGTGAGAACCTCACATAGGAGTGATCCCGCTCCACCATGCAGCAAGTGCACCACCTTGTACTGGTTGGAAGAGGTATCAAAGACAAAGCCATACAGGCTCTGCCAACGTGGGTCAGAAAATCTCAGGGGTTGGGGGAGCATGCGCCATTGCTTTCTGACTGGATTGGCTATGACAATGCCTCGAGTCTCAGGACCAGCAATGCGTAAGAGTAGGAGGCCATTGCAGGAGGCGAGGATGGAATGAGCGATGAGGTTCCCCAGCTTAAAGTTTTGGTGAGCAGTGATGCGGTTGCGGCAATGTTGGCCACGATTAATTTGGAGGGCTAGGAGGGTTGCTTCTGCGTGATGGAAGTGGTTGAAAGCAAAAAAGAGGAGGCGGGGAGAAGCAAGATCAGCATGGTTGCGGGCAAAGTGAGAATTATCTATCTGTAGCAGAGAAGAGCGGCTAAGGCAGCGGAGAAGGAGAAGGAATTGGGCAGGGAGATGGATGAAGATACTGAAGAAGATCACATCTTGCGGAAGGATTGGGAGAGTGATGGCAGTCTTTTTTGATGACCTTTTCCCTTTCTTCTTGACGCCATTGGCTTTGTTGGGTATCTGAGGAGGAATTCTCTTGGTCATTTTTGTTTGGTGAGCAAGATGTAACATTAGGTTTAGAGGTTTATAGGAAAGGGATGGAAGAGAACATTGGATTCCCTCTTATCTTTTATGTCCACATGACATGCAAGGCCAAGCGGCGGTTACAAAAGATGCAATGAACAGTGATTCAGTACAGCTTCGAGCAAATTGTCATAAAAGATGCAGTGAACAGTGGTTCACAGAACTTCGAGTAAAACGTCAAAGACTTTTAGGGGAATGCGACAAGAATTTAGAATAGGAAATAAAAGGAAGGGTAAATGGATGCCAAAAAGGGCCCGAGGATAAACTGGTCATCAAGGTTCTAAATATTGGATATCAGGATCGTATCGGATGGGAGTTTTTCATATCGGATATCAGAGGAGATATCGGGGATACGCGCGCATATCGGGCGTTCATATCGGACACTATATATAATGAAATATTGATAACTAAAAGTTGATTTAGTGTCATAGATATCATATACCTAATAAAAATGATATAATATGCAAGCAAATACAGTAAAAAAACTATGTACATTTGCACACAGTCGTGCAATAAATAAGTTATTTCATATTGAACGATATATCGGGCAATTTATCGGTCGATATCGGGTGATTTATCGGCCGATATTTCAAATATCGGTCGTTTCTTAATGCAAATGATATAGCAAACGATTTCCCCATATCGTATCTGCAACAGTAAAAAAGGAAATATCGGACGGTATCTCGGCCGACTCGGCCGATATTTAAAACAGGGCTGGTCATGAGATGAAAATTTATCCACAGTGATTGTTATGTACATTATGTTGTTTTTGGAAACTAGTCTTCTATGTTCTTTTGTGGAAACTAGTGTCTTCTACCCTCCATTGCGAATTTTCTCTAGGAATTTTTACAGCTTGAATTTTCATTTACATTTTCTTCACCTCTCTATCAATAAAGGATAGAAACTTTTGTGGCTGGTAGAAACTTATTGTGGAAAGACTAATTTCATAGCACTGTCCGCGGATTTTTTTCAGTTATAGTAATTTTATGTTCATCCATTTTAACTAATCAATTTGAGAAAGAAGATCAGATAGAGCATACTAGATCCCTCCCTCAATAGTTTTATCTATAGGCAATTATAAGATACAACTTATAGTCTGAGTAAGACTCCTAAAAATATAAGAACTCGCAATAAAATAAAAACTATTAGAAGTAACTAATCAAGAGTTTAAGACTCTCCCTCAAGCTAAAGCATAGATATCTATCATGCCCAGCTTGATACATAAATAAGATAAAAATCCAGGAGAAATTGTTTAGTCAACATATCTACAACCTCTTCAGAAGAGAGAGTGAAAAGGGTAGAAATAAACTTTCGAGCAACTGCATCACGAATAAAATGACAATCCACCTGAATATATTTTGTCCTCTCATGGAAGATCGGGTTGCTAGCTATATAGATGGCAGCTCGGTTATCACAATACATGGACATGGGACTTTCCTCACAAAAATCAGGCTCTTTCAATAAGTTCTTTAGCCACATCATCTCACAAACAATATGAGACATAGCTTTATATTCAGAGTGCGTCCACCCTGGAACAAGATACAACCATCTACTTCTTATTCTTCCATGTGACTAGATTTCCTCCAATACAAGTACATTAGTCTGAAGCATGGTTCGAAGACTCGATCGAGTGTCTCAGCACCAGTCGAGACGAGTCTGATACCCGATCGCATGTTTGGGCAGTATCGACCCTACTCGGGCCGACTCGGTGACGACTCGGCCGAATCGGCCGAGTCCCAAGATGACTCAGGACGACTCGGCCGATTCGGCCGAATCGTCGCCAAGTCGACCCCGAGTCGGGGCGACTGTTCTCCCCCTGCTCGAAACCAGTTAAAAAAGAGAGACCTACCGCCGTCGCTATGAGCTGCTGCTGCCGCCTTCGCCGTGAGCTACTACTGCCTTTGCCGTGGGAGGGAGAGAGTAAGGGAGAGAGTGGGAGAGATATCTTTTCTTTTTCTTTTTTCTTTTTTTGGATTTTTCTTATATTTATCCCTCAACTCTTTCATAATTCTAAATTTATCCCACAAAAATCACCATATTTCCCCAATTATCTCCTCAAAATAAGTTTGTTTTGGACATGTAATACATGAATTCTGAAGTCTACCTTTTTTACGATTTTGTCGTGATTTTTCAAAAAATTTTGAGCTTTCTATATAGTATTTTGTAAAACCGCCCAAGACCGATCTAAGTCGCCGAGAGCAATCCGTCTCAGTGCCCGCCGAGTCGGCGACCGAGACCACGACTTTGAATCATGGCATGAAGTTGACTTTCTATCTCTCCTATCCCCTGCATAATTAGAATCAGAAAAGGCTTCAACCCGCAGATGCTCATTCCTCTTAAATAATAATCCTTTTTCATGAGACTTTTTGATGTAAGTCAGTATCCTCAATGCTGCCTTCCAATGAACCTCCTGGGTTTGTGCATAAATTGACTCACCAATCTAACTGCATAGGCAATATCGGGTCTGGTAACAGTGAGATAAATAAGCTTATCAACCAATCTCCTATACTGAATACATCCTCAAGTAAAGGCCAAGATTCATCCCACAAGTCAATGTATGTGCGTCTATAAGAGTCCACACAGATTTGCAACCAAGTAGTTATACCTCCTGTAGTAGATCTAATGCGTACTTCCGTTGAGAAAGAGTCATTTCCTGTTTGCTGTGAGAAACTTTATCTTAAAAAAGTACCAAGGTCTCCCCATGTCTTTCGTCACAAAATGTGCATTAAAAAGTTTCTTGACCATCGCAATGTCAATCACTACCAATCAATAAGATGTCATCAATATAAAGTGCGAGAACTACAGATCGAGCTGAACTGTGACAAATGAACACAGAGTGATCAAAATGACATTGTTGAAAACCACCTGCACTCGCAACACGACTGAATTTCTCAAATCACGCTCGCGGATTATGTTTCAAGCCATATATCGCCTTTTTGAGTTTACACACCATAGTATCCCCCTGAGCAACAAGTGGTTGCTCCATATGGACCTCCTCATCGAGGACTCCATGCAAGAAGGTATTCTTCACATCTAACTGAAACATCTGTCATTGCTGATTAATAGCCATAGAGAATAAAAAAAAGAACGAAATTAAGACGATGAACAAGAGAAAATGTATCTAGATAGTCCATTCCGTAAGTGTGAGTAAAACTTCTAGCAACCAAGCAAGCCTTGTACCGATCCACTGTTCCATCGGGTCTATACTTCACTATAAACACCCAGTGACAACTAACAAGAAGCTCAGGAGAAGAAGGCACAAGTTTCTAAGTCTAACAGAAGAGGAGCATCCATCTCCTTATCTATAGCTAGCTTCCATTTCAGATACAGTACTGCCTCCTGAAAAGACGCGAGTATAGACACATGAGAAATAGAAAAAGCAAACCAAAGAGATAATGAAGTTAAATGATCATGGAAACAAAATTTGAAATAGGTTATGCGGTATAAGATCGTTTACCCTTACGATGTGCAACAAAAAATCCAAATTAGAAGTAGATGGACCCATCTCAACGGTAGTGTGTGGAGGATCAATGATTACAGGTGTAGGACTGAAAAGCGGAGCAAGATCAATAGTAATCGGAACAGAATCAACTGAGAGCAAAGTAAAAGTCATCGTCTTTGAACGCCTGATATACACCTGCAATGGTTTAGGTACAATCTTTTTTCTGTATATCCAGAAGTGATCATATTTTGAGGCACAGAAGGTGAACCAGGTGGTGCAAAATACGAAACTGACTCGAAAAAAGTCACATCAGACGAAGTATAAAACTGGTGATGTACCAGATCAAAACAATGATAACCTTTCTCTGTATGACAATAACCAACGAAAACATATTTTGTAGCTCTACGTTCTAACTTGTCTAGTCCAGGTTTAAGATTTTGGATAAAACAAGAAGAACCAAATACACAAAGAACAACAGAAAAAGTCAGTTTGTCCAAAAATAATCAGTGAAATGGTATTTTATCATGAAGAACATATGACGACATTCTATTTATTAAATAGCAAGCACAGAAAATAACATCCCAAAAAGTTTTTAGAACATGCATATGAAGCAATAAGGTACGAGCGACATCTAATAGATGTCATAGCTTTCTTTCAGGCTTTCAGTTACACCATTCTGTGTGAAATGTGTGAGCAAGTCATCTGATATAAAATACCACGTGGAGCATGAAAACGAGAAACATCACTCTGGGTATACTCAAGTGCATTGTCAGTACGCAGAACATGAACAATAATAGAAAACGGGATTTTTATTTCATTTATAAAGTTCTTGTTAACATCAGGAACTTAGTCTTGTCTTTCAACAAATACACCCAAGACATCTTAGAAAAATATCCACAAAAACTAAATATCGAAAACCAGAAAGAGATGTTACTCGACATGGTCCCCAAACATCTGAATGAACCAAATCAAAAAGAGAACTACTTCTATTATTAACGCGACTAGGATAGGAAGGTCGATGATGCTTTCACGACTCAATCTAAATATAAAAAAAGACTCGATAGGAATTACTTGACGCAACTTTTATAATGAAGGATGCCCCAGTCTATAATGCCATTGTAACGGAGTATCAAAAGATATCGCAGCTAAACTAGAGTGGAGTGTACCATCGTCCAAGTAATAAAGGTCTCTGTGTTCATGACCGAACCAACCCTCATCCCAATCTGCAAATCCTAAAACACACAACGGGTAGGATGAAAATGGCACAATAGTTATTCTTAATAAGTTTGCTAATGGAAAGTAGGCTACGAAGAATTGTAGGAACATATAAGACATCGTCTAAGGATAAAGAATCAGTGGCATGAACTCTTTTCCCACATACAGTTGAAGAGATACCATCAGCAATATTATTAGGAGGTATAGTATTACTGAAGGAAAGAGAATGAAATTTATCCTTAATACCTCTCATATGGGAGGATGCTCCTGAATCTAACACCCAATTCTTCGCAAAAGAAGCAATAAATACACTCGTGCTTGAAGCTGGGCTATGCATGGTACTATGTGTAGGCTGAGATGACCGGGACACCTAGAATTGAAGGAATGTCTTAGTTAAACTGAGATATCTGAACAGTGATAGCAGTAGAAGCAGCAGTAGAAGATGAGGTAGCAGTTGGAGGAGTAACATTAACAACCTAAGCCCACTGAAGTTTTCCAAACTTGTCCCAGTTCTTATCAGACATGTGGTTCATCTGGCCACAATGAGTGCATTGTCATGGACACTTGTCATTGCGTCCACGATCTCCCCCTGAATCACGGCCATGACCACAGCCTCTGCCTCGGCCACGACCCCCGGCAGTCACCGCAGAGTTCTCAACTCCATAAGAGAGAGTAGCAGAGGAGTTACCCATAGCAACACAACACGGGGCAAATTGGAGGCAAAAGGGGAAATTGTATCACCCCCAAGGATCTGTCCACGAACCTGATACCCGAGAGAAGCATCCAAGCCAAATAAAAACTTTACTACTGCCAGCTCGTCATAGTATCACTGCAAAGCCTTCAAATCCAATATCAATGGCTGGTAAAATCCAACTCATCAAGGATTCCCTTCAGCTCAGAGTAATAGTCAGAGGGTGACCATCCTTTCGCAATGTAAACAACCTATCATACAAGTCAGCAACTTGAGAGATGTTCTGTTCATTTGAATAAGCCTCCTTCAAAGTGTCCGATATAGCCTTTGTAGTCTTCAAAGATGACCCTAGCAACTTTACAATCCATACAATTGATCACCCAAGACAACACATTTCAGTCACTCGCCGCCCAGTCAGGATATGCTGGAGAATCTTTTGGCAGGAGGATCACATGTAAGGTGTTGTTGATTTTCTCTAAACCAACAAAGAGGCGGAAAGATTAAACCCATAGAAAATAGTTATTTCCGTTCGATTTCACAATGGTGACTGATGTCTTCTGAAGACATGGTAGCCAGTAGTTAGATAAGGGTCAGGTAATTAGGTAGCAGATAGATAGGCAGCCAGTAGTAGAAGAACGTCAACAATCCACAATTGATGACGTTTAGATAGATCAGTAATGTAGCAGGGAACAATCAAAACATGCAGATATGGAAGCCGAGGCCAAAGTATAGATCAGGAAGGTAGCATGAACCCATCAAGACCTCGGCGAGATCAAAACCATCAGTTTTAGATCACTACACTCTGGCGGAGGCCTGTAGAAGAGCTACAAGGTCTACAGAAGATCACGACAGCACTGTTTTTGTCATGGATGCACTTTAGATTTCATAGCAGCACATGGCAACACTTCCGGAGGCACGGCAGCAATTCAAGAAAAAAGGGGCGGTTAGAGTGGTGGCAGAGCAGAGGTTAGGATTTTGTGTGGTGGCGGTAAATAGAAACTGGGGTTTGCTCTGATACCATGATCAATTTGTGAAAGTAGATAAAAAAAGCATACTAGATCTCTCCCTCAATAGTTTTATTTATAGGCAATTACAAGATACAACTCATAGTACGAGTAAGACTCCAAACAATATAAAAACTCTTAATAAAACAAAGACTAAGACTCCCAATAGGAAACTAACTAATCAAGAGTTTAACATTAACAGTTCAATATTTTTGTATAAATTCAACACCCTAGGTGGCATTTTAAGCTCAGGTAGGGAGAGAAATCAAACAGTTGTCAACAGAAAATAGAGACTGCATTTAACAGATTCTCACATCTGAGAGAGAGAAAAATCATAGCTAAATTCCCAAAGATGGTAAATAGTTTTGGAGTTTACAAACACCAAGAAATAAATCAATTGTATCATAAAGAGAAACTTTTCTAAATGTGCACTCTCTGAAAGTTCTATAAGAGATCACAAGGAATTTAAGTAAAATATGAAAAGGAATATCATATTATGTAATTGAAGTACAATGAGCTGTACACGAATATGGACTTAAACAGCTGCTTTCAAGTTGAAACAGGATAGAGAGACTTAATTAACGTTAAATAATAAAGCATATCTTACTGGCATGCCCGATAAGTATGAGAACTAGCTTCCCCATATTGCCATCTCCATACTTTCCTAACTAGTCATACCCGCAGCCATTGATGCTGAATCCAACTTTAACTTCTTATCGAGAACTGAGGACAGTGCACTGTCAATCTGAGTAATACATCTTCCTTTGGAGCATTGCCATTGACCTGAAAATGAAAGAAGATCCAAACGTAGCTAGAACTGCATGCATCATGTCGTAAAAGTAATATTTGAAACACCAATGAAATCTGTGCAATGTAAAGCAACAAATAAATTTTAAGTTGCAAATGAAGTGTAGATGTCAGCAAAAAAGTTACAGTGGTTTCAACCCTAAGAAGAGAACAAAACGATAAGCCAAAACAAAGTAACAAACCAAGAATCAAGCATAGATACCCCGTCCCAAAGAGAAAAATAAAAGCCTTTCATCTTGCTGAGATAATGACATTTATCCTGAAATTCATACACAGCATCTGGCACTACAGAGTACAGCCGAGAATGCACTTCACATAATAGAAATGTGCATGGATACAAATAGCTGAGCTCCAGTATCATTCCCACTCTAAAGCAAACAGGTTCTTAAAACCTAAAGCTCCTGAATGAGAAACCAAAAAAAAACTCATTGAGCTCCCAATCTGCATCCATATCCGCACATTTAAAAATAAGCATAAAGTGCCCATAGCTAAACCTTCCACTATAATCACAAATTGCCAAACTGTTTACGAACAGAGTCAATCAACCTCACATAAATCTTCCCCTCACCAACTGCTCCCAGACATGCATTCAGAGTCATAGGGGATATGTTGCACAGACACGGACATGGGACAAAGACAGGCAAACATAGATACACGCAAAAGCTTAAAAAGCCTAGGATACGAATACACCGTGTACACTACAGTAAAATAATTTTTATATATATATATATATATATATATATATATATATATATATATATATATATATATATATATATATATAGGATAAGATATGACCTCAAGGTTCATGACAATAATTGTATAAATAAAATTTCATATAAACTCAAAAATTAATCATAAACCATGAAAAGACAACACCATCAGACAGAACCCAAGTGTCTCTAAGCTGGTCCAAGACCGGAAACATGCTGGATACGCCAGATGCGTATCCACCAAATATCTTGCGTGTCAGTGCACATACATGTCGGGTACAATGGACTCCAGTGCATGGTGGTGAAACATCATTACGGACAAGAGAGATAAGGATAAGGTGAAACCAACCATTGGAGTCAATAAAATAACTATTACCTAACAGTGGTGTTGAAATGTCAGCTCCATAATCAATCCAATACCGTGGCAGAGCCTCTCAATTTGCAACCTTTAGATCAGCTCAATACTTGTATTGTAAAACAAGGAACGCTCATGAATGACAAATCCTTCAAAGAAGACTATCACTGATGCATGTGTGAATCAACTGTAGCATCAGCACATGTCTACCAAGTTCTAGTTCCATTTATTAGCTACTGTTGCACTGATACTTAAACCCTTAAAGGATTGCTCCTATGATGATCATGAAAGATAAGACCTTCCACCATAAGACCTTCCCCCACAATTTCAACCTTTGGAGAAATCCAAGCTGCCGGTTCCTTAAACTTCCCATTACCTAGCTACAGCTGCAACACAATGAGGTCCGATGGATAATCAGTGGCATGCAAGAAGTGGCAACAAAGTAAATAATAGTATAATTTTGGCAAATGTGATGCATGTATGAGGAGCACTTGTTTTATGAATCAGCTAGGTGCTATACTTTTTGGTTAAACTCTCATAACACGCCAAACACAACTTCACCAAATGCAACTTACCGAGTTCGAAACTTCGTTGCTAACCAGCAGTTACAATGACTTCCAAGATTTATGTTTCCCACAGTAATGTCTTGTTGGCAGATTCTCAATAATTGACTGCTTACTAAGAGTCCCCTACACCAACGTGGAATTCCTTTGATGGTCTAGCCTGTATCCTCTATTCTACTCAATGATCAGAGGATTAACCACATTTACATTGTAATTGCCCACCTATACAATGCCGCCTTCAACAACTAACACAATGGCTTTCCAAGAAACCCAGTTCGCGGACTACAATGACATCATAGAAGTTCTTAACCATCACAATCTGTGCAATATGGAAACAACTAAATTAACGGCACTCGCATATTACTCTGAACGTCAATGAAAAGAACAGAACGATTGGCTATTAAACAATGTGACCACGTCTCAATCCACAATTTTGAGGACAGTGACTTCCCAGACAAGAGAACAATCACAGCAGCACAACTTCCTATATCAGAAACTAGTTATGACAACATAATGGTAAATTTGAGAACGTATTATCAATTGTGGAACATATGCTCTAAGGTAATAATTCATAGACAGGACTAAGATCAAGTTATTAACATTAAAAGAAGGATTAATAAATAAGGATTGGGCAGCGCCTAGTGGATTGGCGACTTGGATAGATAGGTATAATAGTTTAAAGGCTTCTCTTCGTGGTGACCTCAAATTCCTTAGATAAATGGATTTTTTTTTTTTTTTTTTTTTGGGGGGGGGGGGGGGGGGGGTGGGGGGGTGTAACCTCCTGGCTTGTATACCAAAACAATTAATAAATAAGCCTATCAATGACCCCTTTCTCACTAGTGTCTAATTAATCGCTTTGTAGATTGTCAGTTGACAATAATTGAAAGATAGGGGTGGGGCCGAGTGGGATTTGGATTTGAATGCATTGTTTTATCACTTCAAAGCTTTAAAGAAAACCAAAAGTGCTGACTGTGTCAACTAGAACAAGGAATTGGAAGGGCATTAACAATTGCCCATTTCTTTATTCTACATTAGAGAGAAATTCCAATCAACAACCGCATGTATCTTTCATTTCTATTTCCATGATCCATCCTTCCATCTCCACGAAGAAAAAGTCACTATATTGCAAAAAACACGATTAGGGAGAAAACATCAAGGGCCACTTACTAAAATTTACCAAGCTTCTCAAGACATCCACTCATTAGATCTTAATAGTAGTAGTTCTTACCGATAGTCCATCTTGTCCTAAATAGCATTAGTTAGAGCAGAGGTAACTCCGAAATGCTTGGACAGACATTGAGACAGACATCAAGGAGTGGCTCTTGTCAGTTTATTTAATGGAAGCTCTTTCCAATCCCTAATGGTTCATGGTACATGTACAACAGCTTATTGAGATTCGAAGAAAGTGAATCGATTTCAAAGTTGCAGTTCTGCTTGAGAAAGATAGTATGAATTGGAGATAAGATTAGATCCGGTAGACTATCATCATTAGTGTAGGAACAAGGCTAACAAGGGCCTTCAGCTCACGCTTTTACTACTTATTACTTTCTCGATTGAATTTTGAAGGAGCGAGAAAGTTTGTCAAAATTTATTTTATTTTATTTTATTTATTTGGTGGGAGTTGGGGTTTATAACATCTCGGTTATTTCCTTTTGCCTTTGGTTTGACTTGGGGGCACATCTCCACAATAATTGAAGGTAGTATATTTAGCATTCCCTTGTAATAATCTTTTACAAAAGAAAAAAAATGATTTCTTCTTGTCAACCCATCGAAAACAGTGCCACTAAGATAATTTCATAGCGTATTTTGATTGGAGAGCATACCAATGTATCACCAATCATTTTCTATGTCCCTATGTCTTACCTTCTCACAAGCAGGTTATATGACCTAGATACTAGTGATATGCTTTTAGATTCTCTCTCCATATCACCTTCTAAAATTATAATGTTGGCATCATAAAGATGTGGTACGGAATGATCAATTTGATAGCTTGTGATAAATAAAATAAGCCTGAATGTTTAAACAATAATAGTAACCATAGTAACAATGATAGCTTGAGCTAGTTAGTCGAACAATAATGATCTATTGCAACTTTTACAGCTTCATATTCCATATCAAGTTCTCAACTTAGCATCTGGATATAAAGTAGACAAAGTATATGCAACTAAAATCAATTAATTCAAGAGAAGAGAAGAAGCCAATGATGGTAGAATACTAAAGCTATTAAAGATCAGGAAAGGAATGTGAAACAAAGAAGGTTTACTAATATAATAATCAAAGGATAAGAGGAATATAAGGATGGGGAGATTATTATTATAATTGACAGAGACTATACCCTAAGCTACAAACACCACCTCCATCAGCCTTTACAACATTTGCAAGTTCTACTAGCTTCCTCTTCCTACTCCAAAACTTAACCTTGCTATTCATGCTACCAAAGGGGGTTCATTCCTTTAAAAGCCAAGAAGAAGAAAACACATGAAAACCCGCTCTAACCGCAATTGAAGTCAAATTGGCCCCACTGAGATGAGATCAGATAAAAGAAGGAAAAAAGAAAACTTTATCAGCTGCTGGCTTGATGTGATATGATTCGAAATGGCACCGAAACTGATATTTCCTATGACATGGATGCTAATATGGCAGTGAAGACAACACATTAATATCCCATAAATTTTGGATTTGAGTTGCACTTTGGCATCATGTGCTCACGCCTCACGCGGCAAAATGGCATGAATGCTGGAATAGCCAATGACGAGGTTATTGGTGTGGAACTAGGACCAGAGACCCAGGGCATCTAATATGGACAAACCAGGTGCCAAGGCTTTATGTTCTAATGTTGTTGAGGTCTATAGATAGTTGGACTTTGTATTTGAGAAGAATGAAAGAAGGTTAAGGTTATTAGACATCTACTCTCATCATGTCCCCCTTTCATCCATTCTCAACTCTTATCATGTCCCCTTTTCCAACATCATTGACCCAAAACAATTATATTATAGTATCAAGATGACTGGTCTTTGCCTCGCATTCTTAATTAACCAAAATGCAATACTTCAATTATTCAACATATGTTCTAACAAATTTGAGAATGTTACCAAGTGAGCGGAGCTCAGGTCTGAAAGTTGTGGGTTCTAATCTCCCATTCACAATCAGCGATGAGATTTTTGAATTAAATGTATTGGCACATTATTGCATGCATATTATGCAAGAACACAAGTCCACTAAACACGGAAGCTATTTGAAATTCGTGGGTTCTCGGTGAGATCTAGTTAAGAGTGGGTTATCACATGGGAAAGTTGACTAGGCAGTTATTCAACAGCCAAACATGACAGGTTTCATATACAATTCAAGATCTGAACAGAGCGGGGTTTTCTCATTTGCCCAAGAGTAGATTAAAATATTTGGCAAACCATGATTCCACTATCAAGATAAAATATGAGTCAGGCAATAATAACAAATGACTGTTTATGAGTTATATTTTAGATATTTATGAAATTGTTGCAAGCATAAGGATAAAGGCATATAAAATTAAGTTAGATGGAAATTAAGAATCTTAAGAGATTTGTTCATTGTCATGTTAAGGTTTGAAGGCATATTGTTGTTCTGTAGATGAGTCGAATTTCTATTTTAATTAGTTATCTAGTTATTTCATTTCCTACAATTTATTTCATGCCTGTAACTTTATTATAGCAAATCGTCTTCCCTTTCCCTGTTCTCTACCTACAAGTTGTTAAATAGTTTGCCAGACATAATTAGATAGTTGAAGCTAAATCGCATCCTCCGCAACTCTTGATTTTTAAATTGATTGTCTGCATATGATGTCCTCTCCAGAGTAGTAATAAACAAACCTTGCTTTCTATCTTTTATCTGAACTACTTGAATGTTCATTTATTCTGATGCAATATACCTCAGATGTAGAAACAGAAACATCAAAACTATGGTGTCGGACGCCTTAGTTCAATCTATGCTTCATTATCTGTCATTTGTTTAAACCTCTCAAGCCTCCATGGATTTGGATTGGCTTAGTTATTTTTTTTTTGTTTGTTTTTGGAATAGCGGTTGTTAGTAAGCTGTTTAGATTTGAAGTCCAGTTTATTTGAGATAGAATTACATGAGTTCTCCCTAAGATTAGTAAGAAGTCCAGATAGATTTGAGTCAGTTTCTTAGTGCTTTGGATGAACCTAGAACTCAGATAGTTTATCAATATAGGAATTGGAACGTAGAGTGGAGATGAATTGAATTATCTATTGCATTATTTTTTTATTTGCAATTTACTTTTCATCCTTAATTTATGTTTTTCAATTGTTCCCTTTATTTTTCTGCGTGAGATTATATTCATTGCTTCCAAGGATTTATTTCCCTGTTTGTTGTTGACTAGAGCTAGAAGCCTAGGACTATAGAAGAAAAGGGAAATAACAGAATCTAATTAGTTCAAGAAAAAGCTTCAGATGTTAGATGAATCCAAGGTGTAATAAACTGTAAGCTGCAATTCCTTTTCTTCCTCCCTGGAACAAGTGTCAAGTTGGAGATGGACAGATGCTACGGTATGGGGAGTTCTCTGTTCAACAAATGTTGACATTTTTCTTTTTTTTTCTTTTTCTTTCTCTTTTTCTTTCTCTTTCTCTTTCTCTTTCTCTCTTCTGTTTTCTTTTTCTTTTTTTTTTAACCTTTTAAGACCAGATCATTTCCTTCAGTAAGCCAAATCCCAAGCATATGACATCACATTCCTCAATTCTAAAGGCCACATGTACTAAAACAACATGCCATAGCTTCTTCAATTTTTGAAAGGGATTATGATAAATATCTCAGTCTTCCAATGCTATTAGGGGTGCAAGTGGGTCGGGTTAACTCAAACCCGACCCGTGACCAACCCAAAAATCTCCCGACATGGACCTAACTCTTGTCGGGCTGGGTTGGTCGCGGGTTGAGGAATGCCAACCCGAAACCAGTTTGGGTTGACTCTTCGGGTCAACTCAAACCCAACTTGAACCTGAATTCAAACATAACTTGTCAAAATTTTCAATCCAAACGCTAATCTCCTCACACTCCTCAATCTTAGCTCCCTTCTTCTTTCTCTCTTCCTATCTCACATCCAACCTTTTCTTCTTCTTTCGTTCTTCTCTTCAACCTAAAATCATAGTCAGCTCTCTCTCACCCAAACTCTCCCAACCACGGTCTCTCTCTCTCTCTCTCAACCCAACTCTCCCAGCCACGATATCTCTCTCTCAATTTCGAACCCAAACAGCACCCTTATATCCAAGCCGACCCAAACTTGAATCATTTAACCCAACCTGAATGGAACCTGAACAAGTGGTCGGGTTAGGTCGGGTTAGGTCAGGGTCAGGGTCCGAGTCCGAGTCCGGGTCAGGTGGGGATGTTCGGGTTGGATTCGAGTTTGGGCTGGGTGTTTCAAATTCGGGTTTGGGTACGGGTTGGCCTTCAACCCGACCCAATTGCACCACTAATTACTATATTGGTCATACATTCATTCAATTACATAAACCTAGATCTTTCCCCCATCAGGAATGACTCTAAGCCACCAACAGTTCATAAATCAATTTGTGCAAAATTCAAATATCAAACCTTCCTGGTGCACTGACCCTAAGTAACTTGTACTAACCCGTCATCAAAAGGTGGTGCATCTTAAACAATAATAACGAAAGGACAAGGATCATTCCCACATTGAAAGAACTGCACCAGTCTTCTATTATTTTGCTATTCCTCCCTTTCAATATTCTCCAAAAGACGATAATCACTAATGATGTAGAACTACAAAGTTTTCTTGCTATCTTCTTCCCGAAAAAGGTGGGCTAATTAATCCCCCCCCAACCAACACCCTAATGCTTCATTAATAACAATAAATGAGTAATGAAACTCAAGTCCCCAAAAGGGTACAACATAAAGTTAGACAAAACTATCACCTGCAGAGGAGAATAAACAGTCTAGATGCACCAACATCTCATAGAAAATGTTAAACAAAAGGAATCATAAGGAATATACAAAAGGTGCTCCTGAAGGAACTGCAGATGACTCCCTTGCTATCTTCTTAGTTCATACCAAAGTTTACACGTGATTCTTCTGACTACATTCTCTTCAGTTTATCTCCCAAGATAACTCCATTCTGATGAGGACATCACGCAGTACCCATTTATCTTTTCATGCCTTAGCTTATTCAGAGGATTTTGTATTTTGTTTCAGCTTTATTTGTAGTAGGTGTTTTAGCTTTATTTGTGTTCCTTTGTAGGCGTTTAGTACCACATCGGTTATTTCCCAGTAGTCCTCTTTGTAAAGCCTATATAAGGCCCCTAAACTATTGTATGGGACAATAATTGAATGATTAAACTTTTCCTCAAATTATCTTGCTAAATTCTTGAGTTTATTGGCTCTCGAGTTTCTGGGTGAGAAGCCCGCGTAAGGGGTGGACACCCAAAATCTTATCTTATTCTCAATTTTAAATCTTGGTTACGATTTGAAGGTGATTGCGATCCAGGTTGGTATTACATCATTTTGGTATCAGAGCACTGTTTTTAATCCCCTTCAAATATTGTCTTTTTTTAAATTTTTCTCCCAGTCTCCAAACCCTATATCTATATTCCAGATCCATTCAACAAAAAAAAATTCACTGTTCAAATATATATATATATATATATTACAGTGAAAATTTCCGTCGAAAATTCCCCATAAATCCAAATTGGCACTGTTCATCAACTTCTCCAAATTCCGCCGCCGCTGCCAACCACACCCACGCCCTCGCCGTTTCCCGATAGCCATCCTCATCATCGTCGTCTTCGTCAACATCCCCCAAGGCCAGATCTGCATCCACGACAACCACCGACAACATCTCCAAGCTTCATCATCGCTCACCGCCGCCCCTTTCTCCACCACCTTCAAGTAGATCTCTCCACGCCATCGGCCCTCAGGTAGACCTCGCCGACGCCAACGAACCCTGTGCCCACTGACGAAGCTGACGCCTCCGCTACCGCCTCTAGTCTTCACCGAAGCCTCCTTCATCAGCGACCTGCGAGATCTCGAGATCAACAGACATCGCTGTCGACCTTTCCGGTGCCACTGCGACCTCGTCGGGCTTTCATCGTCGTCAGTACTCTATCATCCGACAAAATCCACCCCGATAGCCTCGAATTCCTCCCCAGATCTCATCGCCGACCTCAAATTACGGTGAAGTACACCACAAAGGCCTTGATTTCTCACCTAGATCTTGTCACTGACGCAGTCTGGCTCA
Organism: Agave tequilana; assembly: GCA_038442645.1. NCBI lineage: Eukaryota > Viridiplantae > Streptophyta > Magnoliopsida > Asparagales > Asparagaceae > Agave > Agave tequilana. The sequence continues at coordinate 105,422 of JAVJIF010006046.1, read as the reverse complement.
TCCCCATTCTCCGGCGACTACAACGACGTCTCCTCCACCTCCACGGTCACACCAGAACCCTCAGAGCTCGCCGCCGACTCCATTGAACCCACTGCGGTGATCTCCTTTGACCTGAGGAGGGCCTTCCTCCTTACGAACCCGCCTGAGAGGTCGGATCACCAGATCCACGCCCCTCTCTCCTCCGATCTCTGCCATCTTCGCCGCAACTGCAGTCGCCATCGCCGCCGAGTTTGAAGTCCTGCCCTAGCTGCGCTCGAGAACGAAGAAGGGAATTTGGTATTGGGTTATAATTCCCATCAACCCACTTCTTTAAAACCCAAATTATAATCGGGTTTTGGGTTATCGGGTTTGATAAGTCGACCTTCCTCAATTGGGTTTGAAACAGGTAACTGGGTTTATTCTAAACCCGACCCGATCTGCTACCCGGTTTAAAACTCAGCAGAGCACTGCGTTAACTCGGCTGAGTTAACCGAGTTAACTCGGCTGAGTTAACCGAGTTAACTCGACTGAGTCAGCACAGTACAGTTTCAGCAACCGGATTATTTCACTGAGTTGACTCAGTCCAGATCGTTCGCTGACTCAGTCCAGTTCGTTCCTGACTCAGTCCAGAATCGCAGCATCGCTTCCGACGGCCGTTCAGGGCTCGTTTCAAGTCCAAATCGAGCCGTTTTCGAGGCAGTGGATTCGTGACAACCTGTACTACGCTCCTACAGCAGTCACAATCTGGTTCAAGCTCCGATCGCCTTGCGCCCTTCTTGAGGCATCCAGCTTCCACTTCTTATCACCGCTGTCCAAGAATCTTGTGGGCGATCTCAACTCTTCAGTGTGAGTATTTCGCTGAGGAATCTTCGAGAATTTTGCGTTTGGGCGTGAACGACTCCACCTCAGGTGATATCATAACTTGACCTGATTCGTTAACTGTTAGATTACTTGCAACTACTATATGGATTGTTATAATTTGTTGATTGAAATGCTATTTGCTTCGATCTAGTGGTTGCATCTTTTCATCATTTTAGGAATGCATTTTATTTACATTTAAAGCTTAAACTTTAGGGTATTTTTTTGTTTAGTGCATACATTTAGTTTAATTGACTCTAGGGCTCTCCACTGCATCTGTTTGTTTGCTTGAGCCATCATGACTAATCAGCATTATAGGGACTCCCACTTAGACCAGCTACACAATCTCCATCAGGGTCATATGTCCGTTCATGATTACATTGTCATATTTAAGGATTTAACCCATCGTAGTGAAGTGAGAGAGCACCCTTCTGAGACTCTGACTAGGTTTATTTGGGGTTTACGGCCTAAAATAAAACGTGCTATGATTACTGGCCCCTATGACTTAGACACTGTTGAAGATGCCTTTGATGTTGCATTAAGACTGGACTTGACTTTCAAAACGCTAGTCAATGCCAAGACCAGATGTTCTAAATGTAAGGGATATGGACATTATGATTATCAGTGCCCATCGGAGAGTCAACATGTTAAAACTGTGCCCATTGATGAAGTTGACAACTCGAAGACTGTTGAGGATGTCCAAATTTCTTCTAAAACTGTTAACATAATTGAAAACATAGCAGTTGATTCTGTCACACAGATTATTGATGAAAGTCACATGTCTTCTGATAGTGCCAATGATGACGTGGACGAGATAGTTGAACCTCATATGCCCACTGTGCCTAGTCAGCCATTCGAGTCTCCTTGTGTTGAACCTAATTTTATGGTTATTCCTATCAATTCCTTTTTAGGGAGTCACCTGAATTTCTTGCCAAGGTCCAGCAAATGGTTTCTAATACTTCTTTTTCGGGTTGTTTAGCGTTTGTGTCCGAGTCCCGTGTACCTCCATCGTTAGATGTGTGTCCTTCTAGGCATATTATGTCTCTCATTCTCCCATCGTTAGGAGTTATGCTTAGAAAACCTACTGCTTTGCATCTGCCTGTTGCACATATTGATGATATCACTAGGCTGATAGCAATTTGCAATAATACCTACAAATTTGCTGCATACCCATATAGTATTTTGTAGGAATTCACAGTTGATAATAGGGTGATGGTTACGAGTCACTCTGAGGCCACGAGAGAGTTGCACGCTTGGCGTAAAGATTTCGATATGACTCTGAAGAGGATTGCGTCCATTGCTTACGAGTTGGATAGCCCGTGGGATCCTGGTATCAGCTCCGTCTTCAGCCAGGATGATGCGCCTCGCTCTACTCTCTGTGCCTTGATCGTGCTGCTATCTTTCACAACCGATCTGTCATGGAGACCAGCTCCTCCTCCGCCACCAGGGTCTCGACATGATGTACCCATACTGCTGCCACAACCACCACCTTGGCCCGATTGAGATGCTTCATGAGGAGAGTCCTCACTCGACAGGGTCGACTTTCTCCCACCCCGAGGGAATTGATAAGGACATCACGCAGTACCCATTTATCTTTTCATGCCTTAGCTTATTCAGAGGATTTTGTATTTTGTTTCAGCTTTATTTGTAGTAGGTGTTTTAGCTTTATTTGTGTTCCTTTGTGGGCATTTAGTACCACATCGGTTATTTCCCAGTAGTCCTCTTTGTAAAGCCTATATAAGGCCCCTAAACTATTGTATGGGACAATAATTGAATGATTAAACTTTTCCTCAAATTATCTTGCTAAATTCTTGAGTTTATTGGCTCTCGAGTTTCTGGGTGAGAAGCCCGCGTAAGGGGTGGAAACTCAAAATCTTATCTTATTCTCAATTTTAAATCTTGGTTACGATTTGAAGGTGATTGCGATCCAGGTTGGTATTACATCACATACCTTGGTTACACAAAACCAAGCAGCTAGCCACTCCCAAAACAAAGTGGAAGGAGGCATTTTAGAAATCAATGATCCAGTACAGTCCTCCAGGTTCCAGTCAGAGGTAAAAGTCTTGTTCCAACTCTCAGGTTACATATTGAGACTTTAAAGCATCAAGTTTAATCAGATTACTTGTTTCTAAGTAGTATGTTTGCCATTTAAGCATCATGACTTTGTAGGATGTCCAGATAGTTGGGCTTGCTGATGCATTCAAAGAAAAGATTCATATAGCTACTTTATATTAACAAAGTGATTTTATTCTTCATAGTTTTGGAGGTATTTTCATAGTTGTTGAGAAATAAAAGCCAAACAGGTACGCCTTTCTTGAGCCCTCTAAACATATTTATAATAATAACTGCACTATTTCAATATAACAATAAGTCAAAAACTGCATAATGTCAATTATATAAATCCAAGTGAACTTCGGCTGGAGAGAAGTATAAAGTCTGCGGACCCACTCACCTTGTACGTGACATCTTTATATACAGAAAGTACAGCATCAACATTCTGATGGTAAGTCTGCAATCGCAACTTGACCTTGATGAATACAAAGCAAAGGTGCAGTACATTAATGACTATCTCCAAGACATAACATCTATTTGGTCTATTAGGTGACTGACATGTGAAAGAATAACATAGATTGAAAATGTTGTAACAAGAAGCTCTATGCAATTGTATGAGGGTGAATGAATAGAAATACCTTCTCCTCAGTATCATCAAAGCGCTGGGTCAATCTTCCAGCAATTTCTTCATTTTCAGGTGGAGAATACTTTAAATGGTATATTTTTCCAGTAACAGGATCAAGTCTTCTGCCAACCACTCTTTCAACGAGAATATCTTCAGAGACCTGCAGTGTAATTTGAATGAAAATCCATATCTGCATGAAACAGAATATGAATTTGAAAGAAGTTCTTTTTTCCAAGAAGAATTGCTTACATCCAAAAGAATGAAAAGGTCAGGTTGGATGCCAAGATCTTCTAAGGCTTTTGCCTGAGATAAGCTCCTCGGATACCCATCCAAAAGCCAACCATTTTCTTGAGCATCTGGTTGCATCAGTCGCTCCTTTACCATCTAAAAAAACCCAGCCAAGTGAAATGACAGCTGTGAAAGTATAAGGGGGTAGTGTAATTCTTATACCATGACAACAATTTCATCAGGGACCAACATTCCCTTCTCCATGTACTCTTTGGCACGCTTCCCATTTTCACTCCCAGCTGCAATCTCTGCCCTTAATAAATCTCCAGCAGCAATATGCACCAATCCATACTGCATTTACAAAATGCTTGATTCAATAATTCCTTTTCTTTTAATAATCCAGGGACAAGACATTAATCAAATGAGTTATTGAACTATATAGACCACACTGAGAACAACAATAAATTAAAATTAAGAACAACACGAAGGATGGGGCAGGGGCTACATCAGCAGATGACAAACTATTTCGCCCCACAATTTTAAAAAAGGAAAAGAAAAGAAACAAAGAGAGAGCAAAAATGGGAAGAAAAGCTTAACATTTTCACCCAACTTCCCCAGTTATCTAGAAGATTATTGCATCAGCACATAATGAAAAGAAATATGCCATATCGCATCAGTACACAGAGCTGACAACAAATTGAACCCGAATCCAATCAACAAATGAACAACTGAAGCTCCAACCTACCTTCTTTGTTATGAGCTCACACTGCGTTCCCTTTCCAGATGCAGGAGCCCCGGATATCATAATCCTCAAAGGCTCTGTCTTCATAGCCGCAGCAATCTGAATCAGAACTAACAACAATAAGTCGATCAATTAGAAGGGAAAAAAACCAGCAAACCCAAAAACTACGTCTAATCAAATTCCAAGGCAATCGCAAAAGCAAAAGACAGCCCAGTCCCAAAATCATGCCTTTAAAAAAAACCCACAAATTATTAGCGAAGAGGTGGCATTTGAGGCACTAACCACAGATGATCGAGAGACAGGCGAAAGCTTTCCTCGAAATCGAGTGGGCAGGCGGCGACAGCGGCGAGAATCACCGATGAGATCAGCTTGGAGAAGCGGTCGAGAAGAGAATGGTTTGTTTTGGGAATGAGAGGGAGGAGGAGAAGATTGCGGCTTTATTGCAGTTACTGATGAGTAGGAAGAGAGAGAAGCCATTAGAGCCATCTCTCTCTTTTCTCTAGCGAGCTTTGTGGATTATTCGAGAATTGGTCGCGAGAGAGAGAGAGAGAGAGGGAGAGAGGACGAGTGGCGCGAGATGCGATTTGACGGGGGAGTGTGGGTAAGTGGGAGATTCGGCCCCCCAACTTGGATTCTGCATGTTAAAAAGGGTTCGCAAATTTCCAGCATGTGAGGGGTTTTTCTAACAAATTTACATCGGATTGGACGCTTCACTTTTTTTTTCCTATTTTTCCTTTGTTTTGTGATGGTCAATGAAATTGGCTATCTACTAAAAATATTTAACTATCCTCTACCCTTCAACCGCCATGATAAATGTGGTTACCATTGATTGCGTAGGAACTCAAAGTTTATCTATAAATAGGCAATTCTTAATTCATTTCAATATTCACTTTAGAAATCAATAAGAATTCCCCCTTCTACTATCTCTAAAATTCTCTATCCCAGTATTATAATTTCTCAGGTTGTAGAATATGTTATCAGCACGAGCGCTCTGCTCCTGTCACCAGCCTCTACCTCCATCAGCTCAGGAAAAAAAATTATCATAAACTTCTACCTCTATTAGCTACAGGTAAAAATCTTGTCACGAGACTCTTCCTCCGTAAACTTAAGGAAAAGTCCTGTCACAAGGCCCAGCCTTTGCCTCTGCTATCTCAAGATAAAAATGACAAGTTATTCTACTCATAATACTCGTATAACATCACTACTATATATGAAAGGAAGCTTTGTCGCCTATTTATAGTAATGTGATGTGATTACGAAAAGTTAGATTATTATACTCATATATTTATATAACACTACTATTATATATGAAAGGAGGCTCTGCTCTGCCACTTATGTATAGTAATGTGATTTGATTATGATAAGCCAATAATATTTCTTATTATTATTTTTTACTAACCCCTCACTTGATGTTTCAGTGGAATAAACCCCAAGCTACAAATATTATATATTTTATTACTCTGGTATTTATATTTGTATAAACACCCACTGAAATGTTTACCAAATAGCGTGGTATGCCAATATTTCTTTCAATATTTATTACTTTATTGATTATGTCTACAAAACACCCACCAAGTAGAGTAACGTGTCTACATTAAAGCTCATAAATATATGTATTATCATGCATTTATCTTATCGTCTTCTTTAGTATAATATTTAATTATATTAAATCCAAATTTCTTTTCTCTCTCCTTCAACGGCTAGTTTTTCTCTATAAATTAGTGAATTCTAAACCCCATAACTCACTTCTTAATCTCACTTCATTCTCAAATTTTTTTCATTATTTTCACAAACTCTTCAGTCAAAAATTTCGTAAGATACCTAGTCCATTTTTTAAGTTTATTATTGTCGTCGTCATCATCAATATTATTATCTTTTTTATTGGAGATATGTCTACAAGTGATTTTCAACTGAACCTTTTACTTTTAATATTTATTTTATCTCTTTTGTTTACCGCTATTATGATTGAGATGTAAGTTTTATTATTTTATTGTGGAATAATAATATTATGATTCTAATTATTTGTATATTTTGTTATAGTTATCACCATGTCAAGCCTTGCAAAACTTGAGTTTATTCCACTTGATATCACAGGAAAAAATTGTATGTCTTGGGTTATTGACATAGAAATGCATCTCGAGTCAATGGGTCTCACTGAAATAATAAAATAGATGAACTCCACGTCGTCGCAAGATAAGACAAAAGTGACAATTTTTATACGTAGACATCTTGAAATGCTTAAAATGTGAATATCTCACAGTAAAAGACTCAGGTATCTTGTGAAAAATCTCAAAGAAAGATTTGATCATCAAAAAAAATTGTGCTTCCTACCACACATGATGAATGGAAGGCTTTGCGTTTCCAAGACTTCAAGAAAGTCAGTGATTATAACTCTGCAATGTCAGAATAATATCTCAATTGAAATTCTATGGGATGGATATCACAGATGAAGCAATGCTGGAGAAAACTAATTCCATATTTTATGCATCTAATATAACATTGTAGCAGCAATATTGGTTGCGCGATTTTAAAAAATGTTCTGAACTAATTTCATCTCTTCTTATGGCAGAGAAGAACAATGAACTTTTGATAAAGAATCATCAGTTTCGTCATACTGATTCAGCAATATTTTCAAATACAAATACTGTATTTTCTAAAAATTATGAACGAGTATATAATCATGGTCATGGACATGGTCGTGGTCGTGGCCGTGGACGCGATCGAAGTAGTTATTACAGCACTTCACAAGGTTCAAGTGGTTATTACAACCTTTCACAAAATAACGCGATCCATAAGAAGCATCATGTGGAAAGACAAGATAAAAGAAAAGATGTTTATGAAAGTTCTTTTCGAAATATTAAAGATTCTTATTATAAATGTGGTTCCAAAGGGTGCTGGTCTCGAGTCTGTCAAACATCAGAATATCTTTGTAAGCTTTACAAGGCATCCTTGAAAGGAAAAGAAAAAAAAGTGAATTTCACTGGACATGATGATTCTATTGATGATTCAACTTATCTTAATGCTTCAGATTTTACTGATGATTTTGCTGATCTTTTAACTCATCGTGATTCTAAAGATACCAGCGATAACTAGATATATGATTGTATTACTATGTTTTGCTATTTTTAATTGTCAAAATTATCTTTGAATGTAATATTGCATTTATAATAATATATTTGAAATTTTATTTTTATCAAGTGATTTATTTTTGCATGAAACTTGATATGGATTATACTAACGAGAAAGTCAAAATCAAAACCGGAGATATTTGCATATCGGATAGTGGTACAACACACACTATTCTCAAATATAAAAGGTACTTCTCTGATTTAAAACCAAAAAAGACAATTATCAATACAATATCAAGTCCTGTAAACTTGATTAAAGAGACTGGTAAAGCAAGCTTCATATTGCCAACTGGATTAAATTTTTCATAAAAGATACTTTATTTTAACCAAAGTACAAAAGAAATTTGTTGAGTTTTTTCAGAGCGTAATTGAAAGAAATATGAAGTATATCTATCTTACTACTTGTAAATCATGAAAGAAATACATATTAGAAAAACTATCAAAGCTGTCTTCAGGATTGCATTACACAGATATAAATGTGATGGAGTCACTTATGATAGTTAAAAAAGATACACAGATATTAACTCTGTGGCATGACCGTTTAGGTCATCATGATTCAATAATAATGCGAAGAATTATTAAAAAATCACATGAACATACCTTAAAGGTCCAGAATATCTTTTAAACCAGTAAAATTTCATGTGAGGCTTGTTCTTTTGAAAAATTAATCATAAGACCATCACCAGCTAAAATAAAAATTGAATCACCTATATTTTTTTTAACGTATTCAAGGTGATATATGTTGGCCTATTCACTCGTTGTGTGAACCATTTCGATACTTTATAGTATTGATAGATGATTCTAGTAGATGGTCACACGTTTGTCTATCATTAACTCGCGATGTGACATTTGTAAGAATCTTGCTCAAATAATTAGTTACGAGCATAATTTCTTGATTATAATACGTCTCAACCTTTTAATGATTATTGTATGTCAATTGGGATAGCTGTTGAGCATCCTATTGTCCATCTACATATACAAAATGGTTTAGATGAATCACTGATTAAGTGCCTCCAGCTTATTATTATATCATTAATAATGAGAACAAAGGTTCCTATTTCTATATGCGGTCATGCAATTTTACATGTTGCGGCATTAATTCGTATCAGACGAAATGCATGTCAAGAGTACTCCCCATTACAGATGTAACGCCCCGATCCCAAGGATACGGAGACGTTATGGCGACGTACATACGCAAGGCGGAAAACCCCACGTACGTACGCTAAGCCTCAGTACAGTAAATAATCTCCATATATACCTGAGGTCCAGCATGAAATAAGTACAAGAATACCTGCAGAAAAAGGTGAGTGATCATAACAGATAGGAAAAATAGGGACAAATAAGAGAACATCAATAAATCATAAAGATACCTAAGGAGTATCTCGATGAGGAATCTCCTATGTGACTCCAAGGCACTCTCGGATACTACGGTATGCGGATCTCCAATCTGGGCACGCAAACCCAGGGTCGTCAGAAAGCGACCTAGTGAGTGGTAAAATGAAGGAGGCAGTAATATATACTATAGTACTACAAGCACGATACTAATATATAATGATGTGATAATAGTGATACCATGTAATAATCAATAGAAATATATAAACATGAAAGCAGTGAAAATACATAAACATATCAGCTTTTAATACCATCACTACCTAGCCGGTTATCATCGGGTCATGTCTATAGTCGCATCCAGCTTATATAATAAATAATGTTGTCTAGTGGCGACGTAACGTGATGACGTGATAGAAGTGAACATGCAGATGGGCATATGCAATATAACCACAATATTGTGTTGTGCATATACCGTAATGATGTCTGCAAAGTATACAGGAAACAGAATATATGCAATGCAGAGTATACATATACAGGAGTAGTATGCCACCACAGACAGTGTAACATGTACCAGGTAAAATAGCAAAGTAGATATGTAACATGATAACATATAATTGATCAGGTACAGTAACATGTATAGCTAAACGATAGGTTACATGTATCAGGCAGGTCCTGTTATTTATACAATAGTAGCAATCAGTATCACCTGGTATTTTAATCAATCTCTTCTAGTGTCCCATACCACTGGCAGTTCATACTGGAGCCCGCACTCCAGTCGAACCCATCTGGACATGGCCTACGGGTACCATTATCCAAACGAGAGAGTGACCAAATAACAAGTGTTCCCGACGTCACTATTGTGTATACTGTTTTATTATGTTAATTGGAAACCCGTGGTCAAAGAGTTCTTATCGGGTAGGTGTATCCCGTGCATACCCGGGATCACGGCCTTTATCAAACCCCTGGCTGCTAAGACCAGAGCCCTCCGCTAAGAGGGGAACAATAATCAAGTACAATATCTCATGGAACAATACAATCGGTAGGTAGCACTACCATCCCCTGCAGTGGGAGAACAATATGGATCCAGTACATCACCCGATAAGATCTAATCAACCGTCAAGTCTCCCCATACCCCAGTTAACTTTATGATCTGTTATACCAAGTATACAATGTAACAAGAACAACTACTGTACATGATACAGGTAACATGATAACTGGACCTGAGCTCTGTTGATAGCGCAGAACAATGTAACGGGAAACGGGAACAATATCACATGAACAATATAACATGAACAATATACCGAGAAACGGGAACAATAGATGTGGGATTCCCACATATCGCATATCAACAGCTCACATGTCCAGTAACAGGAATATCCGTATCAGTAACAGGAAACAATCGTATAACATGAATACGGGAACATGAAACAATAATACATGTAATAGGCATGGTAATCCATATGACTAGAATATAGAGAAACCATATAAGTATGTGTCACAGGGAAGCATGACATGCATGTGTAATAGTGATATGTAAACATGAAATGCAGGCATGTGCAACAGTGATATGTAAATATGAAATGCAGGCATGTGTAGCATGAAATGAGGTAGTCCGTGCAGTAGTCTATCCGTGTACTATCTCAGAGCACGTGTATATCCTGACAGTGATCAGTGTGTCCATGTAACGAGGATATCACTCTAGAACGACGGTATCCAGTGTCCTAGAATATCCGTATCTTGGTAGGTCACAGACATGCCGTATTAGTGTCATGAATCTCAGTATTTATGTAATGGTGAGACGTGTGCATGAAACTACATAAAGCTACATGAAATACCGATATCTGGTGTAACCGATATATATATGCACTACGGTATTTAGTGCCGGTGTGATATGACTATATCATCTACTCGAGTGTTACATATAAGTCTTACCAAAGTTGGACACATAATGCTCTAATTGAATTATTAAGCTAGTGACTAGTGTTCCTCATCTTATTAACTAACCAAGCATTCCGTATACTAAATTAAGTTTATTATGCCTTAATTACAGGGATTACAATATCACATGAACAATATAACATGAACAATATACCGAGAAACGGGAACAATAGATGTGGGATTCCCACATATCGCATATCAACAGCTCACATGTCCAGTAACAGGAATATCCGTATCAGTAACAGGAAACAATCGTATAACATGAATACGGGAACATGAAACAATAATACATGTAATAGGCATGGTAATCCATATGACTAGAATATAGAGAAACCATATAAGTATGTGTCACAGGGAAGCATGACATGCATGTGTAATAGTGATATGTAAACATGAAATGCAGGCATGTGCAACAGTGATATGTAAATATGAAATGCAGGCATGTGTAGCATGAAATGAGGTAGTCCGTGCAGTAGTCTATCCGTGTACTATCTCAGAGCACGTGTATATCCTGACAGTGATCAGTGTGTCCATGTAACGAGGATATCACTCTAGAACGACGGTATCCAGTGTCCTAGAATATCCGTATCTTGGTAGGTCACAGACATGCCGTATTAGTGTCATGAATCTCAGTATTTATGTAATGGTGAGACGTGTGCATGAAACTACATAAAGCTACATGAAATACCGATATCTGGTGTAACCGATATATATATGCACTACGGTATTTAGTGCCGGTGTGATATGACTATATCATCTACTCGAGTGTTACATATAAGTCTTACCAAAGTTGGACACATAATGCTCTAATTGAATTATTAAGCTAGTGACTAGTGTTCCTCATCTTATTAACTAACCAAGCATTCCGTATACTAAATTAAGTTTTATTATGCCTTAATTACAGGGATTACAATAATTATCATGATTTACCGATAATTATGTTTTATTATTTAAACAATCAATCACCTTCACTAAACATGGTAAAATCAGATAATTAAATAAAGAAAAACACTCACCAACTGGCTATAGACCTGTAGCTCTCTTTCCCACGATCGCAACGGATCCAGAATCGTCTGAATCGGAGTCCGGATGCTCCCGATATCGCCCGAACGCTAAAAATCATAAATTGGGATTAAATATGTAATAATAATATTTAAAATGCAAATACTGAAAAGTGATAGGGGGTTTTCTGTAAATTACCTGTAATGGGTTATGGAGCGGGTTAACGGGCCGGGTTTGGATCCGATAACCCGAACCCATAACTTAAAGTATTGGGTACGGGCTAATGGGTTATCGGGTTAGATTGGGATTTATTTGGGTTAATGGGTTTGGGTTAAAAACCCAAACCCAAACACCATATTAACAGCAGCAGCAACAGCTCCTTGCTGTTGCTGCTGTGCTACAGCATGACCGGCCGGCCAGCGCAGCTGGCCGGCGGCGCCAGCCGGCCTGCCGGCGGCGGTCCTGGCCGCCGGCGGCGGCTCCGGCCCCAAGGGGCGCGAGAGAGAGAGAGAGGAATGAGAGGGGGGTGTGTGAGAGAGGGGGAAAGAGAGAGTTTACAGACCAAGGGAAGAAGAAGAAGAAGTTGAAGAAGAAGAAAAAGAAGAAGAAGAAGAGAGGGGTAGCCTCGGTGGCGCCGGACGGGTGCGCGCGCCACCGGCGGCGGCTGAGGCGCGGCGGCGCCCCGGACGGCGGCGCCTCCGGCGCTTGGCCGGGGTCGCCGGAGGTAGGGGTGAGCAGAGTTCGGTTATAACCGAAATAACCGACCAAAAACCGAAACCCGAACCCGAACCGAACCGAACCGCTCTAGTTCGGTTCGATTTCGGTTTTGTGTTTCAAAAACCGAACTCGACCGAACCGAACCGAATCTCTTACCCTATATATCACCCCACCCAAATTCAATTTAGTGAATCATATAGTTCATAATAAAAACTGGTGAAAACTTATCTCATTACTTCTAGCAATACCATCTTTTTTATATTGAATATGTGAAAGTTATGTTAAGTACACCATCACAATTAAGAATAATATTTATATTAATATAGTTCTTTTTTTCATTCTTGCCATTAAAAGTTAGTAATAATTATGTGAGTTTTGATATAAGAGCCCAAATATAGCGTAAAAGTTTTAGAATATGAAAATTTTAATTCACATTAAGGTTAGGGTCTTTTTCTTATTTTTAATTTGGGTATTGAATATTTGAGATTAGAATGTTAAAGGATGATAATATAATGGTGGTTTAAAAATGTAAGAAATGATGGAAAATATTGGCCTAACCGAAAAAACCGAAAAACCGAACCGAACTTAGTCGGTTCGGTTCGGTTCGGTTACTAAGTCTAATCGGTTCGGTTCGGTTTTGTAAAAATTAGCAAAAACCGAACCGAACCGACCGATGCTCACCCCTAGCCGGAGGTGGAGCCGGCGGCGGCGATCTGCACAGGGAGGGAAAATTGGGGGAAATAAAGAGAGAAGAGAGAGATAGGAGAGAGAGAGAGAGAAGAGATTTAAAAAGGAGGGGGAAAGTCGGTGGGGGAGAACTCGCTGGAAGGAAGGAGAAGAAAGGAGAAGAAAAGAAAAAAAAAGTTAAATAAAAAAATAATATTTTATTATTATACTATTGGCTCAATATTCGACGATCTCCGAACGGTACCCAAAAATTACAGAAAATAGAAAATAATATCCTGAGACGTACCATGAAGACGGTTTGTAGAAATTCGATCCGGTTTGCAAATTAAAAATCCCGGAGTGTCTCGCCGATACGGGCGACACCGGTTTGGCCGGATTTTCGATAAAATCAGAAAATTCCCCAAAAATACCCGACCGTAGATTATCGGTATCGGTCGACACCGACTACGGAGATTTTCCAAACTAATCCAGAAAAATTCCAAAAAAATCCTGAAAAATCTAGAATATTAGAAAATGATTTTTAAAATTGAAATCAACTCAATCGGACTTCCACGGAGGTCAAATCAATTTTGTACGTCGTATCGCGTACAGATACGGTAATACGTATACCGGGGATCAGGGGGTTACAACAGATAGCATTTTGTCAATAACTAAATATTTTCCATCTCAAAATTTTTGGTTGTGGGGTATATGTACGGATTGCTCCACCATAACGTACAAAGATGGACCCTCAAAGAAGACTGGGAATATATGTCGGGTATGAATCTCCTTCTATCATAAGATATCTTGAGTATAAAATCAGTGATATTATTACGGCTCGATTTGCTGACTACCATTTCAATGAGGTAATTTTTTTAGCATTAGGGGAAGAAAAGAAACAGCTAAAAAAAGAGATTATATGGAATGAAACGTTTTTATTGCATCTTGATCCTTACACAAAACAATGTGAGTCAGAAGTGTAAAATATTATGCATTTACAAGAAATAGAAAATCAATTGCCATATGCGTTCACTGATACAAAAAAAGTTACTAAATCATACATAACAGCTGTAAATACTCCTACTCAGATTGAAATTCTAAAAGAACAATCTGAAAATGAAGTTACTAATGAGTCTAAAACACGCCTGAAGTGTGGTAGACCAATCAGTTTCAAAGATAAAAATTCTCGAAAAAGAAAAAGAGCAGATTAGCGTGATGACTCCAATATAAATGAATGTGTTTCCAAAGAAACACAAAATAAGACAAATCAAGAGATAGAAAACTTTGAAGGTATAGAAAATCATGAGATCTCTATTGATTATGTCAATGCAGGAGGATTATGGAGTCGAAATGACATGAAAAATATGGATAAAATATTTTTCTATTTTGTAGCATGTGACATTGTTAACGGAATTGAGGATACTGAACCAAAATTTGTCACTGAATATCAAAATAAACATGATTGGATTAAATGAAAAAAACGTTATATATGCTGAATTAAATTCACTTAATAAGTGCAAAATATTTGGACATATTGTTCTCACGCCTGAAGCCGTGAGACTAGCACGATACAAATGGATTTTTGGGCTAAAGTACAATGAGAAAAATAAGATTGTGAGGTATAAAGCTCGACTTGTTGCTCAAGATTTCTCACAAAGACTGAAATTGATTATGAATAATGGATGCAATTATATTTAAATACTTAATCAGCCTAACAGTTCCTAAAAATTTAAAAATACGTCTTATGGATGTTATTATAGCTTATTTATATGGCTCTATTTATATGAAAATCCCTGAAGGATTAAGATGTCTGAAGCATCAAGTTCAAAAGCTGATTCAATTAAATTACAAAGATCATTATATGGGTTAAAGCAATTAGAGTGCATGTGGTATAATCACTTAAGTAAGTATTTGTTGAAGGAAGGATATGTAAACAATCCTATATGCAATTGTGTTTTTAAAAAAGAAAACAACATCTGAATTCATTATCATTACTATCTGTGTTGATGATTTAAACATCACTGGGACTCATAAAGAAATCTTAGAAGCGATGATGTACTTAAAAAATGAATTTGAAATGAAAGACATTGGAGAAACCAAATATTGTATTGATTTACAGACTTCAAAGTGGAATACTTTTGCATCAATTAAATTATACTGAAAAGGTCTTGAAACATGTTAGCATGGATAAAGCAAATCTTTTAAGCACTCCAATGGTTGTTAGATCATTGAATGTGGAAAAGAATCCATTTCACCCTCGCGAAAATAATGAAGAGTTTCTAAGTTCTGAAGTGTCATACTTAAGTGCAACTGGAGTTCTTATGTATCTTGCTAATTGTACCCGACCAGATATAACATTTATTACTAATTTATTAGAAAAAATTAGCTCATCTCTGACACAGTGACATTGGAATGGAATTAAGAATGTATTTCATTATATTTGAGGAACAATTAATTTTGGTTTGTTTTATCACAGAGATCAAAATAAAAAATAATTGGTTATGCAGATGCATGTTACTTGTCAGATCCACATAAAGGCAGGTCTCAAACATGATATGTGTTCACATGTGGATGCACAGTGATCTCTTGGCATTCACAAAAGCAGGCACTTATTTTCATTTTTTCTAATCATGTTAAAGTCATAGCACTTTATGAAGCAAGTTAAAAATGTGTATGGTTAAGGTCTGTAACTCAACACATGCAAGCAACTTGTGGATCACCAGTCGATAGAGATCCAATAATATTATTTGAAGATAATATTGTATGCATCACTCAAATGAAGAAAAGATTCATCAAAAGCGACCGAACCAAGCATATACCCCCGAAGTTATTCTGATTTAGCCAAGAACTTGAAAATGATAAGAAAAATAATATTCAATATATCCGATCAAATGATAATGTGACAGATCTCTTCACAAAGGCACTTCCCACTACAACTTTTAGAAAGCTTATTCATATTAGGATGCTTCATTTGCGAGATTTATGAAGGAAAATTACTCATGTCAAGTTGAGGGAGAGCTTACATGGCTGTATTCTTTTTCTCTTACTATGATTTTGTCCAACAAGATTTTTCTGATAAGATTTTTATCAAGACAGAATAGAACTGAAAGTACACCTAGAGGAGGGTGAATAGGTGTAGTGCTAATCTAATGCTAAATGATGCGAAATTAAAACTTAATTGCTAACACACTATGTGTAACTAAGAATGAGCCCGAATTCCCCGCGAAGGGCTCTATAACTACTCCTCGAGATTCTTCTAAATTAAGAGTTGAGGTGTTATTAAAAGCTCTCTTAGTTGAATACAAGTGTGGCATACAAATAATACCAAACATGTATATGATATGAGCAATAATAACAATGCAAGATATAAGAGAGAAGACACTTGAGAGAAAAGATCCAAACGCAAATACGAGTATATGTTTCGAGGTTCGAGTCACTGCCCTACGTCCTTACCTTTACACAGAAGGATTTCAACTATGTCTACACAGGACCTTCCATAAAGGGACCTCCACCGAGGAATTATGTAATGCCCTACTCCCACGGATACGGAGACGCTACGACGATGTATATACGGAGAGCGAACATACCCTCATGTGTATACGCTAAGCCTCAGTACAGGAAATATATATATATATATAAGATACAAAATAAGTTCAGCATAAATAAGTACAAGAATACCTGCAAAAGGGGTCAGTGATCACAATAGATATGAAAATAGGGATAAATAAGATAACAGAAGCAAATCACAAAGTTTCCTATGAATTGGAAAGGTTGACAGTCTCAAAATAATCTCGAAAAATATCTGGTACAGCGATATCTCAGATCTCCAACCTGGGCACGCAAACTCAGAGTCGTCAGAAAGCGACCTAGTAAGTGGTAAATGAATGAAGCAGTAATATGTACTATAGTAATACAGACACGATAATAATATATAATACATGGTTCCTTATAAGTGATACCATATAATAGGCATGTAATAATCAATAGAAATATAAAAATGTCATCTTTGAATACCATCCCTACCTAGCATGTTATCATCAGGTCATGTCCACAACAATATCCAGTTTTATATAACAAATATTATTGTATAGTGGTGACGTGATGAAAATGAACATGCAGATGCGCAATATGCAACATAACCATACTACTGTGTTGTGCATATACAGTAATGATGTCTGCAAGGTATATATAAAGCAGAATAAATGCAATGTAGAGTATACGTGTACGTGAACAGTGTGTTACTACATCAATTGTAACAAGTATCAACAAGTGTAGTAAAATATGATAAGGAACAAAATATCAGAAATGATAACAAGGACCATAGAACGGTATCATACATATATCAGGCAAATCATATTATTACCATTTTATTATGTTAATTGAAAACCCAATGGTCATGGAGCTCTAATCGGGTGAGTGTATCCCGTGCATACCCGAGACAACAGCCTTAAACAAACCCTGGTTGCTGAGACCAGAGCTACTCCGTTAGGGCATGAGCAAGAAACAAGTAGCTCAAAGAGCTATATACAATACAAGCGGTAGCCAGCACTACCACGTCCCCTGCAGTGGGACTAACAATAGATCCAAACATCCACCCGACAAGATCTAGTCAACCGTCAAGCCTTCCCCATCCCCAAGTTATATTCATTATATTTGAATTACACAGTATATCAAGAACTAGAACAGTGCATGATACAAGTAATACGATAATAGGACACGAACTTTGTTGATATCATGAAATAAGAGAACGAAAAACGATATACAAGAGACGTGGAATTCTAGAGGCGGCCATTGTGGCTTGAATCCACACGGCACTTAGTTTCACACATCGCGTATCAATAGCTCATATGTCCAGTAACGAGAATATTAATACAAGTAAGGGAAACAATCATGTAACGGGGTGACAGGAATGTACATGTAGCAATAGTCCATGTAATAAGAACGGTGATCCACACGATAAGAATATAACAATCAATGCATGTATACCGGTGAATATATGTAACAGTGGTGTATATACATGACATAACTGTGTACAGAGTATCTAGGGAACGATGATAACTGATGTATCCATGTATAAGTGAAATATGAAGAAGACATAAATGGTGTCATGTGTAATAGTATGTGTGTAACGGTGAAATATAATTAAAATAATAATATTGGTGCACTACAGGATATGTGTGATATGTCCACAAGTACATACAATAACAACATTCAGCAAAAAAGATATCCACGTGCACTATCAGTGTCCCTTGTCCCGTGCCCTAGAGTATCCGTGTAACTGGGATGCATGTACCAGAAATATAAAGGTAGTGTCTCAGTGTTGTCAGTGGGTTGGTACGATGGCTATACCACATAATCGAATGTCAGATTGCCTATTATAATAATTACAAGAGTGATTACAATATTATTCATATGATAGATATCACAAAATTATTATTATATATAATTATCTATTCTTAAGTATCAATTTATTAGTTAATAACTTATTAATCTCAATATTTAGACATTTACAGTCATGGATCCTGAATGTTACAAGCACACGACGTTTTCGCTATGCCACTTTGATATCGATAGTGAAAGCGGGGTGGAGAATTGGTGTCTGAGTCAAATATAGAGAATTAGAATTCATAGGATGAAGAGAAAGTAAGAAGAAAATCAGAATATTCTAATTGATAACTGAAATGAGGGAATAGAAAAGCCTCAATGAATGAATTTTAATGAAATGTCATTCTTGTACTCATAGCTGGAATCCCTAAAATCAGATACAGATGAGTTCTAATCTGCACATGATTGTAAAAGGTATGATCATTAAGGTCTTATCCGAACACAACTTTTGAATATGCTTGTATGAATTGCTCATCTCGAAGTAACACAAATTATGTATGTTTAGCACATAATTGTACGGGACATATGATATACACGTGAGGTTTTCTTTGTTTGGATTATTCCCGCAATGTACTAGTTTCGTATGATTAGAAGCTGAGCATACATGATTTTGTTAGTCCAATCTGTTTAATGTTTAATTTGTATTAGCTTTTCATTACTTTTATTATATTGCATCTAACATGTAATATAAGATGTTTTATTGCATGCTTATGTGAGCATCATCCTTCCTCCCTCGAAAGTCTACACCTCCCTCTGACGGGATTCCCCTACTTGGAGACGATAATGCAAACTCCAACACACGGGCTCCTTCCGTTGTGTGTTTTACCCCCGCTCAGAATCCTTACTCTGCAGCAGGGGTTCCCTCTCTCAGAGTCCCAGGATCATAGCTCCCCTGGTGGGATTTTCCCCACATGGAAGCTGTCATTGAATCCAACTTCGCTACTGTGATTTCTCTTACTCGGAGGCCAAAAGTTTGTAGGTACCACTGATGGAACTACCCTCATTCGGAAACAACACCGCAGGCTTATCAAATCACTCCCAAAATAGACCAACCATCTTGGTTATGGAGATCAACATTCCAAAGAGGCGTGATCACTCTGATTCCAAAAAAGCCAACAGTAAAGCAAGCCAGGCAAGATTCATAAAATTATTTCCATTCTAAAGAAATATATATGTTTTATTCCAAAAAATCTTTCCATTTCGAATACATTCCTTTAAATACATACTTTATTACATCTAACAAGAGCAATATAGAGTTCAATTACACTCCTGTGATTATATTTTTTGAAAGAAATATAGATGATCTCGATCCGACCCTCCCTCCTGCCTCTACATTTATCCACGTCTCTGAACTCTGAAGATACATCCTCCCATGAACGTCCACCAAAAGGCACAATCTCATTACTCACACCACCGTCCAAAGATTTCGGAAGAAGTTCCAGGAGGTCTTTTTACAAAAAAAAATGTTCCTCCGGTGAAAGATCTTCTTCTCTCTACCTGAAACACGTCTCCAAGGAAGTCTGACCGGAACTGCCATCCTCTGCACGTCCCAGGGAGAATGATAAGGACCCCCAAGAAGCCTTTTAAAGCTACGACAACACCCCGGGTTCCATATAGGCTCCAGCAAGATACGCGAGGCAGCAATATTCGGCCAGAATGGAACCTCCAAGACATGCAAGAAGGTGATGGTATCACATCCCCTCAAATATGTTCCGAGGGAAAAATCTAAACCCCACCGTGAAGAGCAACTCACCAGCACACCCAGCCGATGAGCTCTCTCTCCTCCTTCCTAATACACCCTATAAGGAAAGATGTTCAAAACCCAAAGGACGAACCTCGCCCCCGAAAAATTAGGCGACTCGAGACCAGATCATCAGCTCCACTGGGAACATGAGTCCTCCCTATCACCCTTAACGACGGTACTCTGTCATGAAACTAATGTGTCATAATAGGTTCATCACGACAACTAATATTATGCACCAATCAGACTCCCACATGGCGAGAGCTCGACCACTATTTCCTCCGCCTTCATCTTTTCCCTTTTCTTCCTCCATCTGATGAAGAAAAAAGACACGACAACCCAGTAAAGCAGAGAAGAGGAACTTCGAAGCAAGGGTTTCTCCAGAGAAGATAGCATAAGTCATTTTCATTCAAGGATTTCACTCTATTTATAGGCGAAAAGAAGCCGAACCGCCTCCATTTTAAATCTCCAATCCCCGAAAATTCGGTCCACGTCCCGAAATTTTTAGTCAACCGAATCAATAGAAGATCAATCGATGCTGCCAAGACGCGAAACCCTATCTCTCAGTTATCATGACTCATGGATTCAAAGAGACAGAAGATCCTACCCCAGAAAGATCTAGCCGATCGATGCGATAACTGACAACCAGTTGCACAATCCGTAATTAAATCCTTAAGATCCACATTTATGATTCAGATTCTCGTCTGGCCACGAATATCAAGACGGGCATTAAAAGGTCTCTTACCAACTCCGCTCTCCCGACTTCCCATTCACAGGCTCTGACAATCGAAAGAGTGATGGACATATGTAGTGGTCAAAGTTTGATCCCATACAAGATGACGACATATATCCCTCACCTTCCAACTCTCCGAGGTACATCAGATTTTTCCTTCAAAGTCCATGCTATACCTGACCGCCTCAAAACCATCTCCACTCCGAGGTTCCCTCTGCTTCGAAGCTGAATAGCTTCGACCCAAGCAGCTCCAGCAATAGATCTCCGCCGATAGTTACACAATCTTATTATCTTCTACGTTCATAATATGTAACGCCACTTAGCTAGTCAGTTATGGACAGTGAGAGATTTTCCTGTATGCAATCCCAAAAAACTAGCACCGCTGATCGCGACTGTTGTAATGTGCAAAATTGGCAATCACGAAGATCTCGCCCTGCACCCATCAGCCTTCATGCCAACAACCCAGTTAAGTATAAGTAGACCTCCCTCTCCAATAAAGAAAGTGACCTTTTTCGGATTTTGACACTCTCAAACTCTTATAATCCTTGTAATTTGAGAATTATAGTGAAGTTCCTCATCCTTTCCGTGTTTTTTCCCGATTAAGAGTTTCCACGTAAAATCCTGTGTGTTCCTCTTTTCTATGTTGTGCCTTATTTACATGCACTACCCGACTTCATCTCTCGTTTGTCGTGAGGATTGGCCATCCAATCACTTGTGACGAAAAATCACCACCACGTTAGTAATTTTCATAAAACTGCCACGTGTTAGCTTTACGATAAAAAGCAGTCACGTGAATATCACATAACATTTTTATGACTTATGTCATTCAGGTGAAAATTTCATTAACGTTAGGCTAACATATGATATTTTTATGAAAATAAAAGAGAAAGTTTATCGCAGTTTATTGTATTTTTAATTTTGAAAGTACACGATAGTTTTTGAAAAATGAGTAAAAGTTCATTATTGTTTTATTTTTGAGTGGATTTCACTATAGTTTTATGTAATTTAGCCCCAAAAAGAGTAAAATGAACAAAAGGCCCAGAAGCCAGCCCATCCCAGTTATCCCGTGAGCCCAATTACAGAAGTAAAATAATAGTAGAGCTTCATACAACACGCGGCAAAAAGCCTTTTTGGTCAAACCCCTACCTAAACCCTAAGCTCCCCTCTCTCACTTGCGGATCAAATTATGCATTCAGATCAAGAAGCAAAGCGCGCTCTTAGTTCCCCCGCTGAATCTCAGAAGCCCTCGAAGATATCAAGATCTCAAGAAGTAGACGAAGGAGAAGAGAAAGAAAGGGAAGGGGATCAAGGGATCATGAGCCCAAACCCTAGGGTCCAGAGATACTTGCTGGCGATCGAGTACATCGGTTCTCGCTTCTTCGGTTCTCAGAAGCAACCCAACTTCAGAACAGTCACCGGCACTCTTGAGGTATTTTGTTTTATTTGCAAGAAATTCATTAGTTTTGTTATGTTGTTCAGCTTTTTCCTTTTTCTTTCTGTTTTCGTGTTTCTTGATTTAATTTGTTGGTGGAATCATATATTTTAAGTCTAAATAAATTTATGTAAGGTTTAAGAATAATTCCCTCTGAATGTACTTAATTTTTCTTTATATTCAATATTGTTAGCGTTAGAGTTGTCAGGGGGTCAAGATCTTTTTTTTTGGCCGAATTTCTTGGTCCTTGTTAGATGGGAGGAGAAACTATTGATATGGGAGTTTTGGGGTTTTCTATTTGAATTTTAGGATCAGGTGGAAAATTGTTAAAGACTTGTTACGTGGGTTTCTTCAATTTGATGCTAAAAGAAGATGTCAAGGGTGAGAAAGAGGCGGACATTTGTATGATAATATACAGAGCCTCAACACTGTCAGGGTCGCCCCAACCACTGCTGCGGCCACCGGTGCGACCGCCACCACAATCACCATGAAAATAGAGAAGGAAGAAGAAGAAGAAACTTGGGAGAGAGAATAGAGTAATTTCAACATATTTGATGATTTGTTTTACAAGGCAATCATTCTAAATAGCAATCTCTGTCTCTCATTACAATGCTTAAAGACAAAATAGCCCAACGAAAGGACATGCATCACTTGGCTATTAGTGGAGGTTTCGTTTGGCTTGCAGAATGAGTGGAGTGGTTTCTCATTATTGAGTAGATTCAAGCATCTACTGTCTCACAGAGACCCTTCCTTAACCTGACCTATCATTTTCAGAATCCTATGTTGATCTAACACAAAATTCCAGGCCTAATACGAGGTAGTTTAGTTGGGTTCACGGGCTAAAACCCAACATTCCATCCGCCCGAGTTGACTTAGCCCCGAAGTCCAATTGTGGGAATTTGGAGCAACATTGATACTACTCCTTCCACATGGCATTTTCAGCGGGGACGCCCTCCACTTGACCAGCGCATAAACAGCCGCATGATTTCCCTACTTCCACATATGACGATATAGAACAACCTCGGGTCAGGAGTCCGCTCAAACCAGTAAGCGGGCGGTTCAGGGCAGGTTTGAACCGCTTCGCTATGATATTTCTTGAGCCGAGAGACGTGAAAAACGACATGGATTTTTGTCTCCTCCAGCAACTTAACTTATATGCGACGACCCTAATACGCTTGATCACTTTGTATGAACCATATAATGATACAGAGAATTTTTGTGGGCGTCAAGCAGCAACCGCCATCTGGCGATAAGGTTAAATTTTAAGAGGACCCAGTCACCGACGGTGAACTCGCGCTCAGTTTTGTGTTTATCTGCAAAATGTATCATGTGATCTTGGGCTACCAACAATCTATCTTTGAGCAACTGCAAAATTTTCTCCCGCGCCCTAAGGTTGTCATCAATCGCTTGAACTCACACGGTACTTGGGATGTAATCTAGCAGAGTTGGAGGGGCACGACCATAGACGACCTCAAATAGGGTCATGCTGGTCGTCACATGCCACTTAATGTTGTACCAATACTCTGCCCAGACCACCCATTTGCTTCTTTCCTTCGGTTTCACACTGCATAATCAACTTAAATACGTTTCAAGCGCCTTGTTCACAATCTTTGTTTGACCATTGGTTTGCGTGTGATAGGAGATGCTGGGCTTAAGCAGAGTCCCTTGGAGCTTGAATAACTGCGCCCAAAAGTGACTGGTGAAGACTGGGTTGCGATTGTTGACGTTCGATATTGGGAGGTCGTATAATTTAAATACACCATCAAAGAACAGTTTAGCAACGTCTGCACCTGACAATGGATACTTTAATGGCAGAAAATGACATATTTGGATAGTCTGTCAATCATGACAAAAATGACTGAGAAGCCGTTGCTTAACGGGAGGCCATCTATGAAATCCACAGAGATACAATCCCAAACGCGCTCAAGGACAGGGAGCGACCATAGCAAGCCAACAAGGTGCACATTTTTACCTTTTTGATGTTGGCAGGTATCACAGGCATAGACGAAGTCTTGCATGGTCGCCATGCATGGTCTTCATGCTTGGCCACTAGAAGCTACGATGGAGGCGACACAACGTAACAGTGGTATCCCGGTGACCCCCCAGCTAGAGAGGCGTAAGCGTCATGGACCAACTCGGTTGCAAGGGGAGAGCTGGGGTTTATGAGAACTCTATTTTTATAAAACCAGAGGTCCTCTTTGAACGGGTACTTCTTGCTATCCAACTTGCTTGCTGTTAATTTCTGCTTGAGCTCAGCATAAAAAGGATCGAGAGTCATTAACTCCTTTACTCGGCTTAGCCACACTGGTTCTACCACTGAAATGCCCTTGGTCTGGAGCTTTATCTCATCTTTACAACAGGAGAGTCCATCTGCAACAGTGTTGTCGATCCCGCGCTTGTACTCTACTTGAAAATCAAAGCTTAAAAGTTTCAAGAGCCATGTACAAAGAAGCTCCATGCCACCGTTGATCAAAAATATACTTGATACTTTTTTAGTCTATCTTTATGATAAAAGGTCGCCTTAATAGATATTGGCGCCACCCCTCACCACCAGCAAGATTGAAAGCACCTCAAACTCATAAGTAGATTATGACTTCAACTTGCCAGAGTCTTTACTCATGAAGGCTATTGGCCTACCCTCTTGCATTAAAACTGCATCCAAGCCAAAGTCAGAGGCATTGCACTCAACCATGAACTTAGATAAGTCGGGCATACACAACACAGAAGGAGAAGTGAGAACCTCCTTCAGTTGTTAAAAGCTTGTTGTGGTTCTTCATTCCATCCGAAAGTGCCTTTCTTCAACAAGTCAGTCAAAGGCGGAGCAATGTCCCTGTAATCTTGGATGAAACCATGATAATACCTAGGGAGACTGAGAAAACCCCGCAAGCTCTTAAGCATCCTCGACATGGGCCAGCTGAGCACGACCTCAATTTTCTGTTGGTCCATAGAGAACCCAGTCCGTGATATAATGTGGCCAAGATAGTCAACTTCTGTGCACCTGAAGTGGCATTTGCTCTGCTTAGCAAAAAGATGATTATCTTTTCAGAAGGTGAAGAGTGAGTCGGAGGTGGTCTACATGTTCCTGCCAAGATCTATTGTAGACAAAAATGTCATCAAAAAGAACAAAAATGAATTTGTGAAGATACTCGCTGAATACATTGTTCATTAAAGCTTGAAACATGAACGACGCATTTGTGAGGCCAAAAGGCATGACAAGGAATTCGTAGTGGCCGTCGTGAGTGCGAAAAGTGATTTTGGGACTATCTTCTTTGGCGACGCGGATTTGATGATATCCGGATCATAAATCAGGCTTGGAGAAAAATCATGAGCCGTGCAATTCGTCTAAGCAATTGTCAATGCGATGTATAGAGAATGAGTTTTTAATAGTGTTGTCATCTATGTTGCACTGACACAAACACGGCTGTTGGACACGACACGGACATGGACACGGGACACGGCAAAATTCAAAAAAAAGGATACAGGGACACAACATGCAATATTTTATTATTATTATTATATAGATAAATTTTCTCTCCCTGTTCTTATTTTTTTGATTTTCTCTCATACTTCCAAAGAGGTGCATTGTATTTAATTTTTTTCAACAATACTTTTTGAAGTAAATATTTCTACACAACTCTACATATTTGAATAGAATAATGAATAATCAAATTGTCAAAAAATAATCAAATATGAATAATTAGTTTTATTAAAGGTAAGATGAAAAACAAAACAAAATCTAAATAATATACATATATAGCTTCTATAAAGTAACAAACAAAACAAAAAATATAAAAAATTCTAACTAATACCTCACCTAGTTCATGATGTGTTAAATTCTACTAACATATTTGCTTATGTCAGAATGATATTTTTCATGTTTATGAAGCGATATGTGACTTTTAGATATCTAATATATGATCTTTTGGTTGTTTAAAATCTCACACGGCATCGGAGTGTCCGATACGTGTTGGGCAGGTGTCGGTGTTTGACACGTGTCCGACACGGACACGACACTCAATTTGAAGTATCTGTGCTTCATAGGTTGTCATTGAGGCCCCAACAATCCACACAAAGCTGCCAACTGCCATCAGCTTTGCGAACCAGGACCATTGGTCCTGGCACAACAAACAGTCTATTGCTAGGCTAACGAGTGAGGCCCGAAGCATTTCCTTCAATACTCTCTGCATTTCTGCTCGCTAAAGGCTCGACTAGCGATAATGACACAAGCAAATTATTTTGTTGGGAACCTTCAACTGAATATGGCGATTGTAGTCACGTCGAGGCATGAGTCTTGCTGGTTCGGAGAACACCACTGCGAACTCTGAATAGGGCCTCTAACTTGGGGTCAAGGAGCTTAAGAAGCTTGCTCCTCTGTGTTTGCCATGCATAATTGTAGCACATAGCCTTGGCCTACACTTGCAAGCATTTTATCAAACACCTGGTGAGTGACCGTCTCCAATTCACTGCTCGTCGCTCCTTCCAGCTCCCAACCACGGTCTTTTTTTCCAAAAGTGTATAGTTAAATGTTGAAATCCCCATAGAATCAAGCCGAGGGATTGAAGCCAGACAGTGTCGAGCACAATTTGGGGTTTACCCATTGGTACTGTGGGCAAATCTGTTGCCATGGTGACTCCTTGAATGAAAATATGTACATCTTTGCAACAACCACCCCCGTCGACCTTCTAGCCATTAGCTATAGTCACATTGAAGTCCAAGCTCGTCGCTGCAGAGAGACCGAGACGCTTGACAGTGTAAGTGTCGATGAAATTGTGTGTCGCTTTAGAATCAATGAGCAGTGGCACCTTCTTGCCATGAACCTCACCAATGACACACATTGAAGGGGCACTTATGAACCCAGCAGTAGCGTTGAGCTCGAGACTAGCCTTGTAATAACTGAGGGATTCTTTCTTCAAATTGTTGAAACCCCATTCCTTCTCACCATATTCAGAGTACTCCAAACCTGCAACGAGAAAGAGTTTAGGATTCTTACATTAGTAGCCTAAGACAAAATTTTCAACACAGTGGTAACAAAGACCCTTTTCTCGGAATCTCGGCGATCACGAGCTTGAGCAGAGATCTACTTGATTGGGAGTAGATTTGAGGGGGTTTGCTTCCTTACCTTCAGGGATGGTCATCTTCAAGAACGATGAGCGAGTGCCCTTTTTCTTCGTGGAAAGTCTGGCATCCTCCCACGCATGTTGCACATCCACTCTTCCACTTTAGAAGGAAAATAATACCACACTTTGGGCTGTATCTCCTCTTTCAACTCACTGACATAGCAATCCATTAGGAACTTCTCGTCCAACCCATTGACGAGAGTAGAGAGACCCTCGAATTCATATTGGTATTCATCAAGAGTGCCTATTTGCAAGAGCTTAGAGAGAATACCCCTGTGACTCACCACCTCTTTCAGGCCAAATGTGATCAGCACGCCTTTCTCAAACTTAACCCAGCTGACATCATCACCCTCCGCCTTCTTAACTCACTAGAACCATTGAAGGGTTCCTCATCAAGATACATTGAGGAATGCTTAACTCGTTGATCAATCAAAATATCATAATAATCAAAGAGTGACAGGAGGAATAACCAACCTTCCACGTTGTAGCCTTTGAAGATGAGAAAGTCATGGCGAGGCTTGGGAGAGTAGGTTTGTGATGACGATGATGAGCTACTTGAGGCCTTAGATTCAGGCTTGCTGATGTTGTCAAAAATGATATCTCCACCACCAGGGCCTAACAACAAGTTGTCCACGCTCTTATTCTTCTCTGGTGCGTTCTCCACCGTTAGCTTCACCGTTTGATCTAGGAGGAGACAAAGGTGGCCGTCACCCCGTACCTAAGTGAATCTTAACAGCGTAGAGAACCTTGCCCCGCTGCTCAACTTGAGTGGCAAGTGAAGCACCTCGTCCACGATCGAGTGGTCATCGATGGACTCTTCTAACTTTAAAATCACCGTATTATGGTTACCCTCGACCATCGTTGCGGCCAACCGCGAATTACCATGAAAATAGAGAAGGAAGAAGAAACTTGGGAGAGAGAACAAAGTAATTACAATATATTCGATAATTTATTTTACAAGACTATCACTTTATTAATAACAGTCTCTCTCATGACAATGCTTAGAGATAAAATAACTCAACGGAAAGGACACACATCCTTCGACTATTGGTGGAGGTTCCAACAATTGCTTGGCTGGCATCTGCTGTTTCGCAAGGACCCTTCCTTAATCTATCCCATCATCTTTAGAATCCTATGTTGACCCAACCCAAAATTCCAAGCCCATTACTAGGTATAGTTGGATCCACAGGCTAAGGACCCAACATACACTTGCTATGAATAATTATGTTTAATGCATGACCATTACATTTATACTTGTGTGATTTGTGCAAAGTGTTTCTGCAAAAAACAAAGAGGAACAATATACAACAAACAGTGAGAGATACTTGTTTAGGTGAGATATACTAATAATCAAATTTAGGGGGTATAAGTTCTATTTAGGATAAACTAAGAGGTATTTGTGCAATCTACCCAATTTAATATTAATATTGTAGAAAGAATAAATTTTTAGGAGAAATCAAGATTAAGATAAGATTAAAAAATTTTAAAATATGGAAGAGGTATTTTCTTACCCTGAAATTATTGGAATGAAACCTTTTAAAATTAAGAAATTATACAATGTTATCAAAGTAATAGGTCCTATTATGACTATCTCTTGAAATTTTCACATGGTCTTTCAGTTCTTTATCTTATGATGATTTCATCTAATATAAATCTTCAAAAGTCAATTTTGCTGAGATTTAGAAATTGATAAACAGGTATGGTAAAAAGTAACTAACATGCATATTAAGAAATGATAAGGTTGTTAGCAAAATGAACTGATAACACAAGAGATTGTTTTTACCTCAAAATTGGTATGAATAATCAAGATCCATAAGTTGGGGTTCTCAAATTAATTATTTGTTATCTCCGGAAGGACTGCAGAAGCTTTTGAAGCATAAGAGCGTGGAATGCATTTCTCTCTCTCTCTCCAGAGTTTAGATAAACTTCTATGACGACCATATATTATTAGATTTTAGATAGACTTCTACGATAACCATACATTATTATCATTTAATATATAAGCAATTTTTTAAAAATATTTCCTTTTCCTATTAAGGCGGCATTCGCAGACACAATCTATTTAGTATGTTGTATGCCAAGTGGTGCTTTTAATAGTAATTTAGATATTTGAAGAAGTTGAGCATGGGAGGTTGATCAAGATGACATTTCTCATGCTAAAATAAAGAGCAATGGGCTTTGCAATCACTATCTTGAAGAAGAGCATGATGACAAAATCGGTGGTGCAAGATTTGTGACATTTGTCTATGCTTCACGAAGATGAGCTTAAGATTAATATTTATAAGAAGCAACTACTACAGTGTCAATTAAAGGAAATGCTCATCTTAATGGAGTTCGAATGTGTGGGTCTCTACTTTCCATGTACACGTCATACTCGGTAGTTTACCATTCTTTAGCAACAGATCAATCAATCTAAGGGCGTGTTTGGTTGTAAGGAAGTGGGCGGAAGTAAGAAAACGGGGAAGTATAATTGCTCACTTCTCTATCTATCCAAACACCGAAAAGGGAAAAATGAGAAAACCCCTTTTTCTTTTCTCTTTTCCCTTTTACACAATCACTTTCTCACTTCCAGGGTACTACAGTTAATTTTGTGGTCATGTAAATCTCATTTGTAATAAGTTGTAGCTAAAAACAGTTAATTTTGTGATAATGTAAATCTCACTTGCATTCTAGTTACAATCTAATTTTTATTTTTCTTAATTACTTTTTATTTTAATATTATTTTGCGGTCAACTTTGTGGTCATCTTTTCCATTTTCACTTTCACACTACCATCCAAACACCGGAAAAGATAACATTTTTCAAATCACACTTCCCAACAACATCCAAACACTAGAAAACTCACTAACTAATTCCCAAGTTCTAAAGGGAACTATTACTACTTCCTCACTTTCTCACTTCCTTACTTCCACCCCTAACCAAACAGCCTTTAAGAGTTTCAACATGAAGGTTTAGAGTAGATATATGTTACTTATGGGAAGTATGGAAAATTGGGCTTGCATCATCAACTTACAGACCATGTCCGCTGCATGTGTTGAGTCCCCAAGTTGACCAAGCAATGGATTGTTGGTTATTGAGAACATGAAGCATGATCTAAGGATACAACAACAAGTACTTGTTTCTTGGGCAATGGAAGCGACTGATGCCTATCTTATACTTCTTCCTTTTCTACTTATTTTTTTTATTGGATGTTTTAATATTTATTCTAGTTTTAATCCTAAAGGGGCTAATTTACAAAAGTTTAGATTTGATTTGAATTTTTTTAAAATTTTATGCAAAACATTAGTAGTTTTTCTATTTATTTGTTTGGTTTGAAATCATTTTTGTAGCCTATCTAGTAAGGTGTGATAAAATTAGATTAGGAATTACAACTACATAATATCTCTTTGTTGCTTATCAAGTTTCCTATCGATCTGAGTATATGAAGGTGATTTTAGCAATTTGTTTTGTGATTCAGATTTAAGTTATCCTCTTTTCCCTTATTCTTCCGGTATCTTCTTTCTTCCTGCTTATTCTTTTTCTGTTTAAATTTTAAAGAGCCATTATTAAATCCTGACAAATCTTATTTCTATTGCACTAAAAAGTTTCAAAAGCTTTCCCTATTGTTACACTACAAACACTCCATAATGATGTTCCTTCCTCTCAAGTATGTTAAAAAAGCGGTCGATGAATACATCAAATCATTCCACAATGGAAGCAATGATGACATATAAAATGTGGATATTGTATGTGTAGGTGCAAGCATCGAAGATTGTCCCAAGATTAATTCTATTTGTGAGTTTTGACATTATTGTAGGTGCAAAGATATTGAATATGTGATATTCTAGAGTTCCATCTTGTTATTTATACAACATGTCTCATGGATTTTGATATCTCATATCATCTCATAATTAATTCAAGTAAAGAGAACCATGTGCACATTTAATAATGCACAGTACTTTTTGCACAATGAAGTGCTAGGATATGAGCTCGAGTGGTTTCTTTTCCTCTCTTTATCACTTGTAATTTTTAGGTTCTTGTATGCTTATAAACCAGTCAGTCTTAGAAATAAATTTAGACTTGAGAAAGTAAAATTTGAAGTTTATTCCCATCGAGGGAGAGAATACGGAATCAGTCTATCAAAGTGAAATACGAAAAAAATTGAATAAAATTCTCTACCATATAATAATAATAATTATTTGTTCTATTATTGAGGCTTTTGATAGCATCTGATGTGGTTATAACAACATTACAGCAGCAACAAATACAATTTTATCAATCATTTGATTGTATTACTTGTGCCAGAACTCAGCTCTAAGTTGCTTCAGTCTTAAATAGACCGAGGTCTCAAGAGACCACTGATGAAAATATGAAGATCTAAAAAGGGATTATGAAGTTTTTATAGACTAGGATCATAATTCCTTGGCCAAGTTGTGCATTATTCGTTCATCTGATTGACTTTCCAATGAGGTAAATATCTGCATTCTGTATGCTAAGTATGTTTAAGATGTCTTCATTTTCTATTGTCTTAAGCCTTTTTCTCTCATGATACAAGCCGGCATGTAATGAAAAGCTGAAGGTCTATAAAGCCAAGCCAAAGGTTCGAAGCTATTCTAAAATAGAACTACAATTCCTTAGCCATGTTACGAATTGTTCATTCATTTGATTACATCCAATGATTGTAAATATGTGTTCCGTTTGACTGTTATGTATGAGATCTGTACTAATGCCTTCAGCTATCTGTTACAGTTCATCCAGCTCATTGACATCCATAATAAAAGTAATGACCTAAGGCTTTCTACTATAATCCATCTATCTCATTGACACCCATAATTATGTGACTACGTGTTCTGCATAACTGTATATATTTGTGTACATTTTCTTAGGCTTTCAATTCAGTAAGAATTTTGATCCGGTAAATCAACTTTTTTTTTATAGGTAAAAGCATTATATTGGTCTTGATAAATTTGTGTTCCCTGTCTGATGTATGCAGGATGCTTTTCACAAGTTTGTGGGACAGCCAGTTTCAATTGTTTGTTCTAGTCGAACTGTAAGTTTGTGATGGTCCACTAAAATAACACCTTATATAAATTCTTGTCAGCTGCTGTGGAAAATCTTGTTTTATACTTTTCATAATTATTGGGCAGCCTATATTAATTACGAATGATGTTTCATCTGGTTAAGCCACATTTCTGCTCTGAGGAAATCAGTTCAGTACCTTGCTTATACATGTACTCTGTCAGAAAATATTATGCTCAGATTGAGCTCACTAATTCTCATTATTGGTTGCACTCAATGGACACATGTAGGATCACTGTCATGACATTCCTTGATATCTGTCAATCTTGATAAAATATCAAATCTATCATAAACAGTCTTGAAAGAATGCAATCTGGCACCTCTTTGATTTGCATTACACATGCTGCTAGAAATTTGTAATTTTGCTAGAGGTAGTTTTTCCATGGAGGTCGGCCTCATGCTGATTTTGCATGAGCTCTTATTGTCAGCAAAGTGCAAAATTTATTCAATTTGGTTTGAGATCTTTTTGTTTAATAATGGTATAAGATTATGCAGAATATTAGGGGAATGTCGTGAAAGCGAAAGTGGGAGCAAAGCGGTGGGTAGGGCTTAGGCTTTACTGGGCTTTTGCAGCAAAAAACGCCAACAATTTTTTAAGAATAAAAATAGTAAAAACAAAGAACATTAGAAAAAAAATTTAAAAACGAAATTTTTTTTTCATAGTCAATGAAGAAAATAAGAAATCAACAATAAATGTTAACGATAGTAATAAAATAAACATAATAAAATTATACATCCAATGTCTAAATCTTTCAAATTTAAAAGTGGGGGCTAAAGCGTCCCAAGCAGATACAACGAAAGCGGGGACTGAAGCGAGCTTTAACGACTTTTTACAACATTGATTAGAAGCCATTTTTATCTAATCTAAACTTAAATATTAGAATAGTTCATAAAATTAGACAAAAGTTTACGTATTTCCATAAGAACAAGGAATCATAGAGGTAATGATTAGCAATAAAAAATTCTAGCAAAGTAACTATTGTCAATATGCATTTTTACATATCAAAGATTCATAGCTATTTTGTTGTAGTTCATATACTATCTTCTTCATAAATTATATGCAAGTTTATTAGATAAGTAATTGATGTATATTTAATATTTTCCCTTTTTTTCATGGCAACATTGATAATAATGCTGATATAAATCTATAAGCAGATCATAGAATGATGGATATCAGATACAATCTAAC
Source organism: Agave tequilana (assembly GCA_038442645.1). Classification (NCBI taxonomy): domain Eukaryota; kingdom Viridiplantae; phylum Streptophyta; class Magnoliopsida; order Asparagales; family Asparagaceae; genus Agave; species Agave tequilana. Next base: position 71,501 of record JAVJIF010006046.1, on the reverse strand, counting down.
ACTATGATGATTAGCGTTTTATGTCCAATATCAAACTAGTGCATTCACAAGATAATAATAGGATGCGATGACCTTTGCCTTGAGATTGAAAGGAAATTCAACATTGACCCAGCTTGGATTTCAAGAAGATAATTCCCAGAGCAGCTCTAATGCAGTGAAGCGATTGAGGTATTTAGGTTACCCAGAATTGTAGCTTGATTTGGCCCTTCTACGCTTACATATTTTGAGTTCGTTTGAGATGTCTGCTGATTAGTAATATTTCGTGAAGTTTCTGTTTGGGGTTCATTACAATGTTCGAAAATATCAACAACTTCTTTTGAAGAATGGAGTGGTGTTTAGAAGCCATCCAAGTCAAGGGTCTGAACATCGAAATGTTGACTAATTTTAATACGAATCGACTTTGCGGTTTTAGAATTGGTCGACCCCAATACATTACAGAAAGCCTGGAATTGGAACATGGTATCTTAAGTATAGAATCACCAATACTAAACTAGAATTGACCTCGTATTGGATTTCGGCCACTAAGACCCAATACAGGTGTGGAAATGAACTATGAAGGATTTTTTGAACCACAAAAATAAGAACCCTAACTTGAGGCAGAGATTAGAGCTGGGGAGGCCGGAGAGGAATTATGGAGGTCAGAGGAGAGAAGTTGGTCGGTGGGGGTAGAGTGAGAGAGAAAGAGAAGGACGTCGAGCCCGCCCGCTTCGAGGACCCTACCCTCTTTATCACCAACGCCGTCCAGTCCTATAAACTAGCCATCCACACCATCTCCCACCTTCACTCCTTGCCCCACGGCCGCATCAACCTCTTCTATGTCACTGTAGTTGCGCACGTTCGCGAGCTCACCAGCCTCGATATTCGTGAGAGAGATCGGTGGGGCCCAACAAGGTAAGTAAGCTTCTTGTGCTGCAAATATATTATTAAGAAACACTAATAATAAATATTATCGTATGAATTTTCTTTTTACTAATTAATTAATTAAGATTTTCCAGTCATGCCTTCTTGTTCTAGTTAAATAGACATAATTTGATGCTTCTATTAATTGATTTTTTCTATCTTTTTGATTTTTTCTCATGAACTTTTACAGGTTAAATTAAAATATAAGTCAAAATATGATTATAATTCCATCAGTTTTTTCAAAAAAATATGTCAAAATGTTACTAATTATCTGAATAATTTAAAACATTTTCAATTATCCTTTTTAATCTTTTTGGTCGCGACTGATACCACTAAGACGAAATGACCGATATCGACACAAAAAATTGTCAATCCACTTTCGAGATTCCAAACCATGTTTCGAACATTGGCTGATTCTCACACACACAAAATTATATATGTGTGTGTATGTGTGTATGTGTGTAGAGATAGACTTGAGTCCTTTAGGAAGGATTTGGAAGCAAATCCTTCTCCAAATCCTTCCCACTCAAACTCTATGTTAGGAAAAATAAGTTGAACATTCACTCCATGCAAGTTGATCTACATTGTTTAAGTGTGCCAAAAAATAAAAAATCAAGTGTTTTTATTTTACTTATCCTCAAGTTGGTACAAAATGGATGACCTAAATCTTGAGTTTGTTAGTTTAAAGGTGTAGAATACTTAAAACCTATCAAAACTTGATATATAAGAGTTTCTAAGTGTTTAGATCGTGATCAAATGGTTGGATTGAGAATTTATATGTCCAAAATCATAGATCAAAGGAGCATGCTACTTTTGGCCATCCATTTCCTTCAATTTGATGCATGAGTAAAAAAAAACTTCAAAATACTTCATTTTAGTTTTTAGCCATTTTAAAAGATGTTGATCAACTTCAGTAGAGTGGGTCTTCAATTTGAATAGCATAACATAGAATATTGTATCATATATTGTATCAAATGGTGTGTGGACAATATTGTATCGGATTTTGAGGTACCCATGACAATATCAACCCTATACCCAATATTGCGGATGTTAATGGCGGATACTGACGATACTGAAACCATCAGGCAATAGTGATACCAGGATTTTAAGCCTCAATCAAGGTTTATGGTGAAGTCCTAAGTCTATGACTTATACCAAGCTTTTTCTTAAGGGTGCGTTGTATGTTTGTTAAGAGTCATCTAATGGCAGCTTAAACATTTTCTTTAATTAACTTTTAGGATCTATTGATGATTCTTTTTTAGGGTACCGTCCAAGGTACATAAATCTCTATTTGGTACAGGTTTATGAGGTCATTAGTTTCCTCGTGGAATATGTGCCCTCTTCTCTTTTCTTCTTTATTTGGCTATTTTGGATCATTTTAATCTTTTAATCATTCTTGAATTGTTATTTCTTTAAATACTGGATCTATCTTCCACTTGTGGAACTGCTGCAGCACATAAATCTTTACACAATTACTCTGAGGCATCTGCGGACCCTAAACCCAACCATCATTGTAATCTAAACGCTGTTCTGATCAGTATATCTGAAACTAAGGGAACTCAGGACGTTTTATGATAGAAACCATTGGTACTACTTTGTCTACTTTGTTTTATACTTCTATGAAAGTTAATTTGTCATCCTTATACTATAGGGACCATTAAGATTAGCTTACTTTAAACTTCTAGTTTTTTTTTTGAAATATATACTTCCTTTTAGTTTGCGGTCCTTGTCCAGTGGTTTAACTGGACACATAAGTGACATTTTTTTGTTAATTCAGGACGCGGGGGTGCATGCTTTGTGCAATGTTTGCCATGTTGATGTGGAACGCATAAGTAAAAGGAAGCCTGGTGAAGTGGTGCGCTTGATAAATTCCATGTTCACTCTTGCACTTCGCTCTTTTATCTTTTCTTATTAGTGGTTCTTTGCTTTATCATGTTTACTCTTACAAGTTCCATGTAGATAGTACATTAACTACACAATTCAGCGCAGGAAAATTTTTATACCTTGTGTTTCCTGAAACTATATTCATCTGTTAGTGATAAAATCATTCAATTAAGTTACTTATATTCACAAAATATTTACAAGAAGTTCCCTTTGGGAATTGGAATTAAATTTTTTAGCATTACTAAGGAGTATAAATTTGAGTATGTCAACCTGAATTCATTTCTTCTTTGGCTTATTTTGTGCCTTAGAGAAGAACGTTATTCCTTAACAAATCATATTGTGACCTCTTTGTCAGGATATTTTTCGTTGTCTCTGAGGATTTGGTTTTGGGGAAAGAAATGAACCAGGTAACTCGATTCTAGATTTTGCTTTGTCATATGATTTGATCTTAGCGAACACGTGGTTTAAGAAGAGAGAGTCTCACTTGATCAAGTGCGAGCCAAATAGATTTCTTTTTAACTAGAAAAGTAGATAGAGGTCGTTGTATGGATTGTAAGGCAGTACCGTGTGAGAGTGTAGTAACCCAACATAGACTCTTAAATTTAGATGTCCGGATTAGAAGGAGATTTAGAAAGATTAAACGTAAGTTAGATCCTAAGATTAAGTGGTGGCGGCTAAAAGAAGGTAACCAATGAGTTTTATAAATCGAGTAGTACATGAAGCAGATTGGAAAGCCAAGATGATCCCAATACAATATGAAACAAAATTGCTAGCTGTATTAAAATAGTAGCTAAAGATGTACTTGGTGAGTCATGGGGTGGTGCTCCACTATGTAAGGACACATCATGGTGGAATGAAGAGGTAAAAGCTTCCATTAAGATCAAACGAGACTCTTATAGAGATTTGAAGAAAAATTGTGATGGAGTGAGTTTTGAGAGGTATAAGCTAGTAAGGGAGGCTAAGAAAGCTGTTCAGAATGCAAGAGTTAAAGTGTACAAAAAAGTATATGAGAAGTTGGACACCAAAGAGGTTGAAAAGGATATATATATATAGAATTGCTCGAATAAGGGAGAGAAAAACTAGAGACTTATGTACTGTGAGGTGTGTCAAAGATGAGGATCAGAAGGTTTTAATTCGAGAAGAAATCAAAGAAAGATGAAGAGAGTATTTTGACAAATTGTTCAATGGTAGTTCTACTCAAGAATTGGATGACCTTACCATTCAGTGACAGGATATGAACCATAATTATATGCGCAGAATTAGCGAATCTGAAGTTAAAGAGGCCTTGAAGAGGATGAAGTCAAGGAAAGCTGTTGGCCCGGATGGAATTCCTATTGAGGTATGGAGATGCTTAGGAGAGGTGGGCGTGAGATGGCTGACAAATCTCTTTAATAAGATCTGGCTAACTAAAAAGGTGCCAAATGAGTGGAGGAATAGTACGCTAGTACCTCTCTATAAGAATAAGGTTGATATCCAGAGTTGTTCAAACTATCGTGGAGTAAAACTCATGTGCCACATCATGAAGCTTTAGGAAAGGGTAATTGAACACATGTTAAGACAGAATGTTACAATATCAGGGAACCAGTTTGGGTTCATGTCGGGGCGATCGACGACAGAGGCCATTCATTTGCTTTGTCAACTTATACAGAGATTTTAAGAGAGGAAGAGATGGTCTTTATTGATTTAGAAAAAGCTTATGATAAGGTGCCAAGAGAGGTATTATGATAGATATTGATGAAAAAAGAGTCTCCATCAAATATATTGACATAATCAAGGATATGTACGATGGAGTAGTGGCAAATGTCAGAACTTGTGGAGGCATAACAAGCGCTTTTTCTATCACAATTAGATTGCATCAAGAATCTGCATTGAGTCAATTCTTATTTGTCATAGTGATGGATGAGCTTACTAGAGCTATTCATGATGAGATACAGTGGTGTATACTATTTGCTGATGATATTATTCTAGTCGATGAGACGAGAGCTGGGGTAAATGCCAAATTGGAGTTATGGAGGCAAACTCTAGAATCTCGAGGTTTTAGATTAAGTAGGGCCAAAACAGAGTATATGGAGTGTAGATTCAGTAAACAGGGAATCCGAGATTATAGTATTGTGAGACTAGATGGACAAGAAATACCGATGAGCAATCATTTTAAGTACTTGGGTTCTATTATTCAAAAAGATAGGGAGATCGATAGTGATGTCAACCATAGGATTCAAGCCGGCTGGTTGAAATGGAGGAGCACAACATGAGTTTTATGTGATCGTAACATTCCGTTATGGTTGAAGGGAAAGTTTTATCGGACTACTATTAGGCCAGCTTTGTTATATGGCACAGAATGGGCTCACAGAATGTTGGGTTATAAAGAGATAAAATGCCCAGAAGATGAGTGTAGCAGAGATGCGCATGCTTCGTTGGATGTGTGATAACACGCGGAGAGATAAGGTGAGAAATGAGGATATTCGTACTAAGATAGGTGTAGCCTCTATAGAAGAGAAGATGAGAGAAAATCACCTACGATGGTTTGATCATGTGCAACGTAGACCTACAGATGCGCCAGTCCGGCGAGTACAGCGTATCAATTTAGGGCAAGTTAAAAGAGCACAGGGGAGACCGAAGAAAACATGGATGGAGGTAATATGACAAGATATAGAGGCTAAAGGTCTTAGTGAAGGCATATGCTCGATAGGAATGAGTGAAGAAAGCTGATTCATGTGCCTGATCTGGCGTAATTCTCTTTTGGTTCATGTTGCCTACCCCAAATACTTGGGACAAATGGCTTAGTTGTTGTTGTTGTTGTTCCGAGCTTAAATTGCATATAAAAATGGCAGATCTACCTACTTGCCAACTGCATGTCAAGGTTCTAGGATGCACTTGCTTGCTTACTGTCTTTGCTAGGAATTTGGCACCAGTGTATCAAGGGTTGATGTCAGATTGATAGCCAATAAAAAAATTGGCTCAATTCTCTTCTAGCGTTTTTTTAACTTTCAGTTGTGTTCCATAAGCAATTCTGTTATGAGGGAAAAAGGGGCTTAGATGATGATGATGATGCACCATTACTCATCTCACACTGCACAAAGAAGAGTCCTGCTTGTGAGAAAACTTGTCACGATGCATGTAACTTATACCTTTATAGGCATGTTCGATGACATGCGTACATTGACTGCTGCCTTGTCTTCATTTTAGCGATTGGAAGTTGCTGTATTGTTGTCACGCCTCGCTTTCCAAAATACGCTGAAGCGGAGACGCGACGAGAATCGGCGACACATATACGCAAGGAAAATACCTCACGTATACACACTAAGCCTAAAAGTAACCTGAACAAGTTACAAAATCTACTACGATAAATCAATATCACTACAATATGACATAAATATCTAACACAATGATAACAGATGAATAAAGGAAAGAAATGACAACTGGATGCGATAAAGATAGAATCAGGAAATAACATGAATAAAAGAGGAAGAATACCTATAGTTAAGAAAAGAGAGATTCCAGCTCCTCGTAACGCGTACGATCATACGTACACCTGAACAATATAAGAAGGTGTCCAAAATTCTGAACGTGCAAATCCAGGGTCGTCAATAAGCGACCTAGTGAGTGGTAAAATAAAATAGGAAGGTGCACATGCATGTAACGTGAAAGCATATTATGAATGAGAGATATACATAATAAGGTTGGAATACATGCCAAGTAATAAATGGATAGTAACTAAACCAATCAGTGATATAATCAGGGGTACTTCAGGTCATGAGTATAATCAAGGTTTATCATAACATAGAAGCAGATGTCAGGTTCAATTTATAATGTCAATGAAAGAATTCAGTTTTTCATTATTAATTATGTCAGCGAACACCAATTGCCACATGTAATAGACGCATCTCATATTACGCCTATTACACGTGCCAATCGAAGTCCTCAGTTATTGAAACTGATCGGTTGAAGACATTATCTGTGTTTTAGGTGGGTCCTGTGCATACCCGGGACCACGGCCCAGACCCCTGGCACTGAACCAGGACCTACCGTAAGGTAGCCAGGAACATGTATAATAGGAATAAGAACAGGACGGGGTGCCAGTCACCCCACGGGAACCCTGCAGTGGAACCCTCTTTCGGCTGCGCAACCTCAATCCTAGGTCCATCCAAAATACAGACACTGTCTCCTTCATCAATCTCCCCAATCTCAGTGTAAGTTGTTTAATCATGTTATTAGTTTATCAAGATTACTTAATGTGCATGTTACTTGAATCACTAGGATAACTCGGTGGTAGTCACGGTAACAATATCAACATGTGTAATCAGGGTATCGGTATAACAGGAATATAGAATTACAGTGAACAGGATACCGGTATAACAGGAATATGTAACAAGTATAACATGAAAGTGTTGTTACCGTGTAACAATATTTTCCCAGCAATTAATGGTAACATGGACATGATAGTTATCAGGCAGATACCAAGTATAATCAGTCAAGTTTCTCAGGTAAATTAAGATATTCAGGATGAGTAATGACCTACTGTCATGAATAGAATAATCCGGGCAATGTATATAATCAACTCATATTCTCAAAAGTCATCGATATATCAGATCGATCAATAGCTGTCATAAAACTCCGAACATGTAATATAGTCACTGATATCAATGAAATCATTCATAATAACTCCATCTCTATAACTTAAATAGTCAAGAACCAATCATGCAGTAATATATTTTCTCGAGAGCAAAGTCAGACTTATCCAACCATAATCAAGATCATAACTAAAGAATATAACGTCCTTGATCAACATAACATCTCAATCATCTCTACATCTAATATCCAACATTGATAAGATCATCAGTACTCAATCAAATCACTAGGGTAATTCCATAAGTCTTTATTTCATCAATCCAAAACCAAGATCATAATTAAGGAGTGGGACATCCTCAAGCTACATGAAATCTAGAAAGTCTCTATACTCAAACCTTGATATCAATAAACATCATTATACAGATGATTTATCGGTGAATATATCTAAATAAAATACTTGCAACTATTAATCTAAAATCTGTATTATATGATAGATCAAAAATCAAGGTAAGGTATTCTCCCATACGATCAGAATCCAACTATTATTGATCTCATCTAAATATGAATCAAGATCCCATGTAAATCTCAAGTTGAACTCTAGATCCATATATAAATTCAAGCATCAAGATAATTCAACATTAAGGTAACATCTTATTTAATACATATTTATCGTCTAAATGAATTCTGGTATGTAATATCATCAAATAAATGCCCGATAATACCTTAACTAAATCAACAAATATGAACAAGGTCAATCTCAAGATCAATCCAAGTCACAGTCTAAGATGTACGACAACTAGACTATAATCAAAAGTAAATAATCCTCAACACATGCAATGATACTGACAAAACTCATATGAACTAACTAAATAGGATGATCACTCACGAGATCTCATGAAGGAATACAGGTAAGTGATCACATGAAATGATACAGGTACTCATACAGGTAAAATAAAACAGATGGTCACATGGTAAAATAAAACAGATGGTCACATGAAATAAAGCAAGTAGCATATATATATCAAATCATTTATCACAAAATTTTTATTTAATTGAAGAAGAAAGAGAACACTCACAAAATAGAATTATAGAAGGAAAAGAAAACACTCACAATAAAATTAAATAATACTAAAATACTCAATGAGAAGACAAAGAACACTCACCTGAATCGATCCCAAGTTCAGAGCACTGAAATCATAAGGCCCCGATAAATCTACATAGTTCATTCAATAGGAATTGTAAGATTTTTAAAAGGATATTTTAAGGAGTTTAAATCTTGATTAATTAGTTTGGGAGTTAGAAATATGATTCTCTGAGTCTAATGAATTTAGGTTTGGTTTAAATCAATTTCTAATTTTTGTTGAATTTTTAATAGACTTTAAAACATTAAAATACTTTACGGGTTTGAATCAACATTAAGGGAAAAGGTTTAAAGTAGGTAAAATGATTTAATTTATATTGGCATTAGTCTAAAATTTTTATCACAGAAAGTAAAAGTATTGTAGAATATTATTTATATTTTTCTTTATTTATTTTGATATTTTTAACTAATTATTTTAATATGCAAATTCATCTTTCTCTCTTTATCTCTTTCTTTCCTTCCTTTTCTTTTTGAACATGGTCCAGGCCCAGCCCAGGTTGGACCCAGGCTGGACCTAGGCCTGATCCAGATTTTCTTTTTTCTTTTTTCCCTTTTTTCCTCTGGCCTCTCTTAGTAGCCCAGCTCGGCCAGACCCAGGCCGGGCCAGGCCAGGCCGGGTCTGGTCCGGCCTGTTAATTAGTTTTTTTAAGGGTGTGTGCACAGTGGGCCGACCCAGTCCACTGTGCACCAAGGGCAGCAAGCGGCCAGAGCTGCTCTCGGCCGTTTAGCCGAGAGCAGCCCATGTTTTTCTTTTTTTATAATTTTTTGAGATCCTTTATAAAAACTTCAAAAAAAATGTAAATATAAATTGGTAGATCTTCACATGTATTTTAATTAGATTTTAAATTGGCTTTTAATGTATAAAAATATTCATGGAGATCATGGTAGAGACATAATTTTTAATAAACTTATTTATATTAAATAAATTTTGAGAAAATAAATTACTTGGATTTTAATTTGCTTAAATCAAAATTTTGTGGAGTATTAAAATAATGATCTTACAAGAATTTTATTAGATAAGTTTCTAGGAACCAATAATTATATTGCGGAGAGTTTTAATAGATTGCTAAAATTAATAATTTTTTATTTCTTTTTCTTTTAAAAAAACTGAAATTTAATTCACAAATTTTAATTTATTTACTTGAGTTGTTCCTCCTTGTTTGCTCCTCAATCTCTGTACCTTGAAGCCTTTTTCGTTCATGATTCACTTGAGGAGAAGGGAAAGATGAAAGTGGGGAGATTTTAGATTAGGGTTTTCTCTTGAGGTAGCAGAGAAAGGAGTTTCGGTCTTTATATAGGTTAGATATTTTAGAAACTTGAATTCTAGTTAGGTTTAAATTGCTTAATTTAGTAGTTAGGATTTAAATTAGGATTAGTTAATATTTAATGAAAAAGATTTGATTAGATAGGATTTTGATTAGGATTAGGATTGAGTTTTGGGTTAATGGGTAAGGATCTCATGGTAATGGGTTATGGATTATATTTAGGCTTTAGTTAGAAGAAATAAGTAATATAAGAATAAGAAAATAGAGAGTGGGCTCGCGGGCTTAGTTTTTGGGCTTAAAGAAAAATAGAAAAAGAAGAAGAAAATGAATGAAAATAAGGAAGTGGGCTTGGCTCATGTCATAAAAAGGAAAAGAAAACAAAAGGAAAAGGAGAATGGGTTGAGCTTTTGGGCTTGGAATGAAAATAATAATACTACCCATTAATAATAATTTAAAATAACTAAATTTAAGTAATAAGAGTCTACACGTCATAAACAATAATAATACTAATAATGATACTAAATCAAGCTAATTAATAATAATAAGATAATAGGTAGAATCAGGAAAATTTTTTAAAAATAATAATATGGTATTATTAAATAGGGGATATTATATTCTACCGACCTTAACAAAAATTTCGTCCTTAAAATTTCAATAAAGTAGGGAATGATAAAAATCAAATTAAGAGAGAAGATAAAACTTTCACTCCGCTTCTCACTGCATCATGGATCCATTACGCTTTTGCTGCGCGCTCTGATCTCTATAACCGGCTTGAGAATGGAGCGATCAATTCCAAGAGACAAAATTAGGAAATGAAATTGGGAAGAAGAATAAGAATCAAGATGGAGCCAAGATTACTTTAGAAAATTTGAAATTAGGGATATCAAAAGATTCAAGAGATAGATTCCAAAAGGGAGAACAATCAATTCTCAAGTGGACTCAGTATCATCATGTGAATAGTATATGTTTATTGCAGCGTGAATATAACTTGTCTCAGGTCACTGGTAAGAACTAGGTTCTCTTTTTATGTCAAACCTGGCTCTGATATCAAAAAACCCTGTCACGCCCCGCTTTCCAAAATACACTGAAGCGGAGACGCGACGAGAGTCGGCGACGCATATACGCAAGGAAAATACCTCACGTATACGCGCTAAGCCTAAAAGTAACCTGAATAAGTTACAAAATCTACTATGATAAATCAATATCACTGCAATATGACATATAAATATCTAACACAATGATAACAGATGAATAAAGAAAAGAAATGACAACTGGATGTGATAAAGATAGAATCAGAAATAACATCAATAAAAGAGGAAGAATACCTATAGTCAAGAAAAGAGAGATTCCAGCTCCTCGTAACGCGTACGATCACACGTACACCTGAACAATATAAGAAGGTGTCCAAAATTCTGGACGTGCAAATCCAGGGTCGTCAATAAGCTACCTAGTGAGTGGTAAAATAAAATAGGAAGGTGCACATGCATGTAACGTGAAAGCATATTATGAAAGAAAGATATACATGATAAGGTTGGAATACATGCCAAGTAATAAATGGATAGTAACTAAACCAATTAGTGATATAATCAGGGGTACTTCAGACCATGAGTATAATCAAGGTCTATCATAACATAGAAGCAGATGTCATGTTCAATTTATAATGTCAATGAAAGAATTCAGTTTTTCATTATTAATTATGTCAGCGAACACCAATTGCCACATGTAATTGATACTACGCCTATTACACGTGCCAATCGAAGTCCTCAGTTATTGAAACTGATCGGTTGGAGACATTGTCTGTATTTTAGGTGGGTCCCGTGCATACCCGGGACCACGACTCAGACCCCTGGCGCTGAACCAGGACCTACAGTAAGATAGTCAGGAACATGTATAATAGGAACAAGAACAGGACTGGGTGTCAGTCAACCCACGGGAACCCTGCAGTGGAACCCTCTTTCGGTTGCGCAACCTAAATCCTAGGTCCATCCAAAATACAGACGCTGTCTCCTCCATCAATCTCCCCAATTTCAGTGTAAGTTGTTTAATATCATGTTATTAGTTTATCAAGATTACTTAATGTGCATGTTACTTGAATCACTAGGATAACTCGGTGGTAGTCACGATAACAATATCAACATGTGTAATCAGGATACCAGTATAACAGGAATATATAATAACAGTGAACAGGATATCGGTATAACAGGAATATGTAACAAGTATAACATGAAAGTGTTGTTACCGTGTAACAATATTTTCCTAGCAATTAATGGTAACATGGACATGATAGTTATCAGGCAGATACCAAGTATAATCAGTCAAGTTTCTCAGGTAAATTAAGATATTCAGGATGAGTAATGACCTACTGTCATGAATAGAATAATCCGGGCAATGTATATAATCAACTCATATTCTCAAAAGTCATCGATATATCAGATCGATCAATAGCTGTCATAAAACTCCGAACATGTAATATAGTCACTGATATCAATGAAATCATTCATAATAACTCCATCTCTATAACTGAAATAGTCAAGAACCAATCATGCATTAATATATTTTCTCGAGAGCAAAATCAGACTTATCCAACCATAATCAAGATCATAACTAAAGAATATAACGTCCTTGATCAACATAACATCTCAATCATCTCTATATCTAATATCCAACATTGATAAGATCATCAGTACTCAATCAAATCACTAGGGTAATTCCATAAGTCTTTATTTCATCAATCCAAAATCAAGATCATAATTAAGGAGTGGGACATCCTCAAGCTACATGAAATCTAGAAAGTCTCTATACTCAAACCTCGATATCAATAAACATCATTACACAGATGATTTATCGGTGAATATATCCAAATAAAATACTTGCAACTATTAATCTAAAATCTGTATTATATGATAGATTAAAAATCAAGGTAAGGTATTCTCCCATACGATCAGAATCCAACTATTATTGATCTCATCTAAATATGAGTCAAGATCCCATGTAAATCTCAAGTTGAACTCTAGCCATATATAAATTCAAGCATCAAGATAACTCAACATTAAGGTAACATCTTATTTAATACATATTTATCGTCTAAATGAATTCTGGTCTGTAATATCATCAAATAAATGCCCGATAATACCTCAACTAAATCAACAAATATGAACAAGGTCAATCTCAAGATCAATCCAAGTCACAGTCTAAGATGTACGATAACTAGAATATAATCAAAAGTAAATAATCCTCAACACATGCAATGATACTGACAAAACTCATATGAACTAACTAAATAGGTTGATCACTCACCGAGGTCTCATGAAGGAATACATGTAAGTGATCACATGAAATGATACATGTACTTATACAGGTAAAATAAAACAGATGGTCACATGGTAAAATAAAACAGATGGTCACAAGAAATAAAGCAAGTAGCATATATATATCAATCATTTATCACAAAATTCTTATTTAATTGAAGAAGAAAGAGAACACTCACAAAATAGAATATAGAATGAAAAGAAAACACTCACAACAAAATTAAATAATACTAAAATACTCAATGAGAGACAAAGAACACTCACCTGAAGTCGATCTCAAGTTCAGAGCACTGAAATCATAAGGTCCCGATAAATCTACATAGTTCATTCAATATGAATTGTTAGATTTTTAAAAGGATATTTTAAGGAGTTTAAATCTTGATTAATTAGTTTGGGAGTTAGAAATATGATTCTCTGAGTCTAATGAATTTAGGTTTGGTTTAAATCAATTTTTAATTTTTGTTGAATTTTTAATAGACTTTAAAACATTAAAATACTTTACGGGTTTGAATCTAACATTAAGGGAAAAGGTTTAAAGTGGGTGATTTGATTTAATTTATATTGACATTAGTCTAAAATTTTTATCACAGAAAGTAGAAGTATTGTAGAATATTATTTATATTTTTCTTTTTTTTATATTGATATTTTTAACTTATTATTTTAATATGCAAATTCATCTTTCTCTTTATCTCTTTCTTTCTTTCTTTTCTTTTTGAACTGGGTCCAGGCCCAGCCCAGGTTGGACCAGGCGGACCCAGGCCTGGTCCAGATTTTCTTTTTTTTTTTTTTTTTTCTTTTTCCTCTGGGCCTCTCTTAGTAGCCCAGCCTGGCCAGACCCGGGCCAGGCCAGGCCGGGTCTGGTTCGGCCTGTTAATTTTTTTTAAGGGTGTGTGCACAGTGGGCCGACCCAGTCCACTGTGCACCAAGGGCAGCAAGCGGCCATAGCTGCTCTCGGCCGTCCAGTTTTTTCTTTTTTTATAATTTTTTTGAGATCCTTTATAAAAACTTCAAAAAAAAATGTAAATATAAATTGGTAGATCTTCACATGTATTTTAATTGGATTTTAAATTGGGTTTTAATGTATAAAAATATTCATGGAGATCATGATAGAGACATAATTTTTAATACTTATTTATATCAAATAAATTTTGAGGAAATAAATTACTTACTTGGATTTTGATTTGCTCAAATCAAAATTTTGTGGAGTATTAAAATAATGATCCTACAAGAATTTTATTAGATAAGTTTCTAGGAACCAATAATTATATTGCGGTGAGTTTTAGCAGATTGCTGAAATTAATAATTTATTATTTCTTTTTCTTTTAAAAGAACTGAAATTTAATTCACAAATTTAAATCTACTTACTTGAATTGTTCCTCCTTGTTTGCTCCTTAATCTCTGTACCTTGAAGCCTTTTTCGTTCATGATCCACTTGAGGAGAAGGGAAAGATGAAAGTGGGGAGATTTTAGATTAGGGTTTTCTTTTGAGGTAGCAGAGAAAGGAGTTTAGATCTTTATATAGGTTGTTAGATATTTTAGAAACTTGAATTCTAGTTAGGTTTAAATTGCTTAATTTAGTGGTTAGGATTTAGATTAGGATTAGTTAATATTTAATGAAAAAGATTTGATTAGATAGGATTTTGATTAGGATTAGGATTGGGTTTTGCGTTAATGGGTAAGGATCTCATGGTAATGGGTTATGGGTTATATTTAGGCTTTAGTTAGAAGAAATAAGTAATATAAGAATAAGAAAATAGAGTGGGCTCGCGGGCTTAGTTTTTTGGGCTTAAAGAAAAATAGAAAAAGAAGAAGAAAATGAATGAAAATAAGAAAGTGGGCTTGGCATAAGAAGGAAAAGAAAACAAAAGGAAAAGGAGAATGGGTTGAGCTTTTGGGTTTGGAATGAAAATAATAATACTACCCATTAATAGTAATTTAAAATAACTAAATTTAAGTAATAAGAGTCTACAAGTCATATACAATAATAATACTAATAATGATACTAAATCAAGCTAATTAATAATAATAAGATAATAGGTAGAATCAGGAATTTTTTTTAAAAAATAATAATATGGTATTATTAAATAGGGGATATTACAATTGTTGTATTGAAATTATGTTTCTTTGCTACATAATTCTCTCACTGCATATGTGTAGTATGAACATCAATTTTTGACAATGTAATGACTTACAGCTTTCATGTTGTTTATCAATTGTGATCCTAAATTACTATTTCATTTATTCTTTAAAATACTCTCAGAAATGAATCACCATCACAATTTTTACTAGTGCAGTTAACACCACACGAATCTGGCGTTGTTAGACGGGCGGTAAATCATTTCTTACAAGTAAGGTTCTTCTTCTCTGTTTTTCCCCTTTCAGCAATGGGACTGAGCTAGTGTGTAGGCATTAAACTTGACTATAGAAGCACAATGTCCACAGATTAATGCATAACTAACTACTTTCAAATATTTATGTCATTGATTTTGTTCCCATGCACCCACCTAAGTGTATATTATGTGGAGTTGCCCAAGTCTTGTGCATTTTTGCAGCCATTTTACTATTCATTTGAGAACTCAACCATCTGAAAATTTTCTTCAGTAGATCTTAACTTTGTCACCTGTGGCTTTTGGTTGAGGACAGAAGGAAGGAGATATAATGGTGACTGATGTTCGACGTGTTCCTCGAGATTTTCATGCGAGATTCAAGGCACTAGACCGCACGTAGGTATCATGAGAATAGTCTTAAATGAAATTTTAGATTTTCTACTTGAGAATGAAATGCTTCTGAACATAAACTAGGCTTTTAAGAGTAATGTTGCAAGAGTTGATTTATTTAGGGTGAACTTAATGTAAGCTCATAGAACATAGAAAAAAGTATTAAATTTACTGAATGAATGGGAAAGATGGAAACTTGAATATAGAGATTCTAACAGATCTATTAAATTGCATCTAATATTTTCTAAAAGGACAACTTGATAACGTTGCACAAACACGGCAATATTGAAATGGACACGACACATGGACATGTAGCAAATTCTTAAAAATACACACGACATGTGTGTCCGACACGACACGGCTCCATGATAGAAGTCTCCATGCTACATAACTTGATAGTCTAATTTGACATTGTTGGTATTAGGTAGATAAAGTGGGACAACTTTCTTTTGTATATGCAATTATTTCTTTTCTGTGTAAGGTGTGACTCTGTAATTGTTCTGTTTTCCATCTCCATTATAATGAAGTAATGAAGCATTAGTTTCTTTGCTTTATGCTTCCTTTACCAGCATATCCTTCCTATGTTGCACTGTTTATTTAAACTATAGCAAACTGAGTTTCTTGTATGTGAAGTCTCTTGTCAATCGGTGCAGTGCTGCATCAAATTCACCTCTTTCTCTAAGGTAGTGGTGACATCCCCGAAGAATGCAAACTGATTAAAATACTTTTAATGTAGACTAATTTCACCATATTACAGAACAACATTTGGGGTTAGTGGATATAAGAGAGAATAGAGAGTTTTCTTTGCTGTGCAGATTCAGAAATAGTGCAAAAACAGTAAAAAGAGAAGAATAAAGGGGAAAAAGAGGGGAATAAAGAGATACATGAGGTGTCAATCTCCACGAATCGCACCTTTAAACTCTCACTCTGATATTTCTGTTAAAATTCAGCTTTTTATGTATGCTCTTATGATGAAACAAGATAAACTTTTGGAATTCCATAATTGAACTTACTATTACTGAGTGACTACTGACTAAATTAAGACCCTTAATCGTACCAAAATTGGACTCTTGGTATTCCACAACTGATGTAATTATTGAGCCCAACTAATTAACTAGACTATCTTAATAAAAAGACCTTAAATCTAAGTTAAAGAGTCATTCAATACTTACCTCCTTCCTCTGAGTTGCATCAATTTCACATCCTCAATTCATTTTGAGGAATTCGTCACTGACAACTGATGAGCAGAAGGATTAAGGGATGAAGTAGAAAAAATTTCAATTCTACATATTATTTGAATGTTGAAACTAATCCCCTAAATCTCCAGAAAAGCATCTTTTTCTTAATGGAAGTAGTCAGATTTAGGAGCTGTCACGATCCACAGCATATCAAGAATTATAATGTGGATAGGTTTGAGTATCATGAATCAAGAGGCTGATGGCATTTCGTTCTAGATTTTGCTTAGTTAGAAACCAAATATGAGAAACAACTGAAAAAAATACATCATGTGGTATCTGTTAAAGATTAAAGAACAAATAAATACAAACATAAGAAGTCAAGTTTCCTTCATAATTTGGTACAGATTGGTTAAAAATTTGGAACAACTTGCCCGGAATACTTCGTCGCGATTCAGGCTTTTTTTGTCTTGTCTCTTGACAAAACATGAACCTGAAGAAAATAGATTGGATAACCAGTCTTGGGTTGTTCAGGGTTATTACTGGTTTGCCTTGTATCAAATTCTGCTCTGATATTACATATTGATAAAACCAGATCAAACTTCTAGCAGCCTGTGGAAATATTATTTCAATCTCAACCTCTCAAGCTTTTTCCCTAGCAGCCTTCAATTCGAATTTTGGAATTCTTACTGGACATATATGATGAATATGGAGGAATTTTATGGTGCAGAAACCTTTCTCAAGACACATTAAGTAGATAAGCTAAATATAGGAACTGATTGTATAATTTACATATGAAATACTGCTTTTCGTTGGACACTTGTGAGTAGCCTAATTGGTTCAGACCACTTGATCATTATAAAATTTAGGATACAAACGGTCAGATCTGAATTTGATTACAGGTCCAAAGATATTCTGATCATTTGGCGTGGATCCGTATTGAAGAATTTTTCTGGATAGTGGAAAATAAGATCCTCTCCACATTGATAGGAAAAGAACAGGAATCTTCTGTTTTGTAACTTTGTTCCACATTTGCTGTCATTTCCAATTGTCAGTGAAAGTGCTAAAAGATGTTTTTCGTTTCCTCAAAGCCATGCTGTGCCCTTTGGCTATCAGCACCTATGTTATTCTTAAATTCTCCACTTTTGCTTTTAGTGACGTGTCTAGAAAATCAGCCAGAATCTCAAATGTGATTGCCAATTGCCAAGAGTGGTTGGTTATCACTCCACCCACTTTCCCTGTATGAGTGCAATGTTGCAGGTGACTAGCACATTTCACTGTACTATGTGTCCCAGTATTGCTAGAGTGCCTTTCTGACTTGTGCTTCTGCAGGTCATTGTCTTTCTCCTGCATCCCATGATTCCATCTTCTTCGACCAAAAACATGTTTCCTGTTATTTGCAAGTTTTCTTGCCGTACTGTACTTTGTTATCAGATTGGAGGCCTCTTTATGTTTTGTATTGTTCGTATCTTCACAGAGAGTTGTTGTGAAGTTTCGTACTGTTCATTGCCAAGTTGAGTAGTGCATGTATTTTCGTGTGACAGAACCTTATCCAATACATCTCCTGTTTTATGTCTCATTAGAAGATAAAGAAGAAATTCTCTTCTGATATTTATATTCTTCCCCCCATGCTATTATCATGCACCATTTACTAACAACTTCTTGTAGTTCTTTATCCTACCTATACACTATATGGATCTAAAATTATTAGAGCTCTTGATGAGAAGTTTGTCTGAAATCAGGTTTGTCTCTTGTTCTATATGGGTCATTTGGTGACACCTTGACCAAATTGTATTGTCCTCCCTGACCCTTCTTCCCCTTTCCAACAAGGCACCACCCCCACCAACATGCCCACTCTAGACATTTATGAAGCATGAACATGAACACGGGACACACACATACGGCACAAACACGAACACGAGACATGACAAATTTTCAAAAAGTAGGATATGGGGACACAACGAGACAATATTTTTTTATTATATTATATATGCATATGAACAAAATACTATACAAAAAATATAATATTAAATAACAATCTAACACAAACCATTATAAATTTATTGCAAACATATTCATTTATAGCAAGCAATTAAAAATTGCAACATTATAATTTATAAAGCACACATCGATATTTTAGTTAGAGTAAGCCTATTGTCCATTGACCATTTGACCCTCATCACTAGTACATATTTATCCATATGAGAGCTCCAACTTTCACAAGTACATATTCATCCAAAACCAAAAGAGCTCATAGAGTTATAGTAATGTAAATAAAAACATATTATATCATAAATAACTAGATAGGCATTTTCATCATCCAAAATACAAAAGATGTATGAGAGGCCTTTTTCTCAAATTGAACCAACTCCAATGACCTCATCCTCATTTCCATCCACGAACAACACGACTTCCAAATCTAATTCGTCAAGAGAAATGTTGACAACCTCTAGAATACCAGGGCCTTCAAATGTTTTTCAAATCCATCACCGCTAGGATCCCACATCTTTCTTTCTCTGTCATTATACTGTGGGGTGCTTCGAGAAAGAAGGCAGATTGGTATGCACATAAGCCAAGTCTTCCACTTTTTCCGGGGCCGTTTTGTTCCTCCTCAAATAATGAATTATGGAGTATGTGCTTTAATTTCTTTCATAATATGACGAAGATCATAGTTGGCCAAGAAGGTTTAGAACCAAAGAGTAGAAGACCCATAAAGAATCCATCAATCTTTTGGATTCAAAAATCCTCTATCACGTAGAGAATCATGGCATGTAAAAGCCTCCAAAGCGGTTGAGAATTTAGCAAACTCCGCGTTCACCACCCTTCGTTCCTTGGAGTTGGAAAAGCATCTCTTCAAACATTTGGCTCTTTCATTAAAGATCTCCTCTTGATGTGCCACCCGATTGATACTCTCCAAAAGCCATTCGGACTATAATCCTATTCACATAAAGAAAACATGCTGTAGATTGACTCAATGAGTTAGTGAAAATAAGAAAGGCATGCATATTAAATTTTAGTATTTTCACTCTAGATTTTTACCTCAGGATCAATGAGCGAGACAAGCAGTGAAGTGATGTATTACTCTTATTTCACCGATCAATCAAGATTTTATGCATTACATCATAAAAAGAAGATTTCTCATCATCTCTTTGCCTTCATATTGATAAATAACACTCCTCACTTTCTCAATCATTGTATTCCACATTTTTTATATTATGAGAGACCACATGTTTATTGATATTGGAAAGAATTACAAAATAAAATTGCATAAAGTCATAAGCTATCCCCTCTTTATATAAACCCCATACTAGACCAAATCTTATTCGAACTATGATTCATAATACTAATAGAATTCTGTAAGATTCTAACTATTATTACAACTCTTATAACTAAATAGCTTCTACTGAATATATATAACATCCCCCCTCAAGCTTTAGATGGCATGACATCTAGAGTTTGTACAACCAAAAATTAAACAAAAACAAATACTGAAACTACTGAAAAGATTACATCGATCCCAAACAACTGAATTGTTGATGCGAAACTAATTGTTGATGTGGATCTTGAATTGTTGATGCTGACGTCAGCAAATTGAAGACAATCAATCCAAACAAAACTCAAAAGATCCTCCCTTGGGATCTGAAACGAACTCAAAGGATCCTCTCTATGAACTCAAAGGATCCTTCCTTGGGACCTCAAACAAACTCAAATGATCCTTAGGATCTGAAATAAACTCAAACGATCCTAAGATGAAACAAACTCAAATGATCCTCCCTCGGGACCTTGACAGATTCAAATGATCCCCAGGATCTGAAACAAACTCAAATGATCTTCTTTTGATATCTGAAACGAACTCCTCCCTCGGGACATAAACAAACTCAAATGATCCTCACTCAGGATCTGAAACAAACTCAAACGATCTTTTCTTGAGATTGAACGAACTCAAATGATCCTCCCTCGGGATCTGAAACAAACTCTACCGCATGACGCAGATGCTAAAAGCAAATTACCCATGAGTTGCTAAAAACCAAAATAGAATCCAAACAGATCTTTCTCTTATTTGCACAAGTTGCAAATCCAGAGCTACACAAAACTAAATGAAAGCCAAACAAGAAGCTGAACCTGCACCGAAACAAAACGAATTGTCAAAGACGAACTATTAAATTGCCAAAATTTAAATCGAACAAACCACAAGTTGTCCTAACTTAACAGCGAAACGGAAGCAAATCTGAACCGTACTAAAGTGTCTGAACCAAAACGGGGAATCAAACCGAATCTTCCCAGCGAATTCACCAATGGATCTTACTCTTCCGTTGGGTGACGCTGATGCAGAGAAATATCCAAAGAGAAGATCTCAAAACCAAAATAGTGAACAAAAATTCATATTGAAAGTGCTGAAATCGGGCCTTAAACCGTCGATTCTTGCACCAATCTCTACAAATCCTACTCCAACCAATAGAATCTACAAAATCCACTTCCACCATTGCGTTCTGAACACCCAAAAACCTTGAGATCGACTCCAAGATCACCAAAATCAGCCATCGAAGCATTGAGTTACAGCCAAATCAATTTCAGCTGTTAGATTAACAAATTCCAGCTTGCACACTGATTTAAAGCCAAAGTAGTTTCAACAGTGCAATCGACAGATTTCCAGACTACAAGAACTCTTGCTGTTTGCTATTGAAGAGCCCACAGCTAACCAACTCCACCAAAAAGAATCCTTCACCAATCGGACTTCTACAGGTGATGTCCTTATCTTTTCCCAATCAAAATCAATTTGAATATGTGAATTAATCAATTCAAAAATAAATTCAAGACGTGTAAAGGGGCAGTCAGAATCCGAATACAAGACAGAATTCAAAACTAAATTTCAGACTCTGTTGCCGCACGATTACAGAATCTTCGAAGCAAAGAGAGAGCTCAATGGCAAGGGTTTTGCCTTCGTTCGAGGCGAAGATCGGATCCAAATACAAGTCAAAGCTGACTGAGAGGAGGCTCTGCTCCAGATCTGAATTTTGAGAAGAACGAATCCAAAAAACATAACTCTTTTTTGAGAAAATTTCTAATTGTTCACAATGACTTGAAACTGGAACTTGATTTCTTTGAATCAAGCAAAGATAGAACCAAAACACATCTTGAAATCAACAAGTTTCCATGAATCAAGTTACTGAATATGCTAAAAACAAATGATTGTCGAAGAACAAAAATTCGCCGAAGAACGAAAACTTGCTTAGGAATAAAACGAAAAATTGTTGAGGAACAAAATAAAATTAGAGATGTCAAGGTCTTGGTTAGTGTATCCAAACCTAAACCAAACCTGACGTTCTTTTTTTTTTTTTTTTTTTTTAACTATTACTGTTCATTCGCTGTACAATTCATGTGAATAACAATGTCTTTTTTTTTCTTTTCATATTTGAAGTGAAATCAATTTAGACTGAAGAAGAAGAAGAAAATGAAAAAGAAGATGATGATGCTCCGAGGGGGGGGGGGGTAGTTGATGATGAAGGTTACAAAGGATAAAAAAAACCCTAGGGCTCTGATACCATGTTAAATTATGGGAGACTACAAAATTATTGATATTGAGAAGAATTACAAAAATACAATTACATAAATTCATGAGTAACCCCTTTATTATAAACCCATACAAGGCCAAGTCCTATTCAAACTATGATTTATAATACTAATAGAACTCTATGAGATTCTAAATACTATTAGGACTCTTATAACTAAATAACTACTACTTAATATATCTAACACATGTCTACACAAATGAAGAGATGGCTTATCAGTATCGACGAACCTTAGCATGTCATAAATAGGCTTGGTGAATGAAAGAATGTATTCAATGTTGTCTTACTACCCACTACTAGTACTTTGGCCTTGACAAAATTCGCTTTTTCCACATCATCATCCCTATACAAGGACAATTCCTCGCATAGCACCAATTTTTGAAGACCTCTGTTGATAGTCTCGAACCCTCTTCAACACTACAATTTTAGGATAAATCTTGTCTCCGCAATAAAAAGAAATTTCATCTTTACGTGCTCATTAAACATTGTTAGCTTCATGGAGTGATTCATAATAAAATTCTTTATCATCAGTGTTGTCAAAGGCGATTGAGGCGCTGTGTCTGAGGTGCAACCTTCGCCCCGCAGCCTCGTCGAGGCGCGTGTGTGAGGCCAAGGTGCGCCTCGCAGTGTCTGTTGCTGTCTTGGCCTAGCGAGTGTGAAAGAAAAATAAAATCCGCTGATTGATGCTAAACCCGATCTGACCTAACCCGCTTGTGTGAAAGAAAAATAAAAAGAGAGTGAGAAGAAAGATAGAGAGTAAAAAAATACCTATCGTACGAGGTAGGGCACAACAGTAGGGGCAACAATGAGCTCGGGGAGGGAATCGGGGAGGTCGGCGAGGCCAGCAGGGAGATCAGCGAGGTCGGCGGGGAGGTCGGCAATGTCTAGGAGACCAGCAGGGAGTTCGGTGAGGTCGGGTAAGCCAACAGGGGGCCAGCAAGAAGATCGGCGAGGCCAGCGGGGAGCCTAGCGGGGAGGTTGATGAGGTCGGCGGGGGCTCCAATGAGGTATTCTTCTTCTATTTCTTATTCTTCTGCTGGTTCTTTTGGTTCTTCTACTTCTGCTTCTGCTTTTGCTTCTGTCAAACCTGCAAACACTAGTATGAGAGAGTGACACATGTATGCATGTATGCAGACACATCGATTAATTAATTAATTAAAAAATTTGCGCCTCACTGATGTGAGGGGAATCGCCTCATGCGCGCCTCGCGCTTCGCACGACGCACACATTGGGCCCTTTGTATCTCGCACTGCGCCTTGCATCTCAACAACTTTGTTTATGATAGCATCTCCGGAGACATCGGTGATCTAATTGCACTCATAGGTTATCTCATTTGCTTTGGTGTTCTTTGTCGCACGTATATTCTTGAGAATAAGGTTTAGAGTGTGCAAAGAATCCAAATATTTAAGGATAATGATCCTCCACAATACTCCCTGTTGCCTTGCAAGCTTGTGCACTATCAGTTATAATTTTATAACATTTTAGTGTCTAACCTCTCTAATCTTCTTCATAAATCTATCTGCAATGTAAACCTTTCTCTTTGTGAATCTCTCAGCATTCATGGAGGACAAGAACATAGGCCCACTTTTCGTTATGGCTATGAAATTAATAACATTCTCCTTGTGCATCCGATCATCCATCACTACAAAGAGACACTCTCTTTGACCTCCAAGTGTCTTGATGGGTTCTAGCATCCTCTAATATTAGCTTATTTTTATTTTGCAAAAGAGAGGTCCTCAAAGAATTGTATCCGGGAGAGATATAACCTGAGATTGGATTGTTGGCCGCATATGTGAACGCCATCGCATAGTACGAATTTCTTGTCAAATTAAATGGAAAGCCACCAGAATAAAAGATCCTTGCGGTTGCATTCAAGTCTCTCTTGCTCCCATATTAAATGATCTCTTCACCGTATTAGCTTTTTTATTCTTCTTCGCTTCACTTGGATACGATGGAATGGTACTTTAGGATGTCGATAAACTTACGGGCCTAGCTATGAAAGCTTTTACCCTCAACTCTGCTTGTTCCACCTTTATTTAATTCAAATGCGGAGGTTTGACAACCGAACAAATTTTGATTCCTGCATCGGGAATTTGCAAGAGATGGGCCTTAACTCTTAAGTATGAATCTTTAAGATGCTCATGATAACAATTACACTCTCATTGCCAATTTCTTTCCCTTCTTAATTTTTCAATTTTTGTTACATATTTTCAAAGATGTGCATTGTCTTCAATTTTTTCAACGGTACTTTCTGAAATAGACATTTCTTTACAACTCTACCTATGTTTATACAATAATTTCTTTACAACTCTACCTATGTTTATACAATAATGAATAATTAAATTGACATACCAAGTTACCAACATTTGTAATTGAAACAATAACATGCTTTCCCAAATTGAAACAAATTTACCTAAAAAATAATCAAATTGAACATGAAAGAGACGAAATCAAACATGTTAGACTCTAGTTAATCAAACATGAGAGAGGATATCAAACATGCTAGACTATAGTTAATCAAAACATGAGAGAGAGAGAGGATATCAAACATGCTAGATTGCTAGTTAATCAAACATCAATGATCAAACATGCTAGTTAACAAAAAAAGTTTTAACACTTAAGACTTAACGGTTATCACTAATAAAACATGCTAGTTAACACTTAACAACAAGGAGAGGCCAATAATAACACTTAACAATGAGAAAGAATGGTAGAGATATGATTGCAGAAAATAAATTGCTATATAAAGAATATTGAAAAAAATTCAAAATTATTTGAAAAGAAAAAAACAACTGAAGAAAGCTGAATTTGAAAAGAAAAACCCTAATTTGTATTCGAACCTAAATCAACTAACATAGAAAGCCCTAATTTGTATTCACATTAGCAGCCAAATTGATTTAAAAAAAACCTTAATTTTTTAAAACCCTAAAATTTATGAGAAACTCCAAAAGAAATGAAAAGAAAACTAACTGATTCAGAGGATCACAGAGAAGAGATCAAGTAAGAGAGGTTGTCATCGTTTTGCTCCTCTCCGGCGTCATGCTCCTTGTCGTCATCATCCTCGCCCTCGCCTTATCACTGTCGTCATCGTCTTCCGAGCCCTAAACATCATCCTTCAAATCGACAGTCATTGTTGAACTCGCCTTGTCTTCCTTCGCCATCGCTGGTCTATCTCGCACAGAGAGAGAGAGAGAGAGAGAGAGAGAGAGAGAGAGAGAGAGAGAGAGAGAGAGAGAGAGAGAGAGAGATCAGGCTGCAGGCTGAAAGTGAGGGGCTGAGCTGGTCACGTGGGGAATTTCTTCAACGCATCATAGTTTTTTTAACTAAACAAACTGGACCCGGACCCGGCCAGTGATTTCCCATGTCGGGTCCTTGTCGGAACCTGATTAAAAGACGAAACGAACATGACAGGACATACTTTGATGCACGCAGTGTCCGTGCTTCATAGGTGAACATCTACCAGCGACTCCATGCCACCATTGAAAAAGGATGATTTGTAAGGAGAGTAGAAATTGATTCCAAGATTAGCATGAAACATCAAGAAGTGTGCTGTCTCCATGATTAGGACATCATTAACTTTTGGTGAGAAAGAAATCTACTACATTATAACGCAAACACCGTGCAATGTTGTTAATTTTGATTTGGAATTGGATAATTTATCTGTCAGTACCACATTGCGCACTTGCCTTGCAAGTGCCAACATCCCCTTTCTATGCCATTTGCTGCCACATTGCAAGGTTAGTGGCTTATAAACAAAGACATATTGAAGAGTTGATTGGCTTACAATTCGATTTTAAGCATCTTATGCTGTACCCTTCTGGAAATTTTAGAAACACTTATATTTTAATAACTCCATCTAAGTAGTCTATTTTCTTACTAATCTTATGTAAATCAAAGGACGCACTTTTTATGCATGTAACTTTTTCAAACCAAATTTTGCTTAATTTTTCACAAGCAGCATGAATCAAAATTTAAAAAGAGTAGTGAAACTAAGATCAAGGGTCATAGATGTGAGTGACGTTGTATGCTGTCAATTGAAAACTAGGGACAAAGGAAGAAGAATTCCCCCCTCTTAATTAATCAGAATTCAGAGGGTTTGGATGCCAGATCTATGTTAGTCATAAATAAATATCATTAATATTACTTCCATGTATATCCACTGAGTTGATGTCATGCATGAACACCTGTCATGGTAGAAATTATCTAATTATTTTAAAAAGTATCATGCCATTTTGATCTATAATCTGCTTGTTACCCCTTATATTTGTAGAATTTACTTATTACCATTCCAATTTTGATTGTATCGACTATTTATTATACTAAAAAAGCAGTGATACCCAATCATTCTAACTTCGCCTTTAGTTTTCACTAAAGGATCATGCATTACCCTGTAATTTGTGATAAGCCACTAATTTTGCATTTGCCTTTTCAGTAAACTATCATGCATAATACCTTCATTTGTATTTGTCATATGATTTGCGCTGACTTATTGTTTACCGGAATACGCTCAATTCACTAATTAACATCCTTAGCTTGGTTGAAGATTATAGAAAATAACCTTAAATAGTGAAAGGAAAAGCTCAAAAAGAGTAATATAAGTTTAAAAAAAAAAATTGATCACACCAAACAATTATGTAGTCAATTATTTACTTTTGAGGAAAAAAAATCCAATTTAGTAGTTTCTATTATTTAGTGCCTATGTTGCCTAATTTTATCTGTACTCCCTTTTATTCATGAGAAATTTCATTTGTCTTTCTAATGCTTTGAAAAATTAAAAAGTGAAGTAAACATTCCCAAATGGGCTCTTAGAATTTGTTTTTGCACATGATCCCGACACTAGAAAATTTATTATTATCCGGGATTTATATGTATATTCCTTCCAAGGTTACTTAAGTTCAAGATTACTATAAATTTGTCACTGAGGCCTGGTTCAGCAGGGTATGAAAGGTCTCAAGTTCAAGACTGTCCTATGACCTGTCTCCACAATGCGTGTCTGTGTGTAATTAAGAGTTTAAAATTTATTTTTTTCCTCTGCACCTTATGCAATTATAAATTATAGTTTTATAAATATGTCCAATTTGATAAATAGCTTTACAATGTTCTTTGGTCGTTTGATTGTTGGACCTATGATGTACACTTGCCTAACCTAATGTCCACAAATAGGAACAAAAAAAAAAGAAAAAAACTTGCTAGATAGTAATGCA
Organism: Agave tequilana; assembly: GCA_038442645.1. Classification (NCBI taxonomy): domain Eukaryota; kingdom Viridiplantae; phylum Streptophyta; class Magnoliopsida; order Asparagales; family Asparagaceae; genus Agave; species Agave tequilana. The sequence continues at coordinate 43,768 of JAVJIF010006046.1, read as the reverse complement.
TTTAATGGTCTTCAAACTGTCCAGTTTCTGGTCTTAGCCCCAGATGAGCATGTCTGTTCCAAGCATCTAAATCAGTTTCTTGCACCCAATCACATCTTCAGGCTCTTGCAGAAACTGAATCCACATCTATTAGGAGAATAAAGTTAAATAGTAATGTGTTTAGTGCTTAACTCTGTTGGACCCACCTATAGTCAGCTGCCATTTGAAGCTTTACGAGTGGCACATTTTGGGATTTCATGCACACATGAACAGACACACAATGAAATTATGTACATAATTGCATACTTGTTACATAATTAAGTGAATCTGACTCTTTTTTGGACGTTGAAACCCAGTCTTTGCAGCTGGCATACCAAACTTCTTGCAGGTATGGGACTATTGAATAAAAAAGTGCAATTGTAATCTGAAAGTTGCTTATCCGAATCTGCTTTTTTATTAACTTGGATATTTTTTTTATACTTCTATTCTGTTGTTGTTACGGAACTGGAACAAAATTAGAGTGCTGATTGAGCTGTTTGGTTCTTTAGATACTTTTACCGTCTTGTCTCTGGACCGGAGCCCTTGTCAACGTTCGAGAAAGAACGAGCTTGGCATGTACCTGAGGAGTTAAATGTTCTGGAAATGAAGGTTCTCTTATTTACTATATGTAGTCCAATGAATTTTTCTCTTCAATTTTCTTTGGTTTTGCTTTCAGTAATCCATTCACGAAATGTGCAGCATTCTTAATTCTTTGAATTTTACCATTTGGTAATAACGCAGAAAGCATGCAATATCTTAATTGGATGTCATGATTTCAGTTCATTCAGGGCTTCTGGTTGCCAGGTTTTTCTTTTATCTCTGAACATTCAAATACTTCAAATTCTGTTAGCTATTTGTGTCATTCAATTGATGTAGATGATTGAATTGTGCAAAGAGTACATTGGGAAATTTCAAGATATTGCTTAACTTTGTTGGTTTCTTTTTGTGAACAGGAGATAATGGATTCACAAATTATATAGCTAAAAGTTTCATTGAATTTTTCAAGGCCTAAATTTCTGTTTCTTTTTTCCAATCTTGTTATGGTGAAGTATGGTTCTGTCCTTGATATTGTGCCAGCAATTGTATTCAAGCTAACAGATTGTTGCTTCGTGTGAAATGTGTTCTTGTCTTCACTTAGGATTTGCATTTCTAATGGAACTTCTCTAGGTTTAAAATTACATTCATCATCTTATTATGTGTGAGTACGGTGAGTGGCAGAGAGAGAGGTGTGGGCCTTGCCCTCTAACCAATTAAGAGCCCTTGAATTTTCGCTTAAAGTTACTTTTTGTGCCAGTCTTTGCACTGCCACTAACTGATATGATTCCTTGTTTAACGTTTGCCGCAATTTCAAGTCATATCAGAACCTTTGGTTCACAATTTTCTTCCAGCCAAATTCTATGATTATATGGAGGGTTGTTAAAAAAGGAAAGAAAAGAAAAGAAAAAGACATGAAGACTTTTACAGTAAAATCAAAAAAATCATAATATGATATATCATATCAGATTCTATGATGAAATCATAGATTAATTGTGTTTATTGTGGTATAAAGAAAAACTTTTCAATTGTGCGACAAGATTTCAGCACTCCTACAATTGAAACTATGGCGCCACTGCATAAAATTTCTGCTTTGCCAGTGGTAAGGTCTGCTCATGAATTCTGCCAGTGTCCAGATTTATGCTAATAGATCTTTCAATACAAGGGTGTGAATATACTGGGTATTTCTAGTAGTTTTGAATTGAAAACCTCGATGCACTGAGTCAAACAACATAACTTTGGGCATGAGGCCTAGTTGCATAAGAATAAGAATCATATGTCGAGGTTCTTTAAATATCTATTGAGTATTTGTAGCCTAGGTTGCTGAAGTCTTCTATTAATGCAGTTCTGTTTAGCTTTTAAATCCATGGTTCCATTAACGAACCAGAGTACTTTTGATTGTATCATCTTCCTCCTGAAGTCAAGTGATTGGAGGATTAAGTCTGTTGTATCTTAGTGAAACATCTTTGGTGAGTTTAGAATTTTGTGGCCCTAACAATTTTTCCTGCTGCACAGGCATCTTCTCCCATTAGAACATTGGATGAGCTCCACATTTGTGAAGTTGTTCCGTCTCCATATTTTCCTTCTAATGTTGAGAGAAAAGAAATGAACTTCGAATCATCTGCAGACAATTCAGTAGCCTCTCACATGCACGTTAAAAGTCTTGGTGCCACAAGCACTCAGGAGTTTGGCCATAAAAGAAGCCATCGTTGCTATGTCATAACGGCAAGATCTCGTTCCTTCCTTTACCATCAGGTCAGCTATGCTTCACTATTGATCAATATATTTGCTTATTGTACTCATTCACATAGGAAATGAAGATTAAATGAAACTAAGCTATCTTTTATATGTCTAAATGATATTATACAGCTCTAGTTGACACTATAAAATGTGGTGTACTATTTATATGCTTCTAAATTTCTATTACTTTACTGTGTTCAGCTTTTAAAAAAGCCGCCTACGCGGGCAGCTAGGTGGAGGCAGTCCCCCGACTACACCATTAAGGCCTTAGCAACCTGCCAACACCTACTCACGGTGAATAGGGCTGTAACAGTACCTAAAAACCCGATCCGACTTTTATGTAAAAAATCAGATTCGGATCTGAAATTTAGACCCGAATAGGATTGGAGTCGGATTCACATATAGAATATTAGATCTGAATCAGATTCGGGTCGTACTTGGATATTGTATTTAGACTTCAATCGGACTGATATTGAATCGGACTGATGTAGGTATACTGTATATAGTATTTAGACTTGAATCGGATTGATGTAGGTATACAGCAAAGGAAAATCCAAATCCGAATCCAATTTCTTTTTCGGGATCAGGTCTGATTAAGATCCAATTCTACCTATTGGAATCTGATTTGGGTTTGGGTAAACATTCTCTTATTAGGTTTAGATTCGGATTTTACATAGATCCAATCTGAATTTGACCCGTTTACAACCCTAGTGGTGAAGCAGGCATGGGCCCACCTTGGCGACCCGCTTTGCTTGCGGGCTGCTAGGTCGGGATACTTCTAAGTTTTTTTTAAAAAAAAAAGGTAAGCAGGTCCAACCAACTTCTTAATCATCAACAGTGACAAATATCTCCGCTGTTACCGCGAACTTGCGGAAGTCCTAATCTCCTCTCTTACACTGAGGACTTGCAAAAGCCTCAGATAGTAAGATAACTTTTTCCCCTTTCAAAGTAAATATGTTTAATCTTAAAATTTTTCGATTTTATAGTGTATTTAGCCCATCTAGATGTGTCGTCTGCTCTCCTCTTTCGTCTTTTCTAGTCTTGTCTTCTGTACGCACTGTTATTGGCATTGCTTGCCCTCCTCTCCTCTTTCTCCTTCTCCTCTCCTCTTCTTCTTTGCGTGCTTTTTGTCGCTGTTGCTGCTCCCGCTTCTCATTCTCCTCCCTTTTCTCTTCTTTTCCCTTCTCTGCATTCTGTTGTTGTTGATGCGGTTAGTGCTGCTTTCGCCGCATCTCCCTCCTCTTCAGTTTTTTTTTTTTTTTTTTTGAGTGATTGAATCTAGAGCCCCTGGATAGTGGACAAAATAATAATAGGTTAGAAAATAACTTAATTATATTAACAAATAATGACTGCATAGTTGAATTTTATTCTTTAAATAATGTGGTTGATTAGCAGATTATGTTAGCAAGTGGGCATGATTAGAAAGTGCTAAGTAGGCATGATTGAGTTTTTCTAAATTTAACTATTAATTGTTAGTAAGTAGGCACACATGATTATTAAGTTAGGCCTTTAATACTAATTGTTTTCTTAATTGTTTTATTAAGTAGGTCAGCGGGTACTTGTTTTTTTTTGAAGTTAATAATAATTAGGCATGACCAGCGACTAGTAAGTTTAAGTTAGTAAAAAGGCATGATCAGTAACTACTACTAGTAAGTTATGCCTCTAATATATTTGTTTTCTAACATTAAGTGTTATGATGTATGTTATCAAGTTATGTATGTGAAAGTGATTGATTGTTTATGCCACTTTGTGTTCAGGTCATTAATTGAGAATTACAATGACCAATGCCAGCATTAGTTGAGACATGCCTCTTTTCTTTCTGAACAACTCTACTTCTACTTCTCAAAAACTAGTGATGCATAAAAGAGCGTTTGAAGACATTGGCTGGAAGTGGGAATATTTGGCGAATTCCAACAACAAAAACAATGTGACATACCAAATGTGTGGACACATTTGCAATGGAGGTATGTACACATTAAAGCAACAAATTTCTCTAATCAAAAGAAATGTCAAGCATTATGATAAGGCAAAACAAGAGGGCACAAAGACAAGTAAAAAGTCATTGGATGTATTTGTAGAAAAGAGTCAGAAGAGAAGTCAACTCTTGGACGCTTGAATGCAAGATTAAATGGAAAGAGCCATGTTGATGACGTCGAGGCAATTGTTTACTGAAACTAGTAGACATTAGAGCTCCTTATAGCAGATGAACACATAGAGGAAAAAATTCAATAGCTGGGCCTAAGGATGCTAACACCACTGGTGGCTCAGAGCTGACAAGACGATTGAAGGTGAAAATGAATGAAGCAAGCCAAAGTGGCAGATTCATTGCTGAAAGAGAAGAGACATTGAATGCAAGATCTGTGGAAAGAATGAGTGTATGAGAATGTCAACCTCTTTCATGTTATGTGTAAAAAGTCTTTTGCAAAGACATCTATGACTATTGGAGAACATGATAAGACTGGCCTCCTTTGACATGCTTCGGGAGCCACCCACCATTGTAGAGAGCTAAGGAGAGGACAAAGCCATGCTTGAAAGCACACGAGGAGTAAGCCAAAGCTGGTTGTTATGTAATGACATATTCTTGGTGTGATTGTAAAATGAGATGTGTGATGAAATTGTGCATCGACTCTAGACTGAGATTGACATTTTTTGAACTCTGATGAGACTTAAAAAGAGTCATAAAAAATATTTGATGAAGTTGATGGTTGTTTGGAGGACATAAGAGTTGAGAATGTTATTCAAATTATAATTATTAGAGTGGTTGAGGGTGTTTATGTAATTTCATATATTTTCTATCTTTATAAATAACAAGACCACTCAAAGTTAGGGTTGGGCCGTCGACTCTCCTACATACATGAGAAAAACTTTTCCTCAACAATGCTTTAGTGCAAATATCACTGATATGGTGACTAAAAGTAACATATGAAGTAACTGTCCTCTTGGCCATCACCACATCTATTAAATGAGAGTCCACCTCAATATGCTTTGTCTTCTCATGAAAAACTTGTAATTGACAATATACACGACAATTTGATTATCACAACGCGTTACTAGAGATTTAGGACACATCACACCCTATCGCACACGAAAAAGACTAAATTCAAATCATCTCACATGTAGTTATAAGTCATAGCTTGATATTTTACCTCAGTATTAGATCTGGCAACAATAGCCTATTTCTTACTCCTCTAGGTGATGAGATTCTCACCAACAAATATATAGTAGCCACTACTAGAATGTCGGTCAAGTAGATCTCCTTGCCAATCAACATCAATCAACCAAGTCAAGATGAGCCGAAGGCCTATATTATAGGCTTATACCAGGAGCATCCTTAAGATACCGCAAGATATGACATGCATTACTCCACTGAAGCCGATATGGATTGTGTGTGTACCGACAAATTACGCTCTCCACAAAAGTGATAACTAGCCCAATAACCGTTGAATAAATAAGTTTGTGAATCAGTTACTAATAATAATCAGGATCATCAAAAGCATCTCTCAAATATTGATCAAACCGAACCATAAGTTCCATCAGAGTATCAATAGACTTACATCTCAACATACACGTTTCTTCTAAGAGATTAGTGAAGCACTTTCGTTGAGACAGAGAAAGACCTTTCGAAGATCGAGCAACCTCTATCCTAAGAAATTATGAGAACAAATCAAGATCTTTTGTATGAATAAGAGCTCAAATGTGACTTCAAACAAGTAATGCCATCATGATCAGCGCCAATTACAACAATATTATCAACATGGTTTCAAATATCAGTAAATTTCAATATATATTGGCAATATTATACCAGGTTTTGAGGTAATTATACTGATGTAGAACAGATAGGGAGAAGAAGAAAGAGGAAAAGAAACTAGAATTTTTAGAAGAAGATAAAAATGAATTTAGGATTCCACCGAGGATATCTCTCTTCCACTAACACATCACCGTGCAGAGATTAAAAAAACAAATCAATATCATTTTGCAATGTCAAAGATTTTCTAAATCAACTGAACTACTAACAACTACAACACTTGGTGATGTGCTGAGTGAGAGAGAGACATCCTTGGTGGAATTCTAAATTCATCTTTATCCTCTTCTAAAAATCCTAATTTCTTTCCCTCTATCTTCTTCTCCCTATCTGTTCTACATCACATACGATATTAGTTGTATAATATTTGGCCAATATTTGAGTCGATAGTGCCGATATTATTAATATTGACAACTGATATTGCCGATATTGATACTAAAACCCATTAGTTGATACTGATTCCAAGATTTTAAGCTATGATCATCAACATAGATAAAAGAACAATAGTACCAGTAAGTGCGAAGCATATAAATATAGAGTGATTAGAAACACTACTCTCTAGTTCATATTGAGAAACAACACTAAACTTGTCAAACAAGCTCTCAGAGATTGTTTCAAACCATAAATAGCCTTCTCGAGGCTGTAAGCTTTATGAGACTCCCCTTGAACTTCATAACTCGGTGGTTGAGTCATATACACTTCTTCCTGCAGTTGACCATGTAAGAAGACATTCTTAATATGTGGCTGATATAATGGCCATTGCTCTACCATTGCCTACGAGAATCCATATTTAATGAAGGCGAGTCACAAGAGAGAAATCTCAAAGTAATCAACACTGAAAGTTTGAGCAAATCTTTTAGCTGTCATGAACCTTCAATCTCTCTACCTGTTTGTTAGGAAGAAACTTATTTGCATACATCCAACGACCCCCAAGAGCTTGCTTCTCAGAAGGCAAAGTAGACAACTCTCAAGAGACTGTTGTTGCTAGATCCATTGATGAGGCAGAATATCGAGTCATGCCTCATACTACAGGTGAGCTTATTTGGGTTCAGTTTCTTAATTGTGAGATGTGTGGCTTGCCCTCGATCTATATAATACTGCATTGTGATAATCAAGCTGCAATGTATTTTGTTAATAATTTATCTTTTCATGAGAGGTCAAAACATATGGAAATGGACTGCCATTTCAGTAGGTATATGTGATAGCCAAGAGGATAATCACTTTGTATGTTACTTCTAAGTTTTAACCATCAGATTGGTGATATCTTCACTAAAGATTCTTGAGAATTTTTGTTTTCTTTGTGCCAAGTTGGACAATATTGACATCTACACTCCAGCTGGGGGGGGGAGGGAGTAGAGAGTTGAGGGTATTTATGTAATTTCATATATTTTATATCTCTATATGTAAATTACAATATAACCCAAAGCTAAGGGTTGGGTCGTCTAGTCTCCAACGTAACAATAATCAATGATTAATGGTAGTGAATGAGCTGATGAAAGAGAAGAGGTCTTACTTTTTTTGGACAAGTTGTGGAGCACAAAATTAATTTGATGTTGAAGGGATTGATAAACTCTCTGGCTTTAAGGGAGTCATCAAGGGTTAACTATTTTCATCTTCAACCGTCACAAGACATTGTTTATAATGTTCCAGGATCACAAAGAAGGAGATTGTGAGGAAGGAGATTTTGAGGAAGGGTGTTGCTGGAGTTTCTACCACTTATCTCACTTTGTAGGGCCTTTATAGAAAGGGGAAGCTGAGATTCATATTCTCGGACAATGAATGGACCAAAAGATGCCAAATTGCAAAAGTTACTATGAGAGTGGATTGAGGATATAACAATGAGTGAGAGCTTTTAGTCCTCTGTGATGATATTTTCTTTAAGACGTAGGATTTATGTTCAATATTTGGGTTGTCGAACATGAACACAAGTCATTGATGGGATATGTAGTGGAGATGTTGGAAGATGTGAAGAATGATATAAAAAAACATAAAAGAATGGAGTGAGTGACTAAGTTAATGTCTTGTGATGGATGTAGATGAAATAATACATTTCTTGGCCTTATTATTAACTCCCTTAAAGGCAAGTAATTTGCAAATTCCCTCAAACATCAAATTCACTGTATGCATGGCACACTCGTCGAGAGTAACTAAGGATTTTTTTGTTTCATCAACTCCTTTGTGGGTATTTTTGTTGAATGATTGTTGGTTTCAATTGTATGGCCTTCTCTACTTGATTTCCTCTAAACAATCATCAATCTAATCAAATTTATAATACTTTATATGAAACTCTTTTGAAGTCTCATCACACTTGAAGAAAGTTGTCCCCAATTGGAGTTGGTGCACAAGTTCATCAGACATCTCATCTTACGATCAAACCAAGAATCTATCATTACATAACAATTAGTTTTGGGCCACTCATGTGCGTTCAAGTGAGACTTTGTCGTTTCCTTGGCCCTCTTTTATAGTGGTTCCCGAAGCATGTACATCGAAGGAGGTTTGTTAGTCTTGCCATATTCTCTTGCCATATTCTCTTGCAGTTATAGACTGATACATGCCTTTGCAACACTCCGTGGACATAAATAATCAATCACTATCACATATACAGTATGATAATATTAACATTATGATGATTAAAGTTAAAAAACAATTGAAATTAGAGGTCTATCTTATTACTAGTAATTACTCATCGTGCCTACTGACCAATTTTTTTTAAAAAATAAATAAGTACTAACTAGTTAGTAATTAGTTCATAATGTAGAAGACAATTATTATTAGAGCCCTATCTTTCTACCAACTAACTATTAAATTTAGAAAAAATTCAGTCATGCGTGATTACTAACATAATCTGCTAACCGGCTGCATTATTCAAAGAATAGACTTCAAATTTCAATCAATATTCGTTGACATAGTTAACTTATCCTCTAACCTATTATTATTATTATTATTATTTTGTTCACTGACTAGAGACTCCAAACTCAGCCACTTGGCAAAAAAAAAAAGAGGGGGAGGGGATGTGGAGAGAGAGACAAACACATAGACAATGTCAGCAACATGTAGAGAAGAAGAGAAGCTGAAAGAAAAGAGAAGAGGAGGCAGCAACCACCTGAGCAGCACACAGAGAAGAGAGAGAGAGAGAGAGAGAAGCGGCAGTAGCAACGACAGCTCGTAAAGAAGAAGAGAAGAAGAAAGAGGAGAGGAGAAGAAGATGATGCTACTTTTTGGGTTAAGTAACAATTTAAAAATTGTAAAATTGAGAATATTCACTTTAAAGGAGTGAAAAGATTACCTTGCTACTTGTGGCTTTCTTGCTAGATAGGGCTTCGTGTGTTCTTTTATGTCGAAGGAGAAATTGGGGCTTCTTGCAGGTCGTCAGGTCAGAGGAGAGAGAAATTCATGAATTTTTCTGGAGACTGAGAAGAGGGATTGAGCTGCTAGTGTCTCCTATTTCTCTTTGGGGATTTTATACTCCCGATTAAGAGGCAGGTTGGACCTGCTTTTAAGTGGGTTTAACGGACTAAAGTTTATAGAGAAACTTAGGAGCGGCTTGCCCAGGCCGACAACCTTAGGCCTGCTTGTCCACGTGTTGGCACTGGCATTACCTAAAAGGTCTCTAAGACGTTAGTGGTGCGGCCTAGGGGTCGCCTCCTCCTAGGTGGGTGCTTGGGTTGCTCTTTGAAACATTGGTAACATTTTTCTGGTATTGATTAAGTTAATTCTTATTCAAAGGAGATCCAAACCTATGTTTGAACTAGAAAATGATAGACAATTGATGATAAGATTGTGTCTGACTCTCACTCTTTGTATTAGCATCATCGGTCGTCCTATTGTTCAACTCTGTTGGTTTGTCTTTGATCTGTTGGGCTTGTTTTTGAGACCATACTAGCAGAGAGAAGGAACCTAGGGCACTAAGATTGTGCACAACTAGCATCTTTGTCTTAGAGGGAGAAGGAAGTGAAACCATGATTAGACCGACCAATTGGCTTGGAACTATATGAACAAGGGGAGAAACCCGTGTTAGAGTCTTGGATACAGAGTTATTTAACCACATGCTGGGCACTGATTTTCAGTCAAATGCAACTGAGATTTTCTATCTGTTGATCCCAATCAGGTCCATTTGGATGGTTAGATTTCACCTTTCTTGTATCCCTACTTTGAAGATATTATGCCAATTTTTAGAGATATTAATATACCAGATCTATTTCACGTGCAAAAAGCGCATTATTTTAATCCCTTGAGAGAGTTATGTCAAAACTTGTATTTCAATTTCTTTTGTTAAATTACTTTTTTGAAAAAAATATTATATGGTTCTCCTCTAGATAATTAGATGAGTCTTAAATATGTTTTGAAAAAACACAACTTGAATTAAAAAATATAATAAGTTGAATTTAATGAAAGTTATTTTGGTTGTAAGGGTATGGTTAGTTGGATTTAAATGAATAGATTATTATTGTTGGGATCTTAGATGATGATGTTGATACATGAACGGGAGTGGTAGGACCTGACGTGTCCATGAGCCCCCAAAAAACTTGCATTATATCAGTAGAGATAATATTTGTTGGCGTGCTAGGCGCAGCAGAAGGACTATTCCCAAAGACTGGGTAGAAGGCTTGTAACCCATATGATCCAACAGGAGTAACACTTTTGGAGTCCTATGTCCAAATTTGGCCACTTAATTCATCCTTCATTCTATCGAACACTTGGCTAACCCCCTTCCATATCCCGTTTGCAATACCACCTTTTTTTGACCACTTGGAAGGATTGGAATCACCTATCCAACAAACTTTTATTGGATTTTCAGGTTAAAAGCTCGGTGGTCTGTTGACTGGAAAGGTATGGTTCCAGTTAAGAAATATGGTCCCTAGTGGATATTGTCTAATTAATGCTATTGTTTTTGTCTGGAACTATATTTATTTTCACATGTAAATGCTAAAGGAGTAGTAGCTTAGCATCTGCACTTAGGTCCGAGTTTCAATAATTTTTGCAGGTGAGACTACTTGTTGGTTTGCTCAAATCTGTTGGGACTGGGGAAGTACCTACTAGTAAAGGTCCATAATTTTTGCTTCCTCACTTTTGCCTCTTGTACGAAGACTTTTTCAATTTCTCATTATAAAATCACTCTTTTAATAATAATAATGCAGTTGAAGAAATATTGAATGCAAAGTCTGTGACTGCTGCAAGTCCTATGGCTCCTGCTTGCGGTCTGTATCTTGGCAATGTTAGATATGACCTTCCAGATGACTTAGAAAGATGATGCTAGCTTTAGTTCATGAAGGATTTCCTATTCTTCATGGCATGCCTCGCCGCATTACTATCAGGTATTTTCAAGTTAATTTTTGTTTTACTTTTCATCTTATGTTGGTAAATATGTTTGATTATTATTTTTATGGTGTTAAGAATACAAGAAAAGATGATTTCTGTCTCCTTGATGGATTTGGTTAATTTTAGTCATCTTCATCATGAAATTGCGTATAGGCGGCTCCTTGACTTGTTGGAGATGCACTAACTTATCTTGGAAGAGAGACTTAAATAAGTAGGTTTAAGCTTTGAAGTATATCATGTATTCTATCAAGGGAGCATCACATGGAAACTTATTGCGGGAATTCTGTTTGTGAGGTTATGCTGGGAAATTATCTTTGAAATACTTCTTATTTTTCTGTATAACTACATTACAAATGTGATTGCTGTCAGATATGTTAAGACTATGATCAAGTATATTCAAAATACACGACACACATTCTACTTCATGCCAGTGAGAGGATAAGTAATATTATTTAGAACTATAAATTCTTAAGAAGACATTTTTAGGAAAGGTTGCTTGGATTTGAACCTGGGATTGCCATCTATAGATTTGTGCACCTAAAACCAGGCTATGCCTTTAGTCAAGTTCATTAGCATATCTAATTGCAGATTAAACTATCTTTGGGAGCTCTAGCTTGCATTCTTAGGAAATTGGTGAATCACTATATAAGTATCTTTTATCGGAGGTTTGGTTACCAATGTTGTGTGGACCTTTGAGGCGGACTCGAACTTTTATCTTATGTCTCAGCTTTAACTTTTGTTTGCATTTAAAGATTTTGGTAACATGATCAATGTACGATTATTTTACTCTTTGACAAAATCACAGCTTCCTTGCGAAAGATTACAGACATCACACAGGTGAACGGCACAGTCCCTTTTTCCCCCCCTTTTCTGCCATTGCTTCTGACCTCTGTTTTCTTAAGTCCAAAACCATGTTCATGTTGGAAATAAACTTTTTGCCTGATACAGTGATGCCTAGAATTGTTGTTGCTTTGTTCTGCTAATATTAGTTCAATATCTCCAATGGAAGTAAACTTTTGAGCACTCTGCACGCCATTATCATATAGAAGCCATATTTTTCTGTTGTTTGAAGATCGTATACAGGTCATGTACCCAATTTACACTCACCAATACATTATGGCTCAAATTCTAGCAATTTAAGCTGTGAGAACTGAAAGTTGGAATTTTCTGATGCCTAGAATATGTACTGCAGGGTGAATGTTACTTACCCAGCACAGGACCTGCTTTTCAGCCCGCAACTTTCTCATTCCAACCTTCAGAGATGGATCACTGAGTTACTCTAGTTCCCGTTGCCTGTAGAGTGCGAGTTGATCACTGTCGCAAACTGCACCAGTTAAATACATTACGGTTCTTTGTTCGTGGGCACCAACCAGGATGAGTTCCGATGATGCTCCGTATTCCCAAAGCTAATTGAATGCCAGACTTATTGTTAGTTTTTCAATGGGAGCGCAGTTCTCTTCTCAATACACATATTTGTTGAGAACACTCAGACTTGTGAGTGATAATCGTATTAATTTGACTCGACTTATGATTAGTTTTTCCAATTACTTGTTTAGATAGGAGGATTAAGCTCATTTCTTTTCTCAAATTAAAAAAAAAAAAAAAAGAAGAAAAGGAAAGGAAAATGGTAAAGCGAGCTGATATCAGTGTTCAATCGCAAAGTTTAGTTCTTGTTCTTTGGATGCCGTTTCAACGGTTTGTTTCCTCTGTTCTTTCTCAAGTGCCCTTTTTTCTTTTTTCGAAAAACCAAATGGCAAGTGTTTATCGCTTGCTAGATTAGAGAAGAGGCTAATGCAAGCAGTTGAAGTCTGCAACAAGTATTCACAGTGATTTGCGCTTACATCAAGTGATATTTTTCTGATTAAGTGATAAATAAAGTATATTATTGGATCCTAGTCTTCTAATTTTTCTCTCTTAGACTTTATTGTTCTTTTTTTTTTTTTTTCTCTTTTCCTTAGAAACTTAATTTACTGTATTTCTTAACTCCCTAAGTCTCTTCTATTCAATTTTCAAAAGCGCCATTTGCTTAAAACATTCATCTTTATCTTCTCAATCATATTTGTGAAAATTTTAAATGACATTAATGAGAGAGAAAATAAAGATAGAGGTGAAACATTAGGTTAAATTGTTCAAATTGTGAGGGAAGTAATAGAAAAACGAGGGCGATACATGAAAAATTTTAAAAAAAAAGGGAGATACCTCTTTCTCTTTTGCATGTTATACAAATGAGAATTAGATCTGAATACTTTGCGGAGAGTTTTTAAGAATCTAGAGTGAACCACACGTTTTTTAAGTCAAAGGACTTTATCCAAATAGATTTTTTGAATAGAGGCTTAGCTAAATTTTCCTATTATCATTTTGCCACATAAATGCCCATATTTTTTGATTGACTGGTGTCTAAAAGGAGATGGCTTAATTCAAAAGAAATATCAAAAAATTTCAGTCTTTTAGAAAACTATCATAAACTTACTTTATTATCTCATCCTTATGAGTTTTCATCAGTTTTTCTAAATAATTACCATATGTCAACTGTTCGTTAAAAAATGTTCATGTGCTCGGCACATGACTTTTATATTGAAATTACAACTAGCTTTTAATTAATGCTATCAACTAGGTTTAGGCAGGATTATTTACCAAAATTCTTTAAAGCAATTATTTCTCATAAAATAAAATATAATTTTAAAAATTGTCTTAATTTACCAATAATATAAATTTATATAATTATTTATTACTTTTATTTCTCATTAAAATTTGAGAAAGAGTAAATTTTAGTCCATAATTTTGAAGTTAGAGGACAATTAGTAAAAAGACACAAAGTCCATGAGAGTTAGTGAACAAACAACGTTTGAGTTGTTAACGGTTGCGTTTAAAGTGCTAAAAGTTCACATTGTGCGAAAAAAAAAAAAAGGTGAAGCAGTTTATTCCCGAGTCGTTAATTAACGGGTTGCTATAGATTATACCCGACCCAAACCCGACCCTAAACAACACGCTTGAAACACACAGCTCAACCCAACATTTTTTTGGGACAACGAAGCTAATAAACCTCCACTATTTTAATTGCGAACAAAGGTCCAGCGTTACTTTTGGGACAACGAAGAGGACTTGGAATTTCTGAAAATCTCCCGCGCTTCAAGTGAGTTCTCGTCTCTCTCGTCCTCGTTTTCTTGTTTTAACTCAGATAGAAACCCTAACCCTAGTTTCTTTCTGTTGATGATCGCTGCTAACTGTTCAAATTAGGGCTTTTTTAGATGGAACGACTTCCAATCATTCTTCTTTCGTTGACTGAGTTCCCACTTCGATTCTTTCTTTATAGTTTGGTGATCTCGAACGATTTTCTGCAAATTTTACTGTTTTCCCCTCCTATTTGCGGCATAGGTTGAACTTTGATACCACGGTGTAATTATTTCTTAAACCCTAATGATTTTTTTTTTAAATAAATTTGTACAGAATAGAAGTAACTGTTCTACAGAAGAGAGATCGAACAAAAAGAAAAACCGCAGTTTTATTAATGGATATAACTAGGGTTTTGAAAGGATTCCAAGGCTTTGTACAACTCTTGCTGTTAGTGATCTAGAAGAATTTCACTTTTTTTTGCTCTTTTCATCTAAATTGCATCACGGATGACACAACTGTTTTATTTATTTATTTGTTTTTTACTTTCCTTTTTACGTGAGCAATGTGGGGTTGTCTGTTAAACAGTAAGCAAAGAGAGAAGGGAATCAAACCCCCCCCCCCCCCCCCCCCCCCCCCCCCCCAACCAACCCAACAAAAAAAAAATAATCACCCACACACACAAAAAAAAAAAAAAAACCTTGTTTAATATTTCCTTTTTATTTTAAAACTCTTATGCAATGTCCACATATTCGAATTAGGATTCTTTTAGAGTTGCCATCTATATAAATGCAGAATTAAATCACAGTGTCAATTTTCAACAAGAAACATGCCTGTATTTCAGCTGAAATTAGCCATCCTTTCCTGTCAATTTGGGTTTTGTTGAATTTTGATAATTTAGCTGGGTTGGGAATATTCAGCAGGCTAACTTGAATATCATCAAGCTTATTTTATCTCAACTACTTTTCAATCAGATTGCTGCATTAACATCTAAGGAAATGATCAAGATGTAGGTTATTTAGCTTGCAGCAGCATGGTCTGTTATCTCGTTACTGGCAGAATATGTCTTCTCTCAAAATCTTGCTGAAAATTTAATGCAATATTTTTTGGAAACAGATTTTTAAAGAATGACATCTTGTACACAATAAATAAGTCATACTAGTCTCTTTGGTATCTTTTGGTAAATTTGAGTTCTTTTGGCATAGCGGTTTGTTAAAGCCTGAGGTTTTTGCATTTGTAACACTATTTCAGGGGAGTTCATGGGTCAAGCTGGTTTTTGAGATATTTGTAATTTTGTACTTGAATCCAAACTTTCAGGTGGGTTTATAGTAGTAGAATAACCTACTTGGCAGGCTATGGATTAGTTTCTTGGAAGTTGGGGCAGCGCAGGCATGATTAACTTATGATGTATTATATATAATACTTATATAAAAGTATGTATCCATAGTCATTCCCAAGTCATCCATTTGTTATAGCGAATGGTTAACGACGTTCTGGGTATGTAGTATGTAGACACATACTGCGTGCACATATAGCATACATACATTATCATACTGGTGACATGAGAGCAGACAATCACATCCGCACATACATAAATATGCATATTTTTTGCATAATTTCACATAATTAGGTTATATGCCGCATCCGATACATGCGTCATGCACTACACAATCAAACACATATGCAAACACTTCTTACAACATTTCCTGCATGTGCCTGCATTTTTATGTGTAAATTTCCTTGAGTTCTTGCGTGTTTCTAGTGCACAAAGATGGCATATGTGCATTGCTGCATACATTGTCCTTATATTTAATGAATATATGATTTGCATCTAAACACAGAGTTCAGAATAAGTTTGTCATAGAATGAGGCTTGCTTAACACTTGGAGTTCAAGAAATACATAAAATGCTTTTGGAAGCACTACAGACTTCGAAAAGTTAGCATGCTATTTAATAGAAAAGTAGGTGTTTGATGTTACTTACGATAGGTTATAATCTGTAAATTCGAGGGATTGTAAAGGTTAATTATGTAAAACGTTTAAGGTTCATGGTTTTTGTACTTTCTCAGTCTTAACTATTTTTCTTTTCCAGCAAGCTAAGTTTCCTTATTAAAAACATTTGTAATACAGGGTTATTAGATCAAACATTTGGAAAAGGTCATGATTTTGAAACTATTCAAAATGAAATTTATCTATGCCACAATAAGTAGAAACAACACCTTTTTGCATGAAGATCATAATAACTTATGGACACTTTCTTGAAAAGCAGTATTTGGTTTATCTATGTGACAGTTTATAACTCATTATTTGGAACGGGCTTCCCCAGAAATGCATAACAACTTTTAACAAGGATTCCTGGTAATAATCGTTAACTTAATATAGCTTGTCTCATTCCTAGATGCCTGTATAAAACAGTCATGTGCGATCAGTATTGTGGAAATTACTAGTTTAGCACTTCTTGCTGCTTTTTTGATGTCCAGTTTTGACAAGATGACAAACAATCAACTGTTCATTGTACAGATTTGCTTAAATTTATTTCATCAGACTTCTTGATCAGACTGAGCTATCATGCTACTACTTGAAGCTTTAAAATGAAATGGAACAGAACATGCTGACAACACAGGAAATTACGTTGAACTTTACTACATGTCTAAAATATTTGTATGTGGAATATCATGCGTTTTAGGGACCTTCCCATGCATCAAGTCATTATTTGTTGAACAGTTTTCAGAATAGAACAAAGGGATCACTTGATAGATGTGCAGAAGGTTTTATGATTTTAGAAGGCAGAACTAAGGATGGCAACTTGTAAGATGGATTAAACTAAATCATGATAGACCAATTTATACTCTTTTATTGACCAACTTCATATCTGATTGGCTAGTGAGAGGTTAATCGGATACCTGGTTGTATGCTGGAAAAAATATAACTTAGATTGACAGCCTGACGATAAAATTTTAAGCTAGATATTTCAGACAACTGTGCTTATATCAGTTATATGTTCGTTAACAGCTCTTTTGAGTGTGTACATTTTTTTTAAAAAATTTTGATTTCACTGATAGATAATTATTAATTAGTCTACACTGAGATATTCTCTTGTTATTGATAATTTGTATTTCTTAAAGAAAAATATACACATTTCTGCATGTTTATGCTTAACCAGAATCAAGTCTCTGACGAAGAAGCTGACTCGTCATTAGTAACCAGGCATTTTACGCTTTATTTTATGCTTATGGAGTCTCATGCATGTATTAGCATACATCAATGGATGTTGCATGATTTGATGAACTTCATATGTGACATAACCCGATGATTTTTGATAGCTTTGTTTCACCATCGAGCTGATTAGATATGTAGATGAAGGACTTAAATTATTTCGGATAATTCTTTTCCTTCGGATCTTTTAAATAATGTTAATGATTTCATCACAATCAGAAACTTTATTTTCTGGAGTTATTTGGTGTTTGTTAAAATGCTTAGCACCAGAGTAGTGTGGATATATCCAGGGTTCATGTTATATTGTATAGCTGGTAAACTTAATTTTATTCTGTTATACTCTATTTCGTAATTGGACTGCTGACTTTGAATGCTATTTTAATGATAGTAGTGATTTGATTGTCTTTCTGCTCTTTTTGTTCTATAATGGCATTTTTACCATGAGGTCATAATCATCGCTTATGGTTTATGTTTTAGTAGGGTAAAGTGCACACTGAAAATCAAGGGGAGAGCATCAGGAAAGGGAAAACTCATTAAATGTTTTCCAGACGCTGGTAATTCTAGTATACTGCTTTTGCATACTGTGATTAATGCATTAAACTTGTTGTCTCATTGTCACAAGAGAATATCCATTTAAGAACTGTAAAAACATGAAGCGCAAGAGGGGGTCTAAGAAGGGCCACAAGAAAGGAAAAAGTAATGACCCTGCTGAGTTAAATAATCCAGCTTCAGCTCCAGTTTCTATAAATGCAGAAGATACCATTGATGACAGTCAACATGATTCTGATATGGATACTGAACCACCTGCAGTTGAGGCTGATAAACCAAGTAACATCAAAGGTGCTGAAGCAGATCAACCTAATGACAATTCTATTGGGAAAGCAGGACCTGGCCGTTTTAAAGTGAAACTCAAATCCTCAAGAGTGTTGGAACCTTATAAAAGTTATTCAGATATACAGACACCAAGTGATACGGATAAGAGCAACCAACAAGCTACTGTGGAATTGAATAACAAAACTATGGAAAATGAGGATAGTACTTATTCTGATGGACAAACATCAGAAATGGAAAATAGCAATTCCGAAATGGTGACCAAGAAAGCAGGCAGCATCAAAATAAAATCTTCAAAAGCTCTAGGTCTATCAATTGACGATGTCCCTGGTAAAAATATCCATAGGGCAAATAGTCCTCCACAGATGCCGGGTAAGAGGGATTTGGTTCTCTCAGATGATGAAAAAACTTCAGGGTTATTGCTGCCCAAGAAATTGCAGAGAGTGGAAATAAAACAATCTTATCGGGACCCTCGTTGTAATGAGAAAGAGTTGAGTGCTGCTCTCTTGGTATGTTGGACTTGCAGTTCTTTAGTTTATCATTCTTCTGTTCTTTTAACCACCTAAGGGTACTGGAGTTCACTCAGAATATTAATTTTGTGTATATTTCAGGTGATCAAGAAAGTTATGAAAATGGATGCAGCAGAGCCCTTTAATGCCCCAGTTGATCCCGTTGCTCTTGGCATACCTGTAAGTATCTTATTGCATCTCGAAGCATATCATACGAATTTCTGTTTGAATTTCCTTTTATATAAGGATTGATTATTCACTAAAAAGCGTTGTCTGGTACTTGTGCGTGCATGTTGTGGGGGTTTTTTTTTTTGGGATGGTGTGTGTATGTGTTTTCAGGGGCAGCTTTGGTGTAGATTTTCGCCGGCTTCATAGTGTTGATTGTCGTTTTGTGATGAATGCTTTATTCGGTCGAAAGAAAAAGCAATACAAGCTACACAATTTTGTACTAGTCTAGATGTTTGTTAATAGAAGAAAATGCTTTATTCATCTTCTTCTCTTCTCTTCTTTCTCCCGCAACAGCCTAACCCTAGCTCCCTTCGTCCTCGCCATCGCCAACCCGCCACCATCAAACCCGCCTCAGATCTCGCCGACGACAACAACCGAGTTGACAGACTCCATCTTAATCTTGATTTATCTGCTCTCAGATTCGCCGCCTCCCCCACCATCATCGATTGCGCGCCGACGAACTTGCCACCGCCTCTCGTCATCACCGCTGCCTCTCTTTGCTCACGGATCTCACCGCGTCATCAACACCTCGTCGTCACCGTCATCGACACCATTGTAGATCTCCAAATGTCATCGTCACCATCACCTGTCACCATCCTCTTCTCAGATCTTTCTCACCACCGTGCCATCTTCATCATAACTTGACCCCGACCTCGCTGTCCTCTCTGGAAGTGGATCTTGAACTCGACCTCGGTTCCTCCACCTCCGTAGTGAGATCTCGCCAGTGCCTTCAAACCATCCTTGAGCCACTACACTGTTCTTCAAATTGACGCTTGCATTGCCTTCCAGGTCTCGTAGCCCTTGCTTCGGCAAAACCTCGCCGACGACACCACCTCGACGATTATATCTCTATTCGTCAGCAACGACCTCGGATCCGAACTGGTTTTTCATACTCGACCAGACCCGATTTCAGACCCGGTCCACACCAATCCATCCACTGCAACCTGACCCGACCCGCTTCACAGCGGTTCGACCCAACCGAGTCGAATCAGGGAGTCAATCCAGATCGCTGAGTCGACCAGTTTGACCAAGTCAACTAATTTGACTCGACAATTTTGAACTAGTCCAGAGCCTGTTTCAGGTTTGATTCAGACTCGAATCAGTAGTTTTCGAGGCAGTTTTCTCCCTGCTCACTACTGCTGTTCAAATAGCTTATGCGTGATTTTCATCCTTTGGTTGTGGGTGTTTCTTTGAGGAATCCTAGAAGGTCTTTACATTGGACGTGAACGACTTATCCTTTAGGCGAAATCTATTTTTAACCGAATTATCAATGGCCGAATACCTTCTATCCTAGTGAACTGCAGTAAATTATAGCTGAATTTGTACTTGCTTCTATCTAGTATCATTATAGGTTATTTTCATCATTTGTAGGGTTTCACTTATTGCATTTAGAAGCTGAAGTCTTAGTATGTTTTAATTTTTCTCATTTAATACGCACATTTAGCTTGTTTGCGTTTAGAAATTACATGTCATCCGCTTGATTAATTGTTACATTTGTACCTCGATTAATGCATGTGTCATAACAAAAAATCCAACAACATGAGTAATCAAGATAACAAACTAGACGACACGTTAGATAAGCTTGATCATATAATTAAACAACTTGGAAAGGATAGAATCTCAAAACACAAAGACACATGATGGTCCCAGTGATTATGAATGTCAGGAAGGCTATAGGCATCGTCTCAAAGACAAATTACACAACCTCGATCAAGGTGATTTATCCGTTAGAGATTACATAGCCATATACAAGGACTTAACCTATTGTTGCGATGTGAGAGAACACCGTTCCCAGACCATAATTAGGTTTGTCTTAGACTTAAGGTCTGATGTTAGGCGTGCTATGATTACTAGCTCTTATGGTGTTGACTCTATTGAAGATGCTTTTGACTTTGTCCTAAAGATAGACTTGACTTTCAAGGGGATAATCAGTGCCAAAAGCCTGATGGACATTATGATTACCAGTGCCCCTTATAGAGGTAACATGTTAAGTTTGTGCCCAATAATGATGAGGATTCGAAGATTGTTGAGGATGGCCATGTTCATTCTGAGATTTCTGGAGTGATTGGGCGTTCATTAGTCAATCCCGGTACACTGATTATTGAAGGAGTCATGTGTCTTTTGTGGGTACTAGTGATGTGGATGCGTTAGTGAATTCTAGTACATCCACACCTGATTAGATTTATATTTCTGAGGAAAATCAAGAGAGTCAAGAACTAGAGGTTGAATCTATTCCAATTGTTTCCTCTTCTAGTCAGTCATTAGAGTTTCTTTCTATGGTACATCAGGTTAGTTTTGGTGTTTCTTCTTTTAGTGGGTATTTGGAGTTCTTTTCAAAATTTATTCAAATTACTGACAGTCTTAGTAATGTTATACCATTATCAGTGTCTGAAGTACATCTACCTAAAAAACTCACGTCTCTCTTTCCCTTATCTTTAGGAGTTAGACTCTGGTGAGTCGGTTTCGTCGCATTTGCCTGTTGCACATGATGAAACCCCTAAACAGATAGCAATTTGCAGTGATAACTATAAATTTGCTGCATTTGCACATAGCATCTTGCAGGAATTTACAGTTAATGAAGTGACGTGTATGTTTCACTATGAGATTGTAATGATGTTGCACTATCAACGTATAGGTTCTTCTAAAGTTTTGAAGAGGAATGCTTCCATCAGTTATGAACTAGATATCCCATGGGATCCCGATACCAGCCTGATTTTCAGTGAGAAGGCTTTACTTGATTTGTTGCATGTGCCTTTCTGGATCTACCATCGCATATAGCAGATTCATCACAGAAGACAGTCCCACCTCCACCGCCTTGGTTCAACCGTGCTGCACATTTGCTGGGCGCACGACCACCACCATGGCCCGATTGAGCCAAGGTCTAGACTCGACGGGGTCGAGTTTTCTCCAACCCTGGGGGAATGACATGAACATCTAGTGCTTTACTTAGCTTATTTGAGTTGGTTTAGCAGTTGTTTAATTTTAGTTTGTTCTAACTTTATTTTAGTCCCACATTAATTGTGGTGGAAAATCTCTTGTGATGTAGGCCTATATAAGGCCAAGACTACTATTGTTTTCAACAGTTGATGAATATGAAAAATGTTTGTTTGAACAATTGTTAGCTGTGTGCTTTTGAGTGAGATGTCGCAGAGAGAGAGAGAGTTTCGACTGTTTTTCTTAGGTTACAAACCCTAGGTTGAATTTTTTTGATGTTCGTTCCAATTACTCCTTTCTTGTAGTTTGTCCCCCATCACATTATGACGTGTATGTTCCTTTTAGGTTGTTTTAATTAAGAATCTCTTCTCAGCTGCACCATTTCTCTCTAATTGCCAGTATTTTATATCTTGTCAGCTGCACCATTTCTCTCTAGTTGGCAATATTTTTATTTCCTTTTGCTCTGTGGTAAGCAAATGGTTATTTAGGCTATACTTGCTTAGAATTTTTTTGCTTGTGTTTATTGTGTTATAAAACTACTGGTTCTGTAGTTATGGAGAGGAGTAGTAGTATGGGTGGCTCCCATGTTTCTTTTCTCATCCAAAGACTTCCAAGTTATAGCTTTGTTCGGCTTAAAGATCACACAAACAGATAACGGGATAACTATTGGAGAAACTTTTAATGGAGAAAAAGGAAGTAGAGGATGTTTTATTGAGATGGTAGATGCAGAAGGATAATTGGGGGGATTTAATCATCCCAAATATGGGGCCCACCAAGGTTCAAAGTTTCGTCCGAGTCGGAGATGATTCGAACGACCACCACCGGTACGAGAACAAGACGCGAGCAGTGAGTTGTGGCAGAAATTTCGTGGTTCGGGCATGACTCGGATACGACTCGGTCGGATCGGCCGAGTCGAGAAACAACTCGGCCGATTCGATAGAGTCAAGTCGAGTCATCTCCAAATCGGATTATAAAAAAAAAAGAAAAAAAGAAGGAAGGAAAAATGATCTTATGGGAGGGCTCGCCCATACCGCCGTCGCCCGCCTGCGAGATCGCTGATGTTGGCCCGCGATATCGCCTCCGTCGCCATGAGTCTCTTCCTCTCTCTCCTGTATCTCTCCCTCTCTGTCCCTTCTCCCTCTCACTCTCCCCCCTTCTCCCTCTCTCAAGTCTCCCTCCGGCCATCTCTCAAGTTTCTCCCCCCCCTCGCTGTCCTGATCTCTTTCTCAGTTTCTTTCAAACTGAGAGAGAGATCGGGACATAGAGGGACAGAGGGGGAGAGAGAAAGAGAGAAAGATTGGAGGGAGGGAGAGGGGGAGAGAGATCAGAGGGAGGTAGGGAGCCTCGACCATCGTTACCCGCCTCCAGAGAGTGAGACAGAGAGTGAGACTATTTATGTGAGTAAGAGAGACTGTTTATGTCTGGGAGAGAGATTGAGTGATACAGAGTGAGTGAGTGAGACAGAGACTGAGTCTCACCCTCTATCTTTATGTTGAGTGTGCTAGGTGATATATTTTTGGACGTTTGATACATGCATATTGATGTCTATTTTTTTTTATGATTTGTCATGTTTTTTCAGAATTTTTGAGCTTTCCATGTAGCATTTTGCGTGTATCATCCAAGACTGATCCGAGACGCGGCAACCGATGCGTCTCAATGCCTGCCGAGTCAGCTGCCGAGACAACCACTTTGAACCATGGGGCTCACTTATCCAATCACCCAAGGAATAGGACTCACAACATGGGTACCAATACAATAAAAAAAACGAACAAGGACTTTTACTTTACATTACCATCACTCTTATTTAAATAGTTGTCATCTCTACCCAATTAGCCATTATTTCCTCATGACAATAATATAATTGCAATTTAAAGCTGTTTGACTATTGTAAACATGTGAGATTTTATTTGAATTAACTTGCCATTGAAGCCCACATGTTCCATTTTAGCCCCTTTTGACCATTGTAAGAATAGGGGTGTATTTGAATTCAACTTGTTACTCATTCATAGCCACTACATCACCCAGCACACACCCCAATTTGGTATCTGTCCATGGACACTTATTAGGTAAAAAAGAGAAAAGAGAAGTGATTGATTTACATTGTGATTGATTTATGTTATTGCAATGTGCTTTTTTTATCCTCTGAATGAAAACTACTCTGTACACATAAGTGTGATCCCAACTATTTGATGGTTAGGATTCATCCTGTTAGCACTTAAAATTTGCGCGGAAATTGATTCTAGACAAGTGTTCCAATATTGCACTTAACTCTAGCATTTCTGACTTTTATCAATTGGTTTTGCAATAGTATCATCTTACAAATTTCTTCAACTTGACTAGTTATAATTGAAGAGTTTTCTATTTGCTGTCTATTTTAGTGGTTATTTTCTGTCCAGTATTGTGGAGCTATCCATTTGCATTTTCAAATGGGTCATATTTGCAATCAGTTTATTAGAATAGATAGTGTGTTAGAATAGATATAATCATATATCAGTTTTTCCAAATTCGAAAACGAACTTGTACCCTGAAACTTTTGTAAGATTTCACATGTATATCCTTCTACATGAGTTGAACGATGCGAGCCTTTTATCTTGCAGGATTATTTTGACATCATAGACACTCCTATGGACTTTGGCACGATATCTCATGATCTTGAACATAAATATAAGTACATGAACTCGGAGGATGTTTTTAAAGATGTGCAACTTATATGGGAGAACTGTTATAAGTACAACAACAAGGGTGATATATCGTTGACCTTATGAAACGGGTGAAAAAGAACTTCATGAAGTATTGGATGGCAGCTGGATTATATTTGGATAAGCCAAGTAATGGTGAGTACGGACTACTAAACATTTTCATCGTTCCTCATGGAAAATGACACTTTCTAGATTTGTAATAAAAATGGTTTCAGGAAAAAAAATCTACGTGAACTCTGAAAACATTAATATTGGTAGTTACCAGTCGCACACGGTTCCTTCTGTTGTACTGCATTTTGGGTATAAACCTTTTTTTTTGAAGCATATAAACATAAATTATGGATGATAAATGTTTGTGCAAGAAAAGTTTCTTGTATTACTCGTTAGAGTTATGAAGGCTAAAATATTGCTGTTTTTGGGGTAGGAGGATTTTGTATGTTTTGTAAGGAAATATGTATGAACAATGTACCTTATCATGAATGCCTTGTTTGTATGTTTCGTATGAATGTAAGCGCATAAATGTATGTCTTGTACTAGAACATTTTGAAATATAAATCGAAGTAATGTCTATAAAATTTTGCTTTACATTATGAATGATGTTGATAAGAAGAATTGGTTGTTTGCATATAGAGATAAATGAATCTGAACCTTCCGCCACCTGACAGTAATATGGAAGGCGGTGGCCAACCGCATAACACTGTTGGGAGTATACATCCCCCAAGCAACTATGAGAATGTAGTAGAACAATTTACAGAAGATCAGAGAATCCCCAATAAAAATGCCAGAATGGTTGGTACAATTAACGAGTAATAATCCACATAAAGCCCTAGAACAATTCCAGAAATTGAAATCACCAGGGAGAATTGACCCAATTGAGGCGGAAGGATGGATTCGTCTAATAGAGAAGATATTAGGTATAATAGAATGCACAGAAAGTCAGAAAGTAACCTTTACAACCTTTATAGCTCAGGGAGAAGCGAAACATTGGTGGGAAGTAATTATAAATGGAGCAAAGCATTCAGAGGAAGAAATTTCTTGGGAGTTTTTAATCAAGAAATTTAATGAGAAATATATTCCGAGAGTGGTAAGGGACAACTTGCACTGGAATTTCTAGAATTGAAACAAGAACAAATGGCCGTGAGTCAGTACGAAGTAAAGTTCACCTAGTTATCAAGGTATGCTGGAAAATTGGTATTGGAAGAAGAAAGGACTAAGAGGTTTGTAAAGGGTTAAAGCCGGAGATTCAAAGCAAAGTGATTCCATTCCAACTGCAAATTTACAGTCAGTAATGGAGATTGAGCGGGATATACGAGAAAATCAAGAAGTCAAGATTAAGAAAACACCTCCCGCTAAGCGTTTCCGATCTTTTGATATGCCAAGAGTGGGAGCGTCAAACTTCGAGCCGGCGGTGATATAGGATCTTCAGCAACACCAACCCCAAGAATTGAGATAAGCTGGTGGCCCAGAGAGTTGTTTACTTGTTTTTCTGCAAGACCAACAATTGTACCTTTGCAACGATCTAATCTGACAGGAATATCCAACTTAGTTATAATCTTCTCATCTCTTAAAAAATTTCGACAACATCTCTAAAAGTATGAGTCGCCTTGATACATATATAACAATTTCAGCCCACTCGACTACTTATTTTTCATATCGCA
The DNA here is from genome assembly GCA_038442645.1 of Agave tequilana. Classification (NCBI taxonomy): domain Eukaryota; kingdom Viridiplantae; phylum Streptophyta; class Magnoliopsida; order Asparagales; family Asparagaceae; genus Agave; species Agave tequilana. The sequence goes on along the minus strand of JAVJIF010006046.1, from coordinate 17,170 downwards.
ATTTTGGTTCACACGGCCTACTTTTAATCCAACATACATAAGAATCCCATCATATACATATTTTCACAATGACCACTTCTTTTGATCCACAAATTTTTTCACAAAATAAACATAATACCAACCATAGAAAGTAAAGTTCCATCCATCCTCAATACTAAGGTACACAACAAGTTCTCTCCTCGAATACCGTACATTCATTACTTACACAAAATGCTCTTGTTTCCAATTGCAAGTATCACATACCCATATGCATACACCAAGTCTAAACATATAAAACAAGTGTTGTACCTATAGTAAGAAAACATAGAGGGAAGGATAGTAAACATAAGTGTAGTGCACAATGGTCTTGCTTTTCATTCTATAAAACTCCAGACTGGATCGGTGTGACCTTTATCCATACCTGAAATATAGAGAAATGAAAGGAATAAGCTCAACAGCTAGTAAACTAAATTTGGAATTGTTTAGTTCAAAATTTATCCATGGTAACCTTTAGGGGTGATAGTGTAGTTAGTAAATACATTTTTTCTAAAGATGAAATTTTAACCCGACGATGCAACTCCTCCCCTTCTATTCCTAGAACTTCTCGAATTTTATTAAATAACTCAACTACCATGAACTGCTCCTTAATTGACTCTTTATGATCTTTATGTATACACCTGAAAAGTTTAAGCTTATATTTTGATTCACTATATGTGCATCCTTACATATACCTAAAAACCCACAAACACATCTGCATGTTGGAAATTTTCTTTGGTTGATATTAAGTATATGTGTGGCTTTCTTATTACACATACATTACTTAAATCCATATTTTATGATACTTGTATTTAATACATTCATACATAATTCATAAATACAATGATAAATTCTCTGTTTTCCCCTTCTACCCTCCGCTCGCTCCCGCCTGGCCCCTTCTTCGTGTAAAATAAATAAATAAATATATATACTTGACACATCACTGTCTTCCCTCTTTTACCCGGCTCCTCTGCCTGTCTCTTTCCTTCGTATATACTATATTATGATATATATGACATATTACCGTCTCCCCTCCTACCAGCTCCCATCCGGTCCCTTTGTCCATATATAATATATTATGATATATATATATTATAACAGATCACTGTCTTCCCCTTCTACCGGCTCCCGCCCCGGCCCCTTCCTCCAGATGAAAACACATATAACACATACTATAATGTAGCATACAACTATACATTTAGTTTTTTTAACATTTTATGAAGATGAGCAAGCAATTCTCCAGTATCAGTTCATATAATGTATGTATATACAATCCTCGTTATATTACAATTGGGTTCCTCCTATAATAAGAGTATCACACCATAACAGGAATCAAACCCACTTATGCTTCTAGTGGATTTGACGCCGGCCCTGATCCCCAACTAGAAAAGAAACTTCAATAGTGTCTGGCCCCGTCGACAATCAGTGGCCCAAAATAGAGATTCTATTTCCGTTTTTGATCACGTTTTGGTTTCTTTTTTGGTGGAGTTCGGATAGGAATCAGTTCTTACTCAATGAAGATTTGTCTCTAAAGTTTAAATGATACAAAATTCTTTTGATTGAGGAAATCACTCCTACAGGATTTCAATTCTTCAAGCTCTAAAAACTAAGGTTGATTTCATTCGCTTCACAGTCGACCAGATCATCCATATGTTCGAATAACTTTTTTGTAAAACTCTAGATCAATAAGGTTGTAATTAGCTGTTGTAACCTGTCTTTACAGTTTGCAAAAACAAGAAGTGCAAAAGAAGTGTCAAGGAGAGGGTAGGTGAGAGTGCAAAGAGAAGAAATACTCTTGTTTTCTTCAAGCATCCACGACCAAGATCATCTCATAGTTCAAATAAACTTGTATGTAAAACTCTATAAATAGGTGTAACTTAGTCTGTTGTAACCTACTATTGTAACACAAGGTTGAAAAGAAGTCATGCAAAGAGAGGTAGGTGACGGTGCAAAGAGAGAGAATACTCTTGTAATTTAAGAGGGATCAGGGGAAGTGAATACTCTTGTGGAATCAAGGAGAATTTAGATCTTTGTATCAAGTTTTAATAAAACTCTCTCAAGTTCTCTCTCTCGTGGACGTTGGTCAAGTTTGAGCCGAATCACGTTAAATTCTCGTGTTTTTTCTATTTTTTTGTCTTGGTATTGCTAGTTTACTCTATAATAGTTCTCTTTTTTAAGTATTACATATTGCCAAGGTTCCGCAACGTCGATCACTATCTTTGGGCGTGCACAACAGTTGTCATAAACCCAATTGTTGTATGGTATCAACAATTGATATTAGAGCCGTCGGTCCCATCGATTGGCATCAAAGCTTAGGTTGACGATAAGGGGATATGTCAAAGATTTAAATTTCTGCGAGTAAGTTTGAGGTCGAGAAATTCAATAGAAAAGAAAACTTCAGTCTATGACAAAAGATGGTGAATGTGTTATTGATGCGACACAAAATACTGCAGGAAAAGTCAGCAAAACCTGTGGGTATGTCAAATGAGGATTGAGAGTGAGTTGGATCTAAAAGCGGCAAGCACGATCAAATTATGTCTTATAGACGAGGTCATGTACAACGCGATGGATGAAAAAACAATTACGAGTTTGTGGTCAAGGTTAGAAACTTTGTCTATAACAAAGAGCCTCTTCAACAAGCTGTACTTGAAAAAATAAGTATACGTGTTACACATGAAGCAAGAGACAACGGTGTTGCAGCATGTGAACTTCTTCAACATAATCATCAATGAGTTACTGGCTGTTGATGTGAAGATCGTCGAGGAGGACAAGATGTTAATACTTCTCTGTTTGCTTTCAGAGTCATACGATCATATCGTTATCACCATGTTCTAGCAAGGGAACTCTCATCTTAGAGTCACGTTGAACTCTCTTGTCTAATGAGAACAGAAAAATGCTAAATCAAGTTGAGCAAGAATGATCGTGTTTGGTGGTCATGGAAAGAAAAAGAAGAGAAGAAAAGAAAAGTCTGGGTTCGTCGAAGGCATCTCACTTTTGTTAACAAGAAGCTCATTTGAAGGATTGCAAGCATCGACAGGAGTGGTTGAAGAAGTGACAAGCTGCGGAATCAGACATAGTAATGAACGGTATTGACATCGAAGTATTAATGACTTCCTACGTTGAAGACAATCCTTCTCAAAGTAAATGCTAGATATTTGATTCTGATAGTACGGTTCATGTGTGTTCTCATAAGGATATGTTCAACTCCTTGGTTGCAAAGGAGGAAGGGACTGTCAAAATTATGGATGACTTGTCTTGCAAGGTCATCGACATTGGGAAGTCAATGTTACAAGTAGAGATGGGCTGTGGTGCTCTGGAGGCGTCTATGTCCCAGAGGCATGATACAATCTAATATCATAAGGGTGCTCGACGAAGAAGGATGTTAGATTCAAGTGCAACAAGACATCACAGTTAGCCAATAAGACGGTAATCTTGGAAGGAGAGAAGTGCGGAGGAATATACAAGCTGAAGAAGGGAAACTCAGTCAAGCTGGATTTTCAATGAGAAGCTTAAAGGGAGCTCATTGCGAGGTGGAGCTTCAAGGAAGACTGCGACGAGACGTGAACTGGGTCAAAGGCTGAGAAGAGAGGGCGCATTCGGACAAAGCCCGAGATGGCTCAAGACATGACGTGAATCAGCCAAAGGCCCTATGGAGAGGGAGCAAGAATCAAGGCTTCACGATGCAGTTATAATCAAGAAAAGAATCAAGGTATAATTTTGAAATTTCCAAGGTGTTCTATTAAAGGCTTGAAATAAGTCAATGTGGAGATTGTTTGGGATATTGTCTTTTTTCAAGAAGATGATGGTCATAGAAGATTCAATCAAATTGAGAAGAAAGAACTCAGAAAAAAGCAATTCAGAAAATGTGGCCTGTCGATCGCACACAATAGCCTGTAGATCGCACATCACAATCAACAAAGAATGAGATTAGTTCAGATTTTTAACAAATCTTCAGTCCTTTGTCGACAGCCAATCTGGCTTGTCGACGGCCATAGCCAAAAAATAAGATTCTGTTTTCTTTTTTGATCACATTCAGGTTTCTTTTCTGGTGGAGTTCGAACGTGAACAATTCCTATACAGTGAAGATTGTTTCTAAAGTTTAAAGGATCTAGAATTCTTCTAGATCAAGAAAATCAACTCCTATAAGAATTGATTAAGTTCTTCAAGCATCCGACGATCAAGATCATCTCATAGCTCGAATAAGGTTTGTATTGTAGAACTCTATAAATAAAAGTTGTAACCTAGTTTATTGTACACAAGTGAAAGAGAAGCCAATGCAAAGAGAGGTAGGTGACGGTGCAAAGAGAGAAGAAATACTCTTGTAATCTAGGGGGAATCAAGGGGAAGGTGAATATTTTTGTGGGAATAAAGAGAATGTTAGATCTCTTGTACCAAGTTTATTAATAAAACTGTCTCAAGTTCTCTCCCCTTGGACGTAGGTCAATTTGGGCTGAATCACGTTAAATCCTTGTGTTCTTTTCTACTCTTTTATCTTGATGTTGCTAGTTTGCTCTTCAATAGTTTTGTTTTGCAAGTATTACATATTGCTACGGTTTCGCAACGTCGATCATGGTTTTTAGCTTGCACAACAGTAGGTATTATAACCTGATTGTTGGTGTGTGGCTCAACAATTAGCTTTTAGCTGCGTGTCACAACAAAATACCTTTAAGGCTTCAACATATCTAAGTTCAATAACCCAAACTATTTTTTACTCATGTTTAATACCCCACACTATTCTTTTTCTCATACTTAATACCCTAAACTTTCCTTCTCTTTTCAATATGCTATCTTTAATAGACCCTTTATTTAGCTTGCCGTTCTGTCTAGTGATAGAACAAAAATTAGAAACCATTTTTGTTTGTCCATTAAATCAAATAAAAATAAACAATTCTAATTCTATAAGATTTGAATAAAAAAGCGATTAAATTTTTTTTATAATTGCTATGCTTAGCGTGCGGCTCGTTAGTTTTTTCTTTAGTTAGAGTTGGGCTTAAAAAAAATCTCTACTATGAACTTAATAACTATAATAAAATAAAATAAAAAACTAATAACCAACTTATTGCTTTATATTGTCAAGATCCCAAGAAACGTCACTATATGACTGGGGATCAATCATGTAGCTGTAGCAAGTGAGATTTTCAAAAAAAATGTAGATTCTGAAGGAAAAATAAATAAAAAAAAAATAAAGGGATGCGGATAAAACGGAAAAGTGATAGAAAGAGAACAAAAAGATCATTGATAGATGATTTCATATGCATGGTCACCTCATAACAGGCAGTGTGATAAAGATTAATATATTATAAATAATACTAAATAGTGAAGAAACCTGGGTTAATAGAATTGAGAAGATTGGCTCAGGAATGAATTTGTTGAGAGCTCCATTGCAGAGTTCAAGCCTAACCATTAATGGAGAAATTTATAGGAATAACAAAACCTGTGATTATGTAAATCAAATAAAGACTAATCCTAATGATTCATCAGGTGGGATGGCGGAACGAACCAAGAACAAATTGATTTACTCTGAGATCATGGATTGATCCTATGAATGGAGTAGGAAAGAGTCAATATCCCCTCGCAAAACCCTTATTTGTTTTATTTTTTATTGGAATGTTGTCTTGATTCGATAAGAGTATATAAAAAAATAAAGATTCTTATAATATAAATAATAACACACTATGCATTTCTATCAATATACACGTCGTCGTATACACAGCTTCTTATGTAATAAATGAAATATCAATAAATTCCATTACTTAGTTTAGTCTATTAGTTATTAATAAATACATGTGTATCTGTAATATTATCGAATTATTTCATTCATGAGGAGCTAGGTGAGAAGAAACTCTCATGTCTGGTTGTGTAGTAGAGGTGAGGGACTAAGAAAAAACCCATCAATTATAACCCCCCAAAAAGAACTAGATTTTGTAAGCAATATGAAGAAAAAGGAAGGGAATATCTTGTCGGGGCAATCAGATTTGTTTCGGCAGATATTGCTCTTCAGGCATTTGGACCCACTTGGATCAGAGCTAGACAAATAGAAGCAGGGCGAAAAGCAATGTCACGATATGCCTGTTGTGGTGGGAAATATGGGTATGAATATTTCTCGACAAACCTTTTACAATAAGACCTACAGAAACACCTATGGGTTCGCGGAAGGGGTCTCCCAAATATTGGGTATTCGTTGTTAGACCAAGTTGAATACTTATGAAATAGGTGGAGTATATGAAATTGTAGCTAGAACAACTATTTCAATAGCTGCGTGCAAAATGTCTATACAACTCATTCTTTTATTTCAGGATAAGATGTAGAACTAACATAAACAAAGGAGTTTGAAAATGAAAAAGCAACCATTAGTTTATTTATTTATAGACAAATACTATTTCCCCCCTCATTTTTTACATTGAAATAACATATTCAAATAAAAATGATATGATTCAACCTCAGACCCTTTTGAATGTAGCAAATAACAATGGAGCTCGAGAATTGATGTATTTTCGAATCATAGGTGCTGGTAATCACCAATATGCTCATATTGCTAACATTATTGTAGCTATAATCAAAGAAGCAGTGCCCAATATGGCTTATGAAAGATCAGAAGAAATTAGAACTGTAATTGTACTTACATGTAAAAACTCAAACGTGACAACATATACTAATATGATATGATGACAATACAGCAGTTGTCATTGATCAACAAGAAGTAACTCCAAAAGGAACTTGAGTTTTAGGGCTATTGCTCGAGAATTGAGACACTAAATTTAAGTTCCCAAATTACTCAGGTCGCTTCTCGCAATTACACAATTAGAACACTAACATTAGAAAAAGTTAGTGGTTGCACTTGTGGAAGTAGTGAAGGAGAGACATTGAAAGAGAAGATGATGGTGGTGATGCACTTGTGGAAGTAGTGAAGGGAGACATTGAAAGAGAAGATGATGGATGGTGATGGTAGTTGACTCGTTGTCAAAAAACTAAAGAGTTTAAAAAGATGTTATTTGAAAGTAGGTTTATATCTCTGGCTTCTCGCAATTTAACTGTAGTAGTAATGACTATATGGGTCATGATCTATAAGGAAGATGCGATGGAACTTTTCGGTACTGTTCTTCAAGTGATCTCTTCTCTATTTAAGAAACATAAAGAGTAAAGAAAAGAAAATTGTTTTGTTTTTAATTCAAGAGTTAGATGATTTTAGAAAACTAGGGTTTTGAAAAAGAACTAAATAGAAAAGATATTTTGTTTTTAGAAAATAGGAAAAAGGTCAAAGCTTACTAATCATCAACACGCTACTAACTTACTAACCTTGAGAGAATATCTTTCACTTCAAATCAAGAAATTACGATGGAGTTGGACAAGGCATCAAGTAAGATATAAGATAGTAAAAAAATCCTTGCATCAAGATTTAACATTAGACTATCAAGACAATCTAAGTATAGATAAGAAAAATAATCAAAATTTAATATTAAACTATCAAGGCCATCCAAGCATTGAATAAGGAAAACAATTGACTAACACTTAATCAGAATTTAATATTAAACTATCAAGGCATTCCAATCATAGATTAAGAAAAATAGTTGACTAGCGTTTAACAAAGAATAAATTAATACCCATCCTCATATGCCTTCAAGAATACTTGCATAATCACAAAGCATACATATGATTCAATCTGGGATTCAAATAAAGAACTAGAAGTAGTGGTGTTTAGAGATTAGCAAGCTATGAAGAGATTTAGTTACGCATCATTAAAGCAAAGCAAAATATGGTAGGTGAAATAAAGATTGCATAATTAAAAAGAAAGCAAGTAAATAATAAAAGAGATTGAGAATAAGAACTGAAAAATCTTGTATTGAATCTGTCACCTTCACTTACAAAAGTTCTTTCTTTCTTACAAAATCACTCTTTTTCTTAAAACCTATGAAATAAAACTACTATTTGGAAGGAAAAAACTGAAGAAAACCCTAAAATTTGATTTTTGTTTTGGATATGTAAATTATGAGAGGTTTCAGCTCTTTAAATATGCTTCAGAGCCAATCACAATAAGATACACATTAGGAGTTCTAATTCAATCCCAATTCGATATGGGGAATTCAATTCTGAATTGATCTGCAACAAGTTGGTGTGTTGATCACTGAAATCAGACAGCTGAATTGGAAACAGTGGTCAACATAAGAATTGTAGTCCTTTAAGTCCTCTTTGTGTGTGGCATCTTGCATCATTGGATTTGAATTTTTGTAGCGAAAGTTATGTTCAAAATACTAAAAAGTGTCCAATCTGAATCTACGCCTGAATTATTTAAAATTCCGAATTTAATTAGAATTGCTTTAAAATTTGAATTTAATTGCGCTCTTAGGGTTTTTTCTCTCCTATTTATAAAGGTATGCATATCACTAAACAAAAAGAAGATCAAATAGCATGATTTTATTTAAAATAAATATGGGAATGGGTGTAACATATGCAAATTGATGAGCAATCATTGACAATGTGGTAGTGTGAGTGTAGGAGGGAGAGGATGACGATGGGGCGATCATGTGAGAGGTTTCAATTAGATTCAATTAGGTTTTAGGGTTATAACTGTGTAGGAGGTTGTTGTGCTATTGAGGGAGGAGAGAAAATGGGCAATGGTTATAGAAGAGGTTTGAAGACGAAGAGGTAGGACCGAGATTGTTAGTAGAGGTGGTAGGGAAAATATGTTCATTTTTTTAGATTAAGGTTTCACCTAAAGGGAAATGAAGAAATTGATGGGATAAATAAAAAAATAGAAGGGTGGTGTGGAAAAAGAAATGGTATGAAAAGGAGGAGGGGAAGAAGTGGGTTTTATTTGATTTAGGTCAGGGTTAAGCAAAATAAGGATGCCAATTGAGCAAGCAGCAAGACCACTTACAAATTTCCCCATCCGCGGTGGGTAGGAGATTTTTTTTGAATTAAATGGGTGCACTAAGAGGCATATTACGTTATCTAGACTTCGCGACATACGTAGGCCACTATGCCTGACTAGTGGCTCATGGAGACTCACTCACGTGTACAGGCTACGCATAGAGGCACTAACATTTTTTGTGGAGGCTTGTGTTGTAATAAATCGCGCTATGATACCAATTGTTACCCGGGATTAACGTTTACGGAACTTGGTAATATAAGAATACTTGCAAAAAGAAAAACTGTTGTAAAACAATACTTAAACAAAAGAATAATAACTAAACACGAGGATTTAACGTGGTTCGGTCCAAACTTGGTCTACGTCCACAGGGAGAGAACTTGAGAGCTTTATTAATAAATTTGATACAAAGAGATCTAACTTTTCTATTGATCCCACAAGAGTATCACCTTCTCCTTGAATTTAGGTCTCGATTACAAGAGTGTACCTTCTCTCTGTGCACCTCACTTTGCTTCTCTCTTTCTTGATTTCTTCTGATCTCCTTTGCTTGAGATTGATTTATAATGTTGGGTTACAACCTTTATTTATGGATTTTATAATACAACTTCTATTTGGACTATGAGATGATCTGGGTCATTGGATGTATGAGAATCTTGATTAATCTTATTTGGAGTTGATTTGTTTGATCTAGAAGAATTCTAAATCCTTCAATCTTTAGAAACAAGCCTTCATTGAATAGAATTTGAATCCTATTCGTATTCCTCTAGAAAAGGAAACTCGTAAGCGCCTGAAAAGAAAACTGCTCCACCTTGATTTGCTTCTTTTGCTTTAGACCATCGTCTTCTCCAACTCAATTGAATTTTCTTGGACTATTATCTTCTCTGTGAAAATAAGGCAAAATCCTAACAATCTCCACCTTGACTTGCTTTTCAAGCCTTTAGTAAAACACCTTGAGATTTTGGAGTACTATCTTAATTCTTTTCTTTGCTATAACTATACCGTGAAGCCTTTAACTCTTGCCCCCTCTTCCCGGGGCTTTTGGCGAATTTACCGCCATGGCTTGAACCATCTCAGGCCCCGAATACACTTTTTCTCCTTCCCGCAACACTTTGACCCGGTTCATGTCTCGTTCAGTCTTCTTGAAGCTCTAACTCACTATGAGCTTCTTTCCAATCATATCCCTGAAACTCCACCTCATTCCTTCTTTCAGCTTGTATAACCCTCCGCATTTCTCTCTTTTCAGGAATTTCTACCCTGTTTCCTTGGCTAACTGTGTTGACGCTTTGTTGCACTTAGATCTGACATTCTTCTCGGACACCCTTATGGATATTAGATTGTACCGTGCCTCTGGGACATACCGGACCGCTTTTAGAGCATGCATCTACCCATCTCTTTCTGTAACCTTGACTGTCCCAGTAATGATCTCACAAGCCAAGCCATCCACCATATTGTTAATCACTTCCTCCTTTGCAACCAAGGAGTTGTTGAACAGGTCCTTCTGGGAACATACATGAACCATACTACACGAATCAAATATTCAGCTTTTACTTATGAAGTGTTGTTTTCAAAATAAGAAGCCATTAATACTTCAGTGTTAACACCACTTGCTGCGTCTACATCCGCAGCTTGCTTCTTTTTCAACTACTCTTGTTGATGCTTGTAGTCATTTTTTCAATGACCTCCCCGAGACAAAAGTGACATGCTCGGACTTTTCTTTCTTTCTCCTCTTTCTTTCCTTCTCGTGACTGCCAAACCCGATCCTACTGATTTGATTTTTCTGATCTCATTAGATAAAGAGTTGATGTGACCTCTTCCAAGATGAGAGTTTCCTTATCGTAGAGCATGGTGGTGACGATATGATCGTATGACTGTGAAACGAACTAAGAAGTATCAATGTCTTATCCTCGTCGATTTTGACATCAACGGCTTGAAGCTTATTGATAATCTTGTTGAAGAAGTTTAGATGCTCTAACATAGCTGTCCCTTCATGCGTAGCCCATATAGTTGTTTTTTGAGATACAACTTATTGGAGAGCCTTTTCATTATATACAATGTCTTTACCTTAATCACAATCCCGTAGCTGTTTCTTCATCCATCACATTCTACATAACCTCGTTTGCGAGATATAGTTAGATCATGTTTGCCGCCTTTAGATTCATCTCCCAATTCTCGTTTGATGTACCTGTATGTTTTGCTGACTTTTCTGCAACATCAGCAACGCCTTCAGCCTCTTTTGCCATAAACTGAAGTTTCCTTTGCCATTGAACTTCTCGACCTCGAACTTTGTCAAAGAACTTTCTATCTTCGACATATCACTGTTCGTCAACTTTTAGCTCTGATACAATTGTTGTAACAAATCGACGCTATGATACCAATTGTTACTCCTTAGATCGACGTTTGTGGAACTTGACAATATGAGAATACTTGCAAAACGAAAAATTGTTATAAAGTAAACTAGCAATACTTAAACAAAAGAATAAACATGAGGATTTAACGTGGTTTGACCTAAACTCGGCATACGTCCACGAGGAGAGAACTTGAGAGAGTTTATTAATAAACTTGATACAAAGCGATATAATCTTCTTCTTGATCCCCCAAGAGTATTCACTTTCCTCTTGAATCTTGATCTAGATTACAAGAGTATACCTTCTTTTTATACACTTCACTTTACTTCTCTCTTTATTGGCTTCTCTGATCTCCTTTTCTTGAGATTGATTTACAATGTTGGTTACAACCTTTATTTATAGGATTTTACAATACAACTCCTATTTGGACTATGAGATGATCTTGGCCATTGGATGCTTGAAGAATCTTGATCAATTTTATTTGGAGTTGATTTTCTTGATCTAGAAGAATACTAAATCTTTCAATTTTTAGAAACAAACAATATTGAATAGAATTTGAATTCTATTTGTACTCCTCCAGAAAAGAAAACTCGTAAGTGCTTGAAAAGAAAACTGTTCCCCTTTGATTTGCTTCTTCTACTTCAAGCCATCATCTTCTCCAACTCAATTAGATTTTTTTTCTTGAGCCATTATCTCCTTTTGAAAATAAGGTAAAATCCTAACAGCTTGATTGTTGTGATTCGTGGGAGTTTCTTTCCCCCTCTATCGTGGATTTCATTCTCCCGTCATGGTATTTTCTTCCCTGCATCGTGGGTTCCTTCCCCCCATTTTGAGAGTTATTATGCCGGTCTTTTCTTAAAAAAAAGTAGAAAGGACATGAAGTTGGAGAAAGAAGAAGAGGATGAAAAGATAATTGAATTTCAATTGGCGGGTAAAAATGTCCAAATTACTCTACAATGTATTATTCTGTAAAATAAAAAACTTTAGGTTATTAACCATGAGGGAAACCACTACAGGGTATTGAACTTAAATATTAAGGAAACTTTGAGGCATTTTTCAGAAAATAAGCCAATGATTATAACAATTTGTTATTGTTCCTCTCAAAAGATGTTTTTGATATTGTTCATTTATTTACATTGAGTTCTTTAAATAATACTATATTATTTTTTGGATCCTTGTTTCATTATTCATTTCGTTGCTCGACATGGATATGCCTGTTTTAATGCCTTCACATTTAGGGTAATAGTATTTAATTAGGCAGATGACAATTTAGGCAACTATATTACGTTAAATTTAGCACTGTTCATATGTATGAGGTATAGATCTTTCGTCTGTCACGATGCTTGGTAGTTCATCCCCCAATGTATTGCATGGCATTCATTAACCAACATGGTGCCAACAATCCCAACCCACGCCGCCCCCCCCCCCCCCCCCCCCCCCCAAAACCCAAAAAAAAAACACCAAAACAAAAAAAAAGGATTCCTTAAAAAAAAGACTCTGCCCACACATTCACACGCACAAACAGACACGCGCGCGCACAAGAAATGGTACAGAAGCCAACATTAACCTTTCATTCTCTGTTTGGAACCTTGGTTACTATGAACTAGCTCATCTGGATGACATTTGTTAATATGATTATGTTTTAACCTTGTACGTTATTGACAGCAGATGTCGTCGAGACTTGAATGCTTATGTGTTGGTGTTATTATCATTTTCATATTCCTTACATCTTATTTTCAAGTAATTATAAGTTCATACGATTTCCAGGATACCATGTGCCCAGCCCACCTCCTTTTTTCATCTAAAAATAAAGAACATGGAGCTTTTGCTATTTTGTTGTAGTCTTTTATCCCCTATATGCAAGTTTTTTTTTTTTTTTGTTTTGTTTTCAGTTTTGGGAATTATTATGTGAAATCTGCAGGTGCCACTGAAAGAACACTTGTTGAGGATAGCATAAGATCCAGCCAGGATAAGTCGTACTCCAAGGGAAACAAAGCACAAGCGCCGGAAACATGGGTAAGTATACTGCTTATTCCAGAGCCCCTGTTCTAGATCATTGATTCGATACACTGAAATAATTCAGTTTCTAGTGATCCGTGTTACGGTATCAAGAGGACTGAGGCTGTAATGTGTAGGGCTGAACGTGCCAACTTGAATCCAACACAATCCAGCATGCGTTGAGTTTGCTTTGGTTGGAAAGCTTCATCCATGTCTGTATCTGGGTTGGGTTTGATTAACTGCAAACCTTCTCAGCTTGGACTTAACCTATGTGTTCAATAAATATATGCATATATTGATCGTACAATTGATTTTTCTGTATGCACTGGATTGTAGCTTTAATATTGACCTCAAAGTTCTACTTGTCTACAAGTTTGATAAGGGTTACATATTCAAGACTCTCCTTGGAAAGTCTACTTTGACTAGGTCAGCAAGTCAGCATTTATGTTCTATGCTACTTCTGAGAGCTAATTGAAAAATTAGACCAATACTTAAGCACAAAGAATACTCAAAAAAGGATATATGGAAAAGAGGAAAGCGGGTAGCTAGCTGATAACAAAATCTTTTGCATTGATTTGGACATGGGACTATTCCCTCTATAGACAAAATAAACAATACACTCTCTGTACATGCGCTGAAGCCTATGCCACTTGCTCATCCAACCAGAATTTATAGTGTTTTCTAGACGACTCTCTAAAATGCTGGCCTGGCTTCACCAGCAGAATGAAAGTTCTGGATCATTCTGACTTGTCGTAAGCTTAGGTGGCTTCAAGGGAAATCTAAAAACTTCTTTAAGCCTTCTTCTCCAAGTGCCTATATGGAGCTTGAATGCTGCACGATTCTTTGTGTGTGACATGGCACCAATATATGTGTGTAATCTAGTTCATCCTAACTATTTTTGGCTTGAGCTAACCCAGTTGACTTGATCCTGACCAACCTGACCTGGATTCCCAATCTCTGGTTATAGATGACCCTGACCTTTTAACCTGCCCTGTGTAACCGAGTTGTGTCCTTAGTGAAGACATGTGAGTCATAGCACTTTTATCACGAGGAGCATGGTATTCCAGTTAGTACCTTTTACATCAATTGTGTAATGAGATTGTTTTTTTTCTTGTGCCATCGAACTCATCACCGTGCAGAATTGACCTTCATAAAAGCGATTGCCTATGTGCTGTCTGCGTCGTTAGGCGTCGTAGGAAGGAGCGGGAGAAGAATTCAGCAGTGATTGAGAGTCAAGTGAAGATGAGCAATGCCGATTTGCCCAGAGAGTTCAAGATAGAGGTTGGTACCATGTGATTAATATTTTTCTTCTTTTTATTCAAGGTATAGCATTTGGTTCATTGCAACCTGTATTCATGCCCATTAAGATAGTTTTGATGTCAAGTTTCTTTGACTAGATCGCAAGCAAACGAAATTTGTGAAACTAATGGCTATATGGGTTTGTTTTGAAGTATGCACACTTAAGATATTTGGTATACTTAAGTCTAGCTGCATTTCTTATTATTTAATAATTATTATTTTCGTGCCTGATACAGAGATTGGAAATAGTATGTTGCCATATAGTAAGTTGATCTGTGTGGTTTACCATTTTTTATTCTAAATAAGGTTTTATAATTGCAACACATAAGAAGAGCAGGATTCTTCCCATATTCTTGAGCTTAATTTTAGTTTTTCCCAGTGAAAACCATATGATTGAGAGGCATAAATGGATTAGCTTCCTTCAAGTGCCGAAGTGATGTTGAAAACCTGGATGCAGCAAGCCAAATATTTTCCATTTTTTTGTATGATGAAACAATGTGACCCAAATTATGACTGTGTCTACTGTCCAAACTTAACATACCTCATGCTATCTTTATCTGTTAAGTGAAATGGTTCAGAGGAAAAAAAAAAACAAAAGGCCTCTTTAGCTATTAATTTTTTGCGTTGACCGTGATGTGAGTTTGTCTTGCCCTATTTTGTGGAATTTCCTTCTTTTTTGGTATATGACCGCATCAAATCATTACTGGGAAATTTGTAAAAGTTGGCCATCCCATGTTCCTTCCAATATATATTATAATGAAAAGAGTAGTAAATTGAGTGATCAAATCATCACATATAGCAGCTACCAAACCTCATTGGGCAGACAAATTAAACAAGTGGAAAGTACATCTTGTTTGTCATATGCATACAGTAGCAATTCAAGAGCAGGCCCCTGAATGCAGATTTCTGAACATCACCCCTTTTACCTTGCGCGATCCATCTCTCCATCCTTGGCTATTAACCGACCTCCTAGCCCAACTAATACTAATGATTTTGGGATATAGTTTATGTATTATAAGTTTGTAAGTTTAGGGATATAAAAGTTGATATACATCAATTTCTTCTTCTCTCTTGTTTTTTACATGTGGACGTGGCAAGAATTAAGAAGTCTGAATGGACTTTCTATCTTCTTTCTTGATCATTTTTCTGCTTCTTCATTTTCCCCTACTGTTACCGTTGCCAAACCAAGTCCTGCATACTGTAACAATTCAAGAACAGGCCACTGAATGCAGATTTCTAAACAGTTTAGCATGATCTGCAACGATAACCCCTTTTATTTTGTGTGATCCATCTCCGTCCTTCGCTGTTACCCAACCTCCAAGTCCAACTAATACAAATGATTTAGGGTTATAAAAGTTTATGTATTATAAGTTCCAAGTCCAACTAATACAAATGATTTAGGGTTATAAATAGTTTATGTATTATGATTTTAGGGATAAAAAGTTGATATACATTAATTTCTTCTTCTATCCTGTTTTTTTTTTTTTTTAATTTTTTTTTATTTTTTTTACACGTGAAAGTGGCAAGAAATTAAAAAGTCTGAAAGAATGAGATAGATTCTTTGCAGACATGCTCACGTCTGTATGGTGGCTGCTAACCTTTATTTGATACCCTGTTTCTTAGATTAGATCTCTTGTTTGAATTGCAGGGAAGCTCCCCTGTAAATCACGACTTCAGTGAGGATGCTACCTCAAGCAGGGGCATCTCTCAGGAGGCTGATGCCAATGCTGATTTCAAAGAAGTTGAGAGTGAAGAGAAAATGGAGACCCCCGAGCCACAAACAGACCCTGCCAAATCAGTGAAGCAAGAAGCTATGGATCATGAAATGCAGCCCCGTCCCTATTCAAGTGCCTGTAGAGAGGCTTCTCTGCATCTGCAGCTAGACAATGGAGATCAGGAGGATTCCAATGTACATTCTCAAAATCAAGATTTGGATTTGGGCTTTGTAACCGGTAACAAAGAGGATGCTGCGAAAGTTTATCAACTGGACCCAGATGAACAGAAAACACGGCGGGTAAGTTTCAGTTTTCTACTCCATAAATGTATGCTTGCAATTAAATAATTCATTCATTGATCTGGTTAAAGTTTCTGAGGTGATCACAATCTTGTCTTCAGGGGAAAGGCATAGATGCGTGTTATGGATGTAAAAACCCATATTGCACCACACACACTCATTAGAAAGTCATCAGGTCTTTACTGAATAGACACATCATTGACAGAAGCGAACCTGACATTCACATAAGTAGGTGTTAGTCTATACAGAACCTGCTTAATAAGAAATAATCCATTAAAGATCTATAATGTTTAAACATAAACTACTAGTTTAGCCAACCCATACCAGACTGTATGTCTACTTCAAGCATCCACATGGTTATAAGTTTCACGACACTAAATAGCAGGACCTTGAGCTCACACAAACACGCAATGGTCATCAGTTCATGTTAGGCAGAACTGTCCAGTTTTATTTGAAGACTCGAAGTTTGTTTTTGTTTTTGTTTTTTTTTTTTTTTGTAGAATTTTATTTGGTATTTGATAGGCCAGAATTTTGTCTTTTCTTTTATCCTTCTTTCTTTTTGTTTGGTATATATAGAAGCAGTTCTTTTGATGGCTAGCTTCTAAAATGCTTAAGAACTGGTCTTGAAGTAAA
>JAVJIF010006045.1:0-129146 GCA_038442645.1 Agave tequilana | reverse complement strand
CCCTTAGCGAAGCTATCGTATAACACGGCGTTAGGTGCTAAAAATTAGGGTGCGACAAAGCCATCGCTCAGTGAAGCTCGCACTTGAGGAAGCTAACGCCTAAGACGATGCTAAGTGCTAGGCTCGAGGGTACAACAAAGCTCGCACTTGACTAAGCGCGCATGTGGTTAGAACGTGATCCTCGCGTTGGCGAGGCCAGCGAGATCCGCGCGCTGGCGAGGCCCAGCGAGATCCGCGCGCGGGGGAGAGACCCGCGTCCACGGGCGCGCGCGTAAGGGGGGAGACCCGCCTCCGGACGCGGTCGTCTCGCGACAGCTCGCGCCTGACCACGCGCGCGCTCAGCAGTGCCAGGCCGGGCGGCGATGGAGAACGACAAAGTCGCCAAACAAACAACAAACAAGAACATCCCCTGTCCTAGATGTAACAGATAGGACACAAACTTCCGTTGTTACAACTACCACCAGCAGCTCTCCAAGCTCGCAACAACCTCGGCAACATTCGCACACGACCAGCATTAACAGCACAACCTACAAGGAGAAACCCGCCGATCTTCTCTTTGTTTGCCCTATCAATCCCTTGTCTTGATCCATCACTTAACCATCAAAAATAATATTCACGGCATCATTTTCAGGCAACTCGCAATCAACCAACCGTGGGGTCTTTCCATTCACTCGCAGCTCCAACGACAATCTGGTCTGTTACCAAAGAGCATGAAAAGCTTGAACCCGTGAGAGTCCCTAAAGTACCCACTACGACATTAGAGCAAAGCCCGTGTTAAAATCCCATGCACTGCAGCATTGCCCTTATATGCAAATCACCTAATTGTGAAGCGGCAACAAGAAGTGCTTGCACAGAGAGTGCCAGAGTTTCCAGTTTCCACAAATCTCTTCACAAGACTCGTCCAAAGCAAGTAGAAGCACTCGCCTATGAAGTCCGACGAGTTAACAGCAACAAAACTTCTACGGAGTCAACAAGCAAGGAAGTTAAAGGCTTAGCCTTTGAAGCTCTTGGAGCTTAGGGAAGATGGAGGAGCAGAAGAATAGTGAAATGAAAGAGAGACTTCTCTCTTTAGGGAATTCCTTTATATAAGAGGTGTTTTCTTAATATCATGGGCAAGAGCTTGGCCAGGTAATCGAGCCCATGGGTGGGCGGCCACATGGCAAAAGATCAAGAGATCTATCAACCGCCATCAATAGTTTAGATTGAAAGAGAGGCCAATGACTTAGATCTCTTGAGGAAGATGAAGAAATCATGAATGGTTAAGCTGAATCAAGAGAGATAGGCCCAAAAGGGCTAGACTAGACGTAGTCTTGGGCTTCTAGTCCAAGAAAAGAATCGAATGAAACTCAATTCCAAAGAAAAGAATAGAAAAAATAAATTGACATGAAAATCACAGGACACGTATTTGAATAAATATTTACCAACACCGATTCAGTGGATCGACTTGACTCTTTATACGAACAGCCCCCTTGTGATTTTATGTACTCTAAGAATCGATAGATTTTAATTAGGACTAAATTTTTGATTAACCAACTTGTCGATGCAGACCCTAAGCTTCCGAGCTTTATCCAATCTCTAGGATCGCTTAATTTGTAAAGAGACAATATACGGTCACGATACATACCTCTGCACGACACATAACTGACGACACGTCATGGAGCAACAAGGCCCCAGTGGACACATGTTGCCCTCCTACGCTGCCACGATGCAATCTCACTCCACGTTGCAGCAGGCCGAACTGTCTCTCGCCCCTTCAAATCTCCTCTCATATTCTCTCTTGCAAAATCACAAGGAAACCATTTTGCCATCATCAAATCAAAAGTCCAGTTCGTGAACTTCTCACTCGTTGCTTCAGCAACATGGCTAAACATTTGAAGCTGTTCTGCTACTGCTCGTCGTCGCGCTCGTCGCCGCATCGACTGCGGTGGCGGCGACAACCAAATCGGATGTCGAGGAGAGCGGCGCTGCAGAGGAGATGAGAAAGGCGGCGGCAGGATATGGGGAGGAGGGATCCGAGTCTGGCCCACCTGGGCAAGGGACAAGGTATCTGAGGACTGGGCTTCAAGAACCAGCAGCAGCTCGATGAGGAAGACCGCCGAGGAAAGCAGGAGAGGGAGTCCAATCCGCCAGAGAAAAAGCCCAAGAAATGGCTTCTGGTAATAATTAATTTTCTAAATATTTTTTTTTCCTTTTCTTAAATAAGTAGAATAATTATTTATTTTTAATTTTATTGACTTTGAGTGGGTGCAGATGTGGGGGCTATGCGGCTGACAAGCAAAGAGGAGCAAAGACAAGGCTGCAAGGGTGGCATCGGACACAGGAAGCTACGCCTCTGACAGGGCGGAGCAAGCAAAAGACTCCACCGGAGAGGCCGCGAAAGGGCAGAGACAAGGCTCAAGATGCGGAAGCTGTTTGGGCGGGAAGCTGAGCGAGGCGAAGGATGCCGCCACGGAGAAGGCGGCGCGGGCGAAGGGGGCATCGGAGAGAGCCGCGGACGAGGAGTAAGAGGGCCGAAGAAGCGATGGAGAGGGCCAAGGAGAAGGCGAAGGGAGGGTACGATGCTGCGAAAGCACAGGCAGGGGGACGTTGGATTCTGTCAAAGACAAGATTGCTTCCAACTATGAGGCAGCAAAAGAGAAGGCTGCTGGGGGGTCTCGGACTCACAAACAGGAAGATGAGCTGTGAGAGGAGGTCGGTTTGTTTGCTGTGGGAGGATCGCGCGCGTGACTGTTTGGGTTCTGTTTCTTGTATTTTGTTTACTTTCCGAGTATCAGAGATGGTGTTACTCTGTAAATTGTGTTTTCTTTCTAATTTGTTTAATGAAATTGATAATTTGGAGAAGAAATTTCAGTATTTATATTTATAAACAATTATATTAATATGTATAGATACAATAGAGTAATAGAGAGAGAGAAAAAAAACGGAAGTTGAGGTTTCTTAAAATAAAGGTATCTTATATAAAAATAAAGATATTTAAAGATAAGAATATTTAACATCTTTCAAACTCATGGTGGATCAAACAACGAGAATTTGAATAAATTTTCGTGAAACTTATGGTTTTTGATGAAGTGGTCAATGGACCAGATTGCGATCGTGGGTGGCGTGATGAGCTCTATAGAGCGAGATTCAGATG
The DNA here is from genome assembly GCA_038442645.1 of Agave tequilana. Taxonomy (NCBI): domain Eukaryota; kingdom Viridiplantae; phylum Streptophyta; class Magnoliopsida; order Asparagales; family Asparagaceae; genus Agave; species Agave tequilana. The sequence continues at coordinate 126,013 of JAVJIF010006045.1, read as the reverse complement.
GATCCAGGCAGGACGAGATTCAGAAGGATCAGGTGAAAAGTGAGAGCCAGATGGATCAGGCATCAGATGAGGGCGAGAACCGGATGGATTCCAGATCAGGCAGGGCGAGATCCAGATGGATCAGGCAGGCGAGATCTAAATGGATCAAGCGGGAGATTTTTGTGAGCTCGTCGAACTCGACTGGCGACGTACTGGAGGACGATCGATCATCTGAGTGGAAAAAAAGCCTAAGAGGCAAAAATAGAGCTCAAGAGGGTTAAATTGATGAGAAAGCCTAAGAAGATTAAATAGAGTCCAAGAAGGTTAAATGATGAGAAAGCTCAAGAGAGCTAAAATAGGGCCCAAGAGGACTCAGATCGCATTCTGCAATGTTGGAGGAACACGGGTGATAGTCCACAGACATCAGTAGATGTGATAGGATCAGCGAGGACTCAGTCTTAGCTGAGGCAGAGGAGGATACACGAGGACGACGAGGAAAGCTCTTATGTTTGTATGAGGCGAAATGGTCCGCGCTAGGCACACCTATGCGAGCGCGTGATTATTTGGAGAAGAAAAGTTTCAGTATGTAAATTTATAAAACAATTACATCAATATATATTGATAGAGAGCATATAGATAAGAAAAAAGAGTAGTAAGATAAGGTAAGATATATCTAAAGATGAGGAAAAGATTTGAGATCGCTTCCACTAAGGCGTGTTTAAATTCATGGAAGTGGGAGGAAAATGAGAAACATAAAATGAGAGAGGGAAATTGAGATTTGTGGAAATAAGTCCTGTGTTTGGTTATAACGTGGAAGTGTAAGTAGAAAAATATATTGTATTTTTCAATTTTTGATTAGTAATGTGGAAGTGAAAGTGGAAAAGTTTACCACAAACTTGACCATAATATAATATTAAATTAAATATTAATTCTAAAGTGATATTTTTGAACTGCAATTGGACTGCAAGTGGGATTTACATGATTCAAAATTAATGCATTAAGCTACAATTTATTACAATTGAGATTTACATAACCACAAAATTATTTGTAGCATGCTGGAAGTTGGAAAATGATAGTGTAAAATGAGGTGTAAAAGAGAAAGAGAAAAGAAAAGAGATTTCTATTTTCTATTTCCGGCTCAAAATAAACAAAAGTGAAAATGAGTTTTCTCACTTTCATTTTTTTCTCATACTTCTATGAATTTTAACACGCCCGGCCTATATTTGAATAAAGTAAATAAATCAACTCCCAAGAAAGAGAAATGAACAGAAATATGTGCGATATGAATTTCAAATTTAACGACAATATATTTATATCGTTGAATTTGGGGTTCTTAGATATATGGGTTCTTAGATATACGTCTTAAATCTTTTTTATTTAAATGATACCTCTCAAATCGTTGAGATTGTTAATATACGCTTAAAATTGTTTAGGTTTAGAAATTTCTCTCTTTAGTTAAATTTTGGAGGGAAGACGTTGTATTGTTTTATTGGTTATGCTCATTTCGCTTCTTTTGTTTCTCTCTCTTTTGCTTCATTGTTAAAATCTTTTACCTATTTTAATATACTCAGACTTTCTAAGTCTAAAATTTTGTCCGCTCTTCTTCGTTGTTTTAATTCTTGCTATTATTATTATTATTCTCTCTCTCTCACCCAAACTTTCACTCTTCTTCTTCATGTGTTATTAATGATGAAGAAGATATGAATGAGCTTGATTTTGAGAGTGAATATTTTAGAAATAATTTTAGTTTTGAGAAGTTGAAAGTGATTTTTCTTTTTTTTTTAATGTATTTTTTACTAGAAGTTTCATTATATATATATATATATATATATATATATATATATATATATATATATATATATATTATATATATAGGGGTTACTGTACCTCAGCCGACAGGCTGAGAGAGTTTCTCAGCCGGCGGGACGTGGCTGAATATATGCCACATATCGGCAGCAGAGTGTAGGCGCCAAAAAAATCAAAAAAGATCCCGCCTAAACAATTGTGAAACAAATTGACAAAAATACCCCCTTTTTAATTTTACTACATCGAAAAATATAATTAAAAAAATTTGGATCAACATAATGTAAAAATAACCAGAAGCATTGAAAATTTAAAAAACATGTCATGGTCGCAGACTTAATACAATATAACTTTCAATTTTATATGACAACTGCGACACAGTCGCAGTCATAGTATACCAAAACTTTTTTATATAACGTCTGCGACCCTAGTCGCATTCTATCGTACAGCAATGCGACCTCCTTCAGTACTTACTGCGACCAAAGTCGCAATCTTCTTTCGCATGCCTTATGTATTAAGGGTGTGTTTGGTTGCAAGGAAGTGGGCGGAAGTAAGGAAATGAGGAAGTATAATTGCTCACTTCCCTATCTATCCAAACACCGGAAAAGGAAAATAAGAAAACCCCTTTTCTTTTTTTCTTCTCTCTTTTACACACCATTTCCTCACTTCCAGAGTGCTACAGTTAATTTTGTGGTCATGTAAATCTCATTTATAATAAGTTGTAGCATAACAGTTAATTTTTTGGTCATGTAAATCTGACTTGCATTCTAATTACAATCCATTTTTTATTTTTCTTAATTATTTTTATTTTAATATTATTTTGCGGTCAACTTTGTGGTCCACTTTTCACTTCCACTTTCCATTACCATCCAACACCGGAAAAGACATAACATTTTTCAAACCACACTTCCCAACAACATCCAAACACTGAAAAACTTACTAACCAATTCCCAAGTTCCAAAGGGAACTAATACCACTTCCTCACTTCCTCACTTCCTCACTTTCACCCTTAACCAAACATGCCCTAAATGAAAGTAATTATATTCTTTCTACCATGATACACAACAAGTCTAGAAAAAAGAGATGCAATAATGTTAATATTTGTAAACCCCCTGCTCCCCGGTGTACGTATTACCGTATCGGTACGCGATACGACGTACAAAATTGATTTGACCTCCGTAGTAGTCCGATTGAGCCGATTTCAGTTTTAAAAATCATTTTCTAATATTTAGATTTTTCAGGATTTTCTTGGAATTTTTCTGGATTAGTTTGGAAAATCTCCGTAGTCGTGTCGACCGATACCGATAACCGGCCTTCTGATTTTTATTTCACCAACGGAGTACAATTTTGAGAATCGGCTTTCACCACATGTCTTAGGATCACATGAGCTACGTTCGGGTATTTTCGGGAATTTTTCTGATTTTATCGAAAATTCGGCCAAACCGGTGTTGTCCGTATCGACGAGACACTCCGGGATTTTAATTGGCAAACCAGATAGAATTTCTGCAAACCATCTTCATCTTACGTCTTAGAATAATATTTCTTATTTTCTGTAATTTTTGGGCACCGTTCGGAGTTAGTCGAATTTTGAGCCGAATTAAATAATATTATTTTATTAATTTTAAATCTTTTCTTTTCTTTTCTTTTTTTTCTTTCTTTCTCTGGAAGCCTCTTCCACCGACCTCCTTTCCACCGACCTATCCCTCCATTTAAATCTCTCTCTCTCACACATCTCTTTCAAAATCTCTCTCTCTCTCTCTCCCCCCTAAAACCTCTCTTTCTTCTCTCTATTCCTCTCTCTCTCTCTCGTCCAGACAGACCAGACCCATCGCCGGACGCCGGTGGCCGGCGCGCCACCGACGTGCCCCCTGGCCACGCGCCGCAGGCGGTCCCTGGCCGGCCGCCGCCGCGCCCCAGCCCGGCCGGCCGCCGTCGCGCCCCCGGCTCCTCCTATTTTCCCTCTCCACTTCTTCTTATTCTTCTTCCTCTTCTCTTCTTTTGCTGTACCACTCTCCCTCTCACTCCCTCTCACTCCCTCTCACTCTCTCTCCTCTCCTTCACTCCCTCTCTCTGTCAGGTAGCACAGCCGCACCGCCGGCGGCCGGGCAGCCGCCGGCGGTCTCCTCCCGCCGCCGGCCGGCTGGCTAGTGGAGGCGGCAGCAGCAAGTTGCTGTTGCTGCCTCTTGTGTTGTTGGGTTGGGTAAAACCCAACCCAAACCCATTACCCAATTTGGGTTAAACCCATTAATAACCTGACCCGTTAACCCTTTAAACCCAATAACCCAATACCCATTAATTTAAGTTAATCGGGTTTGGGTTGTGGATCTGGACCCGACCCGTTATGAGTCAAACCCGCATCCGAAACCCATAAAGGTATATTTACAGAAAACCCCCTGATTCAATTTCTTAATTGCATTTGAATTCTTTTTATTTACATATTTAACCCTATTTGTTATGATTTAGTGTTCGGGCGATATCTGGAGCATCCGGATTCCGATTCGGACGATTCTGGATCCGTTGCGATCGTGGGAAAGAGAGCTACAGTCCTATGGCCAGTTTGTGAGTGTTTTTCTTTTATAAATTATATTTTACTGTGTTTAGTGACATTGACCTATTAATTATTGATTATGGATAAAATCCGGTAACTATTAATTATTCACTGGTCCCATCGTACAGTCATTGAAATAGGCATGACCTTGAATATTGCTAGGTATACTGACATAAACAACTCAAATACAGTCATGACCTGCACAATCACTGACAATCGGGTATACACTCTTATGACATGCACTGTATCACAGTCACGTTATATGCATACTGATCAACAGATACACTATGACATTACACTGGTACTAGACATGCATGCTAGACACCCGTTACTATAAGGCACAGTCGACCACTGTTCCTACATATATTAGTGCTACACAGGCCTACGGCTACACAGATACTGTACTTCACTGTACATGATAGTAGACCCTGACTACTGTTATTACCTGTGCATGTTACACAGATATTATGACACGGCACACTTGTTATTTCGTAGGCATAGCCCACCGATACGTAGCAGCACCATTTTACGAAAGACCGTTGTGTCTGGTATTGTTATCCTCGGTACATGGATTCTCGGCATATCATTACACAGACTACTGCATTTCATATTAGCAGGATCATTCATATTAGCATGATCATCATACACATTCATGTCATGCTTACATATTACAGTTACACATGCCTGTGTTGTTTCTATCTTCTTGTCATATGGATCACCATACTTATTACATGTATTTTTGTTCTATGTTCCCGTATTCATGATATATGATTGTTTCCTGTTACCGATATGGATTTCCCGATACTGGACATGAGAGCTGTTGATATGCGATATGTGGGGATCCCACATCTATTGTTCCCATTTCCTGGTATATTGTTCATGTTATCTTGTTCATGTTATATTGTTCCTGATTCCCGTTATATTGTTCTACGCTATCTACAGAGCTCAGGTCCAGTTATCATGTTACCCGTATCATGTACAGTAGTTGTTCTTGTTACATTGTATACTTGATATAATAGATCATAAAGCTAACTGGGGTATGGGGGACTTGACGGTTGATTAGATATTATCGGGTGATGTACTGGATCCATATTGTTTTCCCACTGCAGGGTACGGTAGTGTTATCTATCAATTGCTCCATGAGCTCTTGTTACTTGATTCATGCTCCCCTCTTAGCGGAGGGCCCTGGTCCTGGCAGGCAGGGGCTTGTTTAAGGCCGTGATCCCGGGTATGCACAGGATACATCCACCCGATAAGAACTCCTCGACCATGAGTTTCCAAGTAACATAATAAAACAGTATACACAATAGTGACATCGGGAACACTTGTTATTTGATCACTCTCTCGTTTGATAATAGTACCCGTAGGCCATGTCCGGATGGGTTCGACTGGAGTGCGGGCTCCAGTATGAACTGCCAGTGGTATGGACACTGGAAGAGATTGACTAAAATACCAGGTGGTACTGATTGTTCCTATTGTATAAATAACATGACTTGCCTGATACATGCTTACGACTTGTTACTGTTCCTTGCCTGATACATGTACTTCTTATTGTACCTGATCATTTATCCGATATCATGTTACATGTCTATTTGTTACTTTACCCGATACATGTTACACTTTCTGTAGGAGCATACTATTCATGCATATGTGCATATATTCTATTTTCTGTATACCTTGCATACATCATTACTGTCTATGCACTACACCGTATACTGGTTAGGTAGCATATGCCCATCTGCATGTTCACTGCTATCACATCACCACTAGCATGTACACTCATCACCACTAGATAACATTATATATTATATAAAATGAATACGACTATAGACATGACCTGGTGATAACCGGCTAGGTAGTGATGGTATTAAAAGATAACATGTTTATATCTTTATACTGCTTCGTATATGCGTATTATATGGTATCACTATTATCACATCTTATATTATATATTATTATCGTGCTTGTATTACTATTGTATATATTACTGCCTCCTTCATTTTACCACTCACTAGGTCGCTTTCTGGCGACCCTGGGTTTGCATGCCCAGATTTGGAGATCCGCGTACCGTAGTACCCGAGAGTGCCTTGGCGTCACATAGGAGAGTCCTCATCGGGACTATTCATAGGTACCTTGGGCATTTATTTCTGTTATCTTATTTGTTCTCATTTTTCATATCTGTTATGATCGCTGACCTCTTTCTGTAGGTATTCTTGTACTGCTTTTATGCTGGACCTCATGTCTCTATGGAGGGTATGTACTGTATTAAGGCTTAGCGTACGTACGTGGGGTTTTCCGCCTTGCGTATGTACGTCGCCATAACGTCCCCGTACCTGCAGGATCGGGGCGTTACAATATCGATAAAGGAGAGATCTGCACCATACGTAATCTAACGATATAGGCAAACAATTCTATAAAAAGTTAATTTGTACTTCAAGTATTAAACCTCTGGTAAAAAGAAACTCTTCGGATTCTCCCGCAATAAATCTTCAATTAAATATTTAATTTTTTTAACACTTCCTACCATACTCACCCTCACCTGTAACAATTATTATTACTATTCATGTTCTTTCACAATATTGACCTTTATATAATGCTTGTAACTAATATATTATCTCATACCTGAAAACTATATTTTTGCTCTTCCTTTTCAATTTGATTTCAAAAACTTCCAAAAAATAATTCATTCTTGAATCATGTCTTCCCCATCTTCTTCCTCTGAACACTTGGATTTCAACTTCAATAGTTCCCCTACCGATCCTTTTTCTTCAGGATATTCTAGTGAATCTGATACCAGTCTGGACTTCACTCCTTTTGACTATCTCACTACATCAAATAATGTATTAACTGATCCTCCTATTCATGAGGATAATGAAGATTTCATGTGGGTTAGTGAGGAAGACATTATTCCTCTGCCACTTGACGGGGACATGCTTGATGAAAGCATGTCTTCTAATGCTGTAGGCTCGCTTTCTCGCAACGGGTCAGACGAAGAGCTCGATAGAGACGTGGGAGTTTATCGGTGAAACAAAAAAAACCTCAAAAATAGGAAGATGATGAGGAAATAAGTGATGAACAGGAAGAGCAGAAGAATGAAGACGAGGAATCTGCTTATGATGGTGATAATGACGAGGATTAGGATTTCCTGATCTTCTGATATTCAACCTTATTTTGTCTTCTTTTAAAAAGCTTTTAATTCTGTTTTTTTGTAAGGTCTCTTTCTCACTATATTAACTTATAAGCTCTTTTAATTACATATCAAACTGCGACTGCTGTTCTTAAACACTGCGACCATAGTCGCAGTGCTACTACGCATGCAATAAGTAAAAATAATTCATAATTCATACTTTATAAGCAAAACATATAAAAACATACGTAAACTGCGACTATAGAATCAGTACTTATTCACTGTTATTACATTTAACTTAGCAAAAAAAATTCATCAAGAAAAATGCAGTCGAGGGTACTGCGACCATAGTCGCAGTCCATGATCGCATACTATATGTAAAAACCAATTTAATAGTTCATAGGAGGATCAGACAACAGTCAGAAATAAAGAACAAAAAAAATAAAATAATATGTAAACTGCGATTATACTATCACTCTAGTTAATACTGCGACCTTAGACGCGGTAGTGCAACCATAGTCGCAGTCCATGATCGCTTACTATATGTAAAAACCAATTTAATAGTTCATAGGAGGATCAGACTACAGTCAGAAATGAAGAACAAAAAAATAAAATAATACGTAAACTGCGATTATACTATCACTCTAGTTAATACTGCGACCATATACGCGGTAGTGCGACCATAGTCGCAGTCCATGATCGCATACTATATGTAAAAACCAATTTAATAGTTCATAGGAGGATCAGACAACAGTCAGAAATGAAGAACAAAAAAAATAAAATAATACGTAAACTGCGATTATACTATCGCTCTAGTTACTACTGCGACCATAGACGTGGTAGTGCGACCATAGTCGCAGTCCATGATCGCATACTATATGTAAAAACCAATTTAATAGTTCATAGGAGGATCAGACAATAGTCAGAAATGAAGAACAAAAAATATAAAATAATACGTAAACTGCGATTATACTATCGCTCTCGTTAAGTACTGCGACCATAGACGCGGTAGTGCGACCATAATCGCAGTCCATGATCGCATACTATATGTAAAAACCAATTTAATAGTTCATAGGAGGATCAGACAACAGTCAGAAATGAAGAACAAAAAATATAAAATAATACGTAAACTGCGATTATACTAAAACTCTAGTTAATACTGCGACCATAGACGTGGTAGTGCGACCATAGTCGCAGTCCATGATCGCATACTATATGTAAAAACCTATTTAATAGTTCATAGGAGGATCAGACAACAGTCAGAAATGAAGAACAAAAATATAGAATAATACGTAAACTGCGATTATACTATCGCTCTCGTTAAGTACTGCGACCATAGTCGAGTCCTTGATCGCATTATACATTACATGCGAAAAAAAGTAAACTGCGACTATATTAAAAATCATTAAATATCAAATGAGATAAAAAAAAATTAAAGAAGCATTCAAATTAGTTTCGTGATTTAATAAAAAAAATGTTGGCAGTTTGGCCGCAGTTATAAAAGATAATTGTCACAAAAATTGAATAACGTCATAAAATATAAAAATATAATAAACTATACATATCCACTGTCTTTTACCGACAGAGTAGCTTTTCATAAGGGGTATCTAATAATTTAACTTCTTCCTATAAGCGGGTCGCAAGTTAGTGGCGTGACAAATCTTGAGTCACGTCACCGCAGGCTGACAGAGTTCCCTCAGCTGCAGGCTGATATACATTTTTCTCATATATATATATATATATATATATATATATATATATATATATATATATATATATATATATATATATATATATATATATAGAGAGAGAGAGAGAGGCGTAAAAATAGGAGAAGGGAGAAGTAAAAGTACTCACTTTTTCCCCTTTTTATTCTCCTTTTCTCTTAAAAAGGTTCGTAGCGTGATGCCTACTGTAGCGCAAGTGATGATTTTTACAATGTTCTGCAGACTGCAATAGTGATATTTACATTAGTTATTTCATCAATCTTGTAAAATTTTGCATTTAGCATACACATTTTGCTTTAATTGCTGAACCTAGAACTAGCCAAAGAATAAAATTCTAGATTCACAAACAATACACAAAAAGAACGAGACAGAGATTTACGAGGTTCAGCCTACGATCCCGTGGCAGAATAAAGAGATCTATTGATGATTTACAACTTTTACAAAGAGTAAAATGGAATCTCACTTTTCTCACATAACCCTAGCAAAGAAACACACTTCCCTTTTTCTACCAAAGAGGAGAGAGAGGCAGAAAATCGCACTAGGTCAGGATCTGGGCACAGCCAGACCCGACTACCAGTCGACCGGTACAAGAGCCTCCACTCTCTGTTAAACACAGAGAGCACTCTTTGTTAAATCCTAGAGAGTCGGTCGATCGACCAGGCGATCAAGCAACATTGCATAGTGTGTACATTCTTGCATGTCGGTCGACTAGGCGGTCAACCGTTCTGATGCCCTGTCTGTTTTTCTTCTCAATACAAATACAATTTCCTCTCTCTTTCTCCAATAAGAGTTAAAAAAACTCTATCATCTAGATTTTGCTCCTCTTTCAACAATTCTCCACATCGGTGAAGATCTCCTAAATCTGAGCCGAATATCAAAGAATCCAGCTCTATTATCTAGATTTTGATCCTCTCTTTACAATTCTCCACATCGGTGAAGATCTCATGAATCTGAGACGAATACCAAAGAATCTACCGCCGCTCTGAGATCGACACATGATCTCAGCTCCGAGATCGACACACGATCTCCGGCACGAGATCGATACAGGATCTCCAAGATCAACACACGATCTCCGCCGAACATTTCAAGCCACCACAATCAACTCATTAAATGGGTTGCACCATTACAGCTGCCTATGTACCCCCCGCCCAAGTGATCAAGCCTCATGTAGTTCATCCAATGAGCTCCATCGAGCTCAAGCTACTGGAAGGATTAGGAGAGAGTTCTTGTAATGATTGAACTTATCTCTGAGAACACTTTTATAAGCATATCCGCAGGATTATTCTTAGTGTGAACATTTTTCAACTTAATATTACCATCTTCAAGAATCTCCTGCACAAACTGGTATCTGATATCATTGTGCTTCATCTCCGCATGGTAGACTTGTTCCTCGCTAGATGGATAGCACTCATATTATCAAAATTGACTTTCAAGAAGTCCTGTTCGATTTTCAAATCATCCATCAAGCCTTGAAGTCAAATCGCCTCTTTCACAATCTCTGTCAAAGGCATATACTACGCTTATGTCATCAACAAAGCCATAGTAGCCTATAAAGTACAACGTCAACTCACCGGTGTCTGTGACAAAGTAAAAACATACCCCATAGTTGACCGGTGTTTGTCAAGATCTACATCATAATCTAAGTCCACATAACCTATGCACTCTTACTTACCACCATCATCCTTCTCAAAAACTAACCAAACATTTACGATACCTTTAATGTACCGCAGAATCCATTTCACAGCCTCCCAATGCCCCTTACCGGATCATGTATGTATCTTGATATCATGCTCATGGCCTGTGATAAATCTAGCCTCGTGCACACCATAGCATATATGAGACTACTCGCTGCACTGGCATATGAAACGTGAGACATATACTCTCGCTCATCAACAGTCTTCGGAGACATATTAGCTGAAAGCTTGAAATGAGGAGCCAACGAACAACTCACAGACTTGGTTTCACAACCAATACTGAACTTTTGAAGAACCTTCTGCAAGTAAGCTTTTTGAGCCAAACTCACCTTCCCTTTTACTCTATCTCTCTCAATTTTCATACCCAATATTCTCTTAGCTTCTCCCAGATCTATTTCAAACTCAGAAGATAATTGAACTTTCAACTTATCTATCAATGATATGTTCTTAGAAGCTATAAGTATAACATCTACGTACAAGAGTAGATAGATATACTCACCACTCGGTATCTAGCGAAAATAAATGCATGGGTTGAATAAGTTCCTAGTATAATCATGGCCAATCATAAACTTGTCGAAACGCTTGTACTACTGTCTTATTACTGTTTCAGTCCATATAGCGACTTCTGAAGCTACATACCAATTTCTCTTTGTTTTGCTCAAAAAATACAATTTCCTCCCCCCAAACCCCCCCCCCCCCCCCCCCCCCCCACACACAACACACACACACACACACACCACACAAAACACACAAAAAACAAGAGTTAAAAAACTCTATCATCTAGATTTTGATCCTCTCTTTACATCATTGTTAGGCAATAAATTTTACGAGTATTCTGGAATCTAAGATTGAGAGATGGCTTGAGAACTTTCGTTCCTTTTTCTTCTAATCATTTTAGTGACTGAAATATTTGTCTGCATTTTGTATGAATTATTGGAAAAAGATTTAACTCATAATCTACTTCTTATGTAATTTGAAATGAAGCAGCACCATGGAAGCAAATCAAAAAGAGAAGTCCATGGGCAATTCTTCTGATCATGATGGTTTCCAAAGGAATGCCTCTTGCTGATGCTGATGGGAAGTTGGAAATTTTCTATGGCGAACAAGATTAGAAAAGAACCTACTTCTCCAGCCATGCTATTTACCGGGCTGATGCCCGTGCTTTCTACGAATTTACCTCTTAAGTTTCAATGCATAATGATAATTTGAAATAATAATAATTACTTAGAGTTTACGAATCTTCTAATAGTATCTTACTCCTCCTCCTCCTCCTCTTCTTCTTCTTCTTTTAGGTTGTTTGGCTGATGGAAAGCAGACCCACGAAAATGTTTTCGGTGTGGGCGGAAAACACTTTTCGCACTATTCGCATATTGTTCATGCATTTTGCTGAGTTGGAGGTGGAGCTCATCCCATTAGTTTCCAGGGCAAACAAACAGGCCGGCAGTAAGGAAAACATGGTAGGAGGCACACTGTCACGGTGCAAAAACACAATTTTCCGCCGCTTCCGAGGCAAACAAACAGGACCTTTCTGAAAAATAAATACTAATTCATGTCTTTATAAAACTAATTGCTTCTCAAAGTGGCGAGTATGATATCTACTTTTAACAACATGCATATGAAGCACGAGGACCACGAATAGCGAGTGAGGCTCTTTGTAACATGGAGTTGAATCAACTTGAATAAAATTATAATTTTCATGTGGTGACATTGATTTTCTAACAAAAGCTAATGAAAATTTTGAAAAAAAAAAATCTGATAAAATAAACAGGAGAATTTTACATTATTTTTAAAATTGCAAACAGTTGAAAAGACAAGCTTAAATTGAAATTGTATAAGAGTAAGGGCCTGTTTGTTTCCCCGCAAAACGCCGCAAAATCGCAAGTCGTAAAACTCTTTTCCATTTTCAGCTGTTTGTTTCGTTGCAAAACATTTCACAAAATACAACTCTCATTTCCCACTTGCAGTTGCTACAGTTAAATTTGTGGTCATATAAATCTCACTTTTACACTCAAATTTTCCCACTTGCAACTGCTACAGTTAATTTTGTGGTCATGTAAATTCTACTTGTAATACATTCGTAGTGCCAAAGCAGTTACTTGATAATCAATATATAATTTAATATTATTAAATATTTAATATATTTAATATTTTAATAGTGTTTAATTTCTTACCAAATTATTTTATACTGGTATTTTTTAGTTTTTTATTATTTTTAAGATTGTTTTAATATTTACTATTTTATTATTTTAATTTAATATATAATTTAATATTGTTATTTAATACTTTATTATTTATTAATATTTACACCAATTTTCTTAATATTTTATTTAAATTTAATATTTTATTAATATAACAATAATGTGTTTTAATATAAAATTATTATATATTTAATTTATTTATTTCTTAATATAAATAATTACTTTATTAATATTATAATATACTTTAAAATTATATTAATATTTTATTACGTTAATATTGTAATAATTCATTATAATAATATCATAATAATATTTCATTATTAAATTTATAATTATATTTTACTTTGTTAATTTTATATTTTTATAATATTACGATATTATTATCATAAAATTTAATATTATAATAATCTTAAGTATTTTATAATATTATAATATTATAACTATATTTTATTAATTTTCTTAAGATTTTTTTAATATTTATGTTTTATTAGTATCCTTAAAATTTTATTCAGTTTCTTTAGATTTTCTTAAAATTTTATAAGTACTTATTTAGTTAATATTGTAGTAATATTTTACTAATTTTACTAATATTTTATTAATATTATTGTTATAAATAAAATATTAAGATTATTAATTTTTTATCTCAAATTTATTAATACAATTTAATTTGTAATAGTAGATTTAATTTAATAGTATTTATAATATTTAAATTACTACTACAGTTAATTTTGTGGTCAACTTTTCCACTTACACTTTTACATTACCAACCAAACACCGTAAAACACAATATACTTTATCATTTACACTTTCACTTTATCAACCAAACACCGTAAAACACAATATACTTTTCCATTTACACTCCACTTTATCAACCAAACACCGTAAAACACAATATATTTTCTCTGCTACAGTTCATTTTTTCCATTCTCATTTTACGACTTACGACTTGCGACGTTTTGTAACGAAACAAACAGGCCCTAAATTAATGACATGTTGTAAAGAAAAGATATACAAGAAAAAATGGTTTCAAGATTTTAGAACTGAGACATAGATAGGACTCCTGAAATACTACTTCCACTCCAAATGTATAAGTTTAATCTAGTCTCACTAGACAAAATGTCCAAAGGAAAGCAGTCAGAACTGGGAGTTGATTTTTTTTTTTTTTTTTCAAATATAAGTCGTAGGCTACTGTAAGTGGATATGAACCTTAAATTTTTTATCCACTGCAAAGAGATTTTTTTACTATGCTACAAAAACACTTTCAACTGAGAGTTCTAAGATTTGAATTTTATATCCAGGACAACGTTTTCCCCTTGAGTGAATTTTTAATATTGGTATCAAGCATTTCTAATTAACTCTTTGGAGAAGAATAAATATTTATAAGCCACACTTCTTTTTGCACATTTCATTATTTAAGTAACGCATGCAAAGTGTGTTCATGGGTATGTGAAAATCAACCACACTTCACGTGATTAATTATTCTAATTGACAAAAATTATATATCGGAAAATATAAATTCATAAATATGTTTCTATTAATTATATATACCACTTCTATTTGAAATGCCACGTACATTTAAAGAATATTTGATAAAAGTGCACTTATAGATTTGAAGAATATGACATAATAAACAAATCATATAATTGGATGATTATAATTGAAATTTTTTTATTTATTAGAAAATGTAAATATGTATATTTGATCATATGTAAGTTATATTTGTGAAAGCAGGTTAGCCCGCCATTAGCCTAAGAATCGGTTCGGGTAGTTAGTGAAGTGTACGTGTGAACCTTTGTCTTTTTTTAAGAAAAATGGGTGAACTTAAAAAAGTCTCCCGCGCTTCATTAATAAGATACTAACGAAAACAATGTTGTGCGCCGATGACAACAACCAACAGAGAATCTCACAAATCTCCAAGCACAAAGAACACCCAAACAGTACAAATAATCACCAGAAGAAAGCACAAAACGCAAACAACAGTTTTAACGAGGTTCGGCCTCAACGCTTACGTCCTCGGGGCAATCAGAGAGAGATTTAATTACTTTGGAAGAAGATTACAATTGCTAGCAGCCTCTTTGAATGCAAGAGAGCTCCAGCAGCCTTCTCAAGGATCTTCTACAAGATTCTTCATAACCCTAGAAAACAATAGCAGCTCTTAAATACCCAGATTTCTAGAACAGCAGATTTCCGCCCAACCCGACTGTCGGTCGACCGGTCCGGTCGACCGACCTCCACCTCGGTCGACCGGTCGGTCGCCCGAAAATAACAGAGAGTTGGGCACTTACAATCAGGCATTTTGGTCGACCGGGCGGTCGACCGCTCTCTGACCTTGTGCACGTTGTGCATGTGCGGTCGACCTGGCCGGTCGACCGCTGAGCCTGTTCTGCTGCTGCTGCTTTCTTCTGTCGCTGTTTCCCTTCGTCTTCGTCGTCGACTTCCTTGGCGATCACTCGACGACCCCTTGACGATTCATGTCAACTTCCTTAGCAATATTCTCTCTTTCCAACAATTCTCCACCTCGGCGAAGATTTTTCAAATCTGAGCCGATCTCCAACGTACCCCAGTCTATCACCTGGCGAAATCGACACACGATCTCGGTGAAATCGACACACGATCTCGGCTTGAAATCTTTAGCTCAGCTATCCACTGGAACGCACCACACATGCCTTCCGTATACTTCACCTTAGGAGAATTTCCATACATGCCGATTACCAACATGGCTTCTACTCCGCAACTTCACGACCTCACGAAGACTTCCTCACGAGCCAACACTGACTCTCCAACTGACCAGCTCTATCTAGTCTTCTTGTCTTCCACTGACGGCCCACCAAGTCTGTGTAGAGCCCACCAAACATTCATCGGCTTCAACTGGATGCACATCACTCCTTATACAAGCTCAACATCTTCTCTCCGGAAGATCACCTGTTCCTCGAGACCACAACACCTCACCACCACGTGAAGTCGAACTGGCCACAACACGTCACCTCTACGTGAACCTCCACCTCTACGTGGAGTTCCATCGGCCATAACTCTTCACCTCTACGTGAAGATCCAAACAGCTTCTCGAGAACCCAAATAGCTCCATAAGAGTTGCATCACCATATGGCTGCGCCTTTACGGTTGCCTACGTACCTTTACCCAAAAGGATCAAGCAACCGTAGTTCATTTAAGATGAGCTTCATCAAGCTCAAGCACTGGTACCTCTATTTGCAGCAGTGAACCTGTAACGGTCCCAGTTTCAAATCAACAAGATTAGGCCTATATCAACATTCATCTCCGTTAATCCTTAAATTAAGGAAAATTTCGGCAGCATCATCCTTAATATATCAGTATTTCTTGTTTACAAAAAATCCAGATTTCGGCTCGAAGGCCTACTTATTTTCCCAATAGTTTCGGCACATCCGGCCTACTTATATCACCAAATAGTTTCGGCACACTCGGCCTACTTATATATCACATAACCAATCCTTAACTACAACATATAACATGACTTGGTTCTTTCCATTGTAAACATAGTCTTTACATCAACAATTCAAGAGTTCCATCTCAACAGTTTGCATTTCCATATTTTACCATCGATTCAAAATTTCAAGGCATACATACGTAAAGGATACACAACCCAGAACATAGTATCACATACAAGACAAAGGTCTCAACTGCTACAAGGATATAATTTACATCAAGTACAACTTAACATATACTCCAATAAAGGTTCCCATAGGGTCCATCCTACACATAAGATCATATAGCAAAATCAAAATGATACAACAATACATCCTGTCATCCATAACTTAGCCTTTCCATTAGAGGGGTCTCTTACCTTTATCCAACCCTGAAAAGATGTAAAGAAATTCCAATGAGCTCGACAGCTCAATGAGTAAACCATATCATAGGGAATTAGTATAATGACTTCATAAGATACACAATTAAGAAGAAGTAATATAGGGTGGGTCTTATAAACAACAGTTTGTTCAAGTTGAATTATTCAATCCAAGCTTCATACAATTATGGCCTACATGTCTACATTACCAAAGATTGCATCTAGCAATATCAAGATACAGAGATATAGTGTATGCGCATGTGTAATGTTTTCATGGGTGAGTCCACTCACAATAACTAGATTCAGTGTATACATAAAGTGATAGCTTAATTTAACACCAGCATTAACCAACATAAATGCAACTTGACAATCAAATATGAATATCGTTCAATCTGCCATGAACTTCCCCGACTTCCACCTCCTACCGGCTCCCGCACGGCCCCTTCCTCCTTATATATATAATGTATGTATATGCATATAAGTTTCCCCGTCTTCCCCCCTCCTACCGGCTCCCGCACGGCCCCTTCCTCCTTATAGATATATATAATGTATAGATATCAATTCCCCGTCTTCCCCCCTCCTACCGGCTCCCGCACGGCCCCTTCCTCCTTAACACAGAATACATCATATAATGGCAATATACAATATGCACAACAAGCAAATGAAACCATTTTACGTGTCATGTCCGAAATAGTATGCAACAATGAAAGAAAGAGTATATGTATCTGGGATTCACCCCACATCATAAGAATATTATAATCACGTCACATTCATTCCACATGAACATATGCATTATTCCATAATTTACCAATACTTAATAACATATTGCATTGTAGAGAGGGGTATTTTCCCCGAGCACCTTAGTGAACAAGGAACATGTGAATCAAGTTGATTTGTCGACTATGGTGGAGTGCTACTCGTACAAGTCCTCGCTTTACATAATGTACCATCCTATACGCTATTATAAAGAACCAAAATTAGGCTATATCCATACTAATTTAACCATCACAATATTGAATAGGAACAACAGCGAATTAAGGTATCAATTTAGTTCACTTAGGCTTACTATTATATTAACACATATCTCTTTACACATGCATTGCATATCTAATTAATATAGCATTATCATTACCATGCAACATCCATTGAATTTCTTTTAACATGAGCATAATTATCAAAAACAGCGAATTATATAGGATAAGTATCCTTATTTAAGTTTACATAGTGAGCTAAACATGTATATTACATATTCCAATTGTCACCGCATGATGTATGGGCATAAAGACTAGATAAAACTCCTTAGATTTCCATCTAGCATGAAGATGTCACAAAAACAGTAGCCACTACCCAAGAACAGGAATTTCTACTATTGAGAATCATCTACAAATTTCAAATTATTATTTTTCAACTTTGGATCAAGGATTTTAACCCTAAGAATTAGGTTTACTCACCAAGTTACCAAGTTCTGGAACAGGGAACTGGGCGACAAGGGAAAACTGATTTAGGTTGCTAGAGCTTCTCTGCTACTTGTCAGGAAGCCCCTCCTCCAAAATCAGCCTCCTTCTCCTTGGAATTGCCGCGGATTCTCCAGTATTGCCGCGGCTCCGCGGCAAAGTGGCAGAGTCTCGCGTACAGTCGCGGCTCTGCCTGCTGTGAGCCTGAGCTCCTGCTTTCCCTCCCGTGAATTTTGCTTCAGAGCTTGTAAGAATAGAGATTTGAGCTAGAAGAGGTTACCTTAGTTTCAACCCTTAGATTTCTAAGGATGAAATGGAAATGGCGAATTTTTGGCTTAATTTCTTCTCATAACAAGGAAAAATTTCAGGATTTGGGGGGAATTTTCTCCAGAATTTTTGAGTGAAGAAGGTGAAGAGGCAAGCTTGGTCAACCTCTTGGAATTGCAAGACTTAGGTGTTGCATCCTCATGATGCCACAAGGTCAAGGGCTCCTTCTCATGGTGCCACATGGAAGCCCACTTACCAAAGGTCATTAGCCCACCTAATCCCCCCCCTCTAATACACACTTATCTCTAAAAGATTATTAGGATAAGCATGATGGTTACATAGCATTAGCCCCCTTAATTTTCCCCCTAATACATACTTACCACTAAGAGTTATTAGGATAAGCTTGGTGATTAAGGGGGTATGATGGGTTTGGTTTACATTTTCTTTTACCATTACTTAATCAAAATTTTGCCTAATATATATATATGCACAAAGGCTCTCATGTTAAACATTTTGGTCACCCAAAAAAAAAAAATCAAATAACTAGATAAAAACATTCAAAAGGGAAGTGGGTCTATAAATTAAGTTTAATTTGTTGACATAGAATTATTGGGGTGACTAATTCTATATAATGCTTTAACCAAATTTCTTAATATTTAAATTGAGGAGAAATTATGTACCATAAAACTTTGGTTGTTACATTCTCCCCTCCTAAAAGAGAGCTTCGTCCCCGAAGCCTGACGTACCTTGGAAAAGTTGCGGGTAGTTCTGCATCATCTCTTCCTCTGATTCCCAGGTAACTTCCTCAATTTCTTTACTCCTCCATAAAACCTTCACTAAAGGAATTGCTTTGTTTCGCAGTTGTTTCTCCTTCCTGTCAAGGATTTGAACCGGCTCCACAGTACATGACAAGTCGTCTCGGAGCTGCAGTGGTGAATATCTAAGAACATGGCTCGGATCTGGCACATACTTCCTCAATTGGGACACATGAAATACGTCATGCATTTTCTCAATCTCTGGTGGTAAAGCTAACCGATATGCCAGAGGTCCAATCCTTTCCAGTATTTCAAAGGGTCCAATATATCGGGGGTCTAACTTATTCCGTTTGCCACCCCGTACCATCCCTTTTATTGGTGATACCTTCAAGAAAACTTTGTCGCCTTCTGCAAACTCCAAAGGTCTTCGGCGCCGATCCGCATATGCCTTCTGTCTACTCTGGGCCGCCTTCATTCTCTTCCTGATCATCCGAATCTTCTCTGTTGTATCTACCACTATATCAGCTCCGAATAATGTTCGGTCTCCAATCTCTTCCCAGCAAATCGGGGATCTACACTTCCTGCCGTACAGGGCTTCGAACGGCGGCATTCCAATAGTAGATTGATAACTATTATTATATGCAAACTCCACTAATGATAGGTATCTTTCCCAATTTTCCCCGAAATCCAACACGCATGCTCTCAGCATGTCTTCCAATATTTGTATAGTTCTTTCTGATTGTCCGTCAGTTTGCGGATGGGCAGCTGTACTTGGGTGTAGCTTGGTACCCAGAGCTTGGGATAGACTGATCCATAGCCTTGACTGAAACCGAGGGTCGCGATCCGACACAATCGTCTCGGGGACTCCATGAATCCTGATTATCTCTCGGAGGTAAATCTGGGCTAATCTATCCATCGAATAGTTTATTCGTATGGGCAGAAAATGAGCGGACTTGGTAAGTCGGTCGACTATCACCCAGATGGCATCATAACCTTGAGGGGATCTAGGGAGTCCTGTCACAAAATCCATAGTAATATCACTCCACTTCCATTCAGGGACTTGCAAGGGCATGAGGAATCCAGGAGGCTTCTTATGTTCAGCCTTAACTTGTTGGCATATCAAACATCTCTGTACAAAATTTGCTATGTCCTTCTTCATTCCTTCCCACCAAAAGTTTGCCTGCAAATCTTGATACATCTTGGTTGTTCCAGGGTGAGCGGTGTAAGGGGTGCAATGGGCTTCAGTTAGAATTTGTTTCTTGAGTTTAAAATCTGGCGGTATAACTATTCGGTTTCCCTTCCTCAGTAACCCCTTGGAAATGATAAATTCTTGGGTTTCACCACTTTGCACCTTTTCAAAATTTTTAGCTGTCTGATCATCCTTCCTTTGAGCTTCCTTGATTTCCTCATAGAGATCGAAACCAATACTAACTTGATTTATATGATTCCCTCCATCCCGGGGCTCTCTTATGTGAAATTCAAGTTGCATTCTTTCCATCTCCTTTATCAACTCCGATTGCTGTGTTAACAGTGCGGCCAAGGATCCCCCAGACTTCCGGCTCAGAGCATCGGCCACCACGTTGGCCTTTCCAGGGTGATAATGAATGTCCAAGTCGTAGTCCTTCATCAACTCCAACCATCTTCTTTGGCGCATATTCAGTTCCTTTTGGGTGAAAATATATTTCAGGCTTTTGTGATCTGTGTAAATATCACATGATACTCCATAAAGGTAGTGTCGCCAAATTTTCAAGGCAAAAATGACTGCAGCCAACTCAAGATCATGGGTAGGGTAATTTTTCTCATGGTTCCTTAGTTGTCTAGAAGCATATGCAATTACTCTCCCATTTTGCATCAGTACACACCCTAGGCCTGACTTTGATGCATCACTGAAAACAACATAACCTTCGTTCCCAATGGGCATGGCTAGGATTGGAGCTGATGTTAACTTATCTTTTAGTTCTTGAAAGCCCTTCTGCTGATCATCTCCCCAATGGAATTTGAGGCCTTTCTTCGTTAACTGGGATAAGGGTGCAGCTATCTTAGAAAATCCCTCTACAAATCTCCGGTAATAACCAGCCAATCCTAGGAAGCTTCGCACCTCAGTGACATTAGTAGGTTGAGGCCATCCCTTTATCGCCTCTATCTTCGCGGGGTCCACTGATATTCCTTCTTTATTTATAATGTGACCCAAGAACCCAACTTCCTTTAGCCAGAACTCACACTTCTTCAGCTTTGCATAAAGTTGCTTCTCCCTCAATAACTGTAATACTATCCTCAAGTGTTTTTCATGATCCTTTTTGCTCTTTGAATAGATCAGTATATCATCAATGAACACCACTACGAACTGATCTAGATATGGCTGAAAAATTCTATTCATCAAATCCATAAATGCTGCTGGAGCATTGGTCAAGCCAAATGGCATTACCAAAAATTCATAATGGCCATATCTGGTCCGAAAGGCAGTCTTAGAAACATCTTCCGGTTTGATCTTTAATTGATGATATCCAGACCTTAGATCTATCTTAGAAAATATGCTGGCACCCTGAAGTTGATCAAATAGGTCATCAATCCTCGGCAATGGATATCGATTCTTGATCGTGACCTTGTTCAACTCTCGATAATCTATACACAGCCTCATGCTCCCGTCCTTCTTCTTAACAAATAATACCGGAGCACCCCAAGGTGATACACTCGGCCGAATGAAACCGAGGCTTAGCAACTCTTGCAATTGGTCCTTCAATTCATTCATTTCTGCGGGTGCCATCCTATAAGGTGCCCTGGATATGGGACTTGTCCCAGGTAGAAGGTTGATGGAAAATTCTACTTCTCTATCTGGGGGTAAGCCGGGTAGATCCTCCGGAAAAACATCAGGATAATCTCTTGCAACTTCTATGTTTTCAATATTAATCTTCATGTCTTCTTCACCAATAAGGGTTGCCAAAAATCCTTGACACCCTTGCCTCAACAACTTAGTGGCCTTTAAGGCAGAAATGACTGGAGTGCTGATTTTATTCTTCATCCCTTCATAAACTCTTTCGGGAGTCCCTTCCAACTTAAAAATTATCTTCTTCTGATAACAATCTACATGAACCCGATATGTGGACAACCAGTCCATTCCTAGAATGATGTCAAACTCCATTTCTCCTAGCTTGATCAGGTCTGCCTGTGTATTCATCTCACCTATGATGATTTTACATCCCTTATAACACTCGCTAGTGGTCACTCTGGCGCCTACAGGGGTTGACACCACTAGTTGATAGTTCAAGGGTTCAGATTCCATGTTAATAGTTGCAGCAAAAGACGAAGAGATAAAAGAGTGAGTAGCACCGGGATCAAATAATACTCGAGCAACATTATCGGATACATAGACGGTACCTTCCACTACGGCATTGGATGCTCGAGCCTCCTGCTGAGTGATTGCATTCATCCTTCCCTGAACTCTTGGTTGTTGTACAGATGCTTGTGTCATGGCCGAGCGAGTTCTGTTGAAAGTTTGTCGATAAGCGGTAGCTGGTCCTCCTGTTGTAGGGGCGATTCCCATGGTTGGTCTTCCCGTCCCTCTGCTAACTCCTGGGTTTCCATGTAAGTTCGGGCAGTCCCTCCTCATGTGACCCATTCTTCCGCAGAAAAAGCATTGCTTACCGGTGGCGCAACTACCGGTGTGAATTTGGTTGCACCTCGGACACCGCTGGTTTCCTGCGAAGTTGGAGCGTTGGGAGGGCATTGGTGATGCTAAATGGGGTAATCCCCTATGCTTGGGCCATGTGTTCATCTTGCTTCCCTGGGTGGGCATGATGGAAGATCCCGTGCTTCTGTCGGGCCTCATGGACTGAGCTCCAAAACTCGGTGCATTGCTATACCGGGGGCGCTTCATATAGGGCAGTTCTCTGGTCCTCATCTCTTGATTCTCCTGCATATCCCTTTCAATTTCCATTGCCTTCTCTACAGCTTGACTGTAAACTTGCAGTTGGAAAGGGATCAGCTTACTTCTGATCTCCGGCCTCAAACCTCTAACGAACCTCTTCGTCCTATCTTCCTCCTCGGACACCAACTTCTCGGCATACCTGGACAGCTGAGTGAATTTAGCTTCATAGTTACTTACTGTCCATTGTTCCTGTTTCAACTCTTGGAACTCCATCGCAAGTCGGTCCTTCACTACTCCAGGGATGTACTTTTCATTGAACTTTGCAACTAAGAAGTTCCAGGAGATCTCTCTTCCCAGGTTCTTAGCTCCTCCTTTTACCATCTCCCACCAGCGCTCGGCCTCTCCTTGGAACATGAAAGAAGCAAAAGATACTCGCTGGGTCTCAGTACATTCCATCACATCCAGTATCTTTTCAATTTGTCGGAGCCATTCTTCCGCTTGGATAGGGTCAACTCCTCCTCTGAAAGCTGGTGGGTTGAGCTTTTGAAATTGTTCAAGAGCTCTACGGGGGTTGTTTGCACTTGCCAACTGCAACAGCCAATCTGGGATTCTGTCCGGCACTCCCCGATTAGCATTAGATTGCCTACTCAGAGTTTCTTGACTTGCCGGGGGGTGGACGCTCCCAACTGCGCTATGCGATGGGACGTTGCCCTCCGAGTTGACATCGGATGGAGGAAAATTCAAATCCATCTAATACCTAAAAGAATGGTTGCACATATTCAATGGTAACTCAATGATAACAAGTAGAATAGTTCACAAACAAAATACTGATTTCATTTATGCATAAAGCGTTTTCATAGCAACATATACATTAGCATGGCTGCATTCATCCAAACATACCAATGCAGTCAAAAAGGGATACAGGTTCATACATGTAACTATTGGCGACCACTTTCTTTACAAAAAAAAAATATAAACTCATGTAAATCGACATTCCTTTACTTCAAAAGAACAAAAACGACAAAAACAAAAATGTCACCCAACTAAACACCTATCAAGGGGTGATGTTGGACCCCGAGGAGCTCTCCTCCTGGTCTTCCCTCACAGGTTCCTCTTCTGGATCCTCGTCTTCTATTGGCTCTTCTTCTACCGGCTCTTCTTCTTCGGGTCCCTCTTCCATTGGTTCTTCTTCTACTGGTTCTTCTTCCATTGGTCCTTCTTCTACTGGTTCTTCTTCCACTTCCTCCACTACAGTATCCAAATCACATCCCCAATCTTCATTATCATCGTACAGGTCCATATCTTCCACCCAGCAAGAATTCCACCAAATACCCCCAACGAAAATCCTTCCGTCAAGGTTCACCTCCTCATTGGGTAGAACTCCCAAGTCCTCAGCTACTGGTGCATCTCTAATGGCACTTTCTGCCTCATTAATGTCATCTGCCTCATCTTGCCCCATGTGAATCTCTGCATTTAAATTATCTGGGGAACTTTTAAGAATGACCTTTGGATCGGTCTCGTCAGATTCAAACTCCCAGTCCATTGAATCCGCTATCCAGCTCAAACTTTCTGACTCCGGACCGTCCGACGATGATCCAGACATCTCAGAATCTCCCATCTGTAGAAGCAAGACATTTATATTAGCCGATGTGTCTTCCAATTTTCCTCAAAGCAATAATTTGCATGAATATAAAAAATCAAGATAGGATAGTAAGTCACCACTTATATAACCATGCCGATCTTTCATAAATTTCTCTTATGCATAACTATCCTACTAATAGGTTCTGACCCCGACTTATGTGGTATACTGATTGTTCTCCTTTTCCGATGTCCCATAACACTGGAATTTCTTACAGAAGGGCCCGCACCCCTTTGCAAGATCCATTTGAACTAAGGTATGCGGGTACCCATGTTCAAATGTGGAGAACAGTCAAATATCCTACATTTCAGAGCCAGTTAATCCTAAAACTATACCACTATCCACATATCCCACCTCTACTTATTCTAGTACACCTATACCTGACTTCATAGTCAGTCGTACACACTACATCTATCTAGGCTAACCTTGCTTAAACCATGCTCTGATACCAATTGTAACGGTCCCAGTTTCAAATCAACAAGATTAGGCCTATATCAACATTCATCTCCGTTAATCCTTAAATTAAGGAAAATTTCGGCAGCATCATCCTTAATATATCAGTATTTCTTGTTTACAAAAAATCCAGATTTCGGCTCGAAGGCCTACTTATTTTCCCAATAGTTTCGGCACATCCGGCCTACTTATATCACCAAATAGTTTCGGCACACTCGGCCTACTTATATATCACATAACCAATCCTTAACTACAACATATAACATGACTTGGTTCTTTCCATTGTAAACATAGTCTTTACATCAACAATTCAAGAGTTCCATCTCAACAGTTTGCATTTCCATATTTTACCATCGATTCAAAATTTCAAGGCATACATACGTAAAGGATACACAACCCAGAACATAGTATCACATACAAGACAAAGGTCTCAACTGCTACAAGGATATAATTTACATCAAGTACAACTTAACATATACTCCAATAAAGGTTCCCATAGGGTCCATCCTACACATAAGATCATATAGCAAAATCAAAATGATACAACAATACATCCTGTCATCCATAACTTAGCCTTTCCATTAGAGGGGTCTCTTACCTTTATCCAACCCTGAAAAGATGTAAAGAAATTCCAATGAGCTCGACAGCTCAATGAGTAAACCATATCATAGGGAATTAGTATAATGACTTCATAAGATACACAATTAAGAAGAAGTAATATAGGGTGGGTCTTATAAACAACAGTTTGTTCAAGTTGAATTATTCAATCCAAGCTTCATACAATTATGGCCTACATGTCTACATTACCAAAGATTGCATCTAGCAATATCAAGATACAGAGATATAGTGTATGCGCATGTGTAATGTTTTCATGGGTGAGTCCACTCACAATAACTAGATTCAGTGTATACATAAAGTGATAGCTTAATTTAACACCAGCATTAACCAACATAAATGCAACTTGACAATCAAATATGAATATCGTTCAATCTGCCATGAACTTCCCCGACTTCCACCTCCTACCGGCTCCCGCACGGCCCCTTCCTCCTTATATATATAATGTATGTATATGCATATAAGTTTCCCCGTCTTCCCCCCTCCTACCGGCTCCCGCACGGCCCCTTCCTCCTTATAGATATATATAATGTATAGATATCAATTCCCCGTCTTCCCCCCTCCTACCGGCTCCCGCACGGCCCCTTCCTCCTTAACACAGAATACATCATATAATGGCAATATACAATATGCACAACAAGCAAATGAAACCATTTTACGTGTCATGTCCGAAATAGTATGCAACAATGAAAGAAAGAGTATATGTATCTGGGATTCACCCCACATCATAAGAATATTATAATCACGTCACATTCATTCCACATGAACATATGCATTATTCCATAATTTACCAATACTTAATAACATATTGCATTGTAGAGAGGGGTATTTTCCCCGAGCACCTTAGTGAACAAGGAACATGTGAATCAAGTTGATTTGTCGACTATGGTGGAGTGCTACTCGTACAAGTCCTCGCTTTACATAATGTACCATCCTATACGCTATTATAAAGAACCAAAATTAGGCTATATCCATACTAATTTAACCATCACAATATTGAATAGGAACAACAGCGAATTAAGGTATCAATTTAGTTCACTTAGGCTTACTATTATATTAACACATATCTCTTTACACATGCATTGCATATCTAATTAATATAGCATTATCATTACCATGCAACATCCATTGAATTTCTTTTAACATGAGCATAATTATCAAAAAACAGCGAATTATATAGGATAAGTATCCTTATTTAAGTTTACATAGTGAGCTAAACATGTATATTACATATTCCAATTGTCACCGCATGATGTATGGGCATAAAGACTAGATAAAACTCCTTAGATTTCCATCTAGCATGAAGATGTCACAAAAACAGTAGCCACTACCCAAGAACAGGAATTTCTACTATTGAGAATCATCTACAAATTTCAAATTATTATTTTTCAACTTTGGATCAAGGATTTTAACCCTAAGAATTAGGTTTACTCACCAAGTTACCAAGTTCTGGAACAGGGAACTGGGCGACAAGGGAAAACTGATTTAGGTTGCTAGAGCTTCTCTGCTACTTGTCAGGAAGCCCCTCCTCCAAAATCAGCCTCCTTCTCCTTGGAATTGCCGCGGATTCTCCAGTATTGCCGCGGCTCCGCGGCAAAGTGGCAGAGTCTCGCGTACAGTCGCGGCTCTGCCTGCTGTGAGCCTGAGCTCCTGCTTTCCCTCCCGTGAATTTTGCTTCAGAGCTTGTAAGAATAGAGATTTGAGCTAGAAGAGGTTACCTTAGTTTCAACCCTTAGATTTCTAAGGATGAAATGGAAATGGCGAATTTTTGGCTTAATTTCTTCTCATAACAAGGAAAAATTTCAGGATTTGGGGGGGAATTTTCTCCAGAATTTTTCAGTGAAGAAGGTGAAGAGGCAAGCTTGGTCAACCTCTTGGAATTGCAAGACTTAGGTGTTGCATCCTCATGATGCCACAAGGTCAAGGGCTCCTTCTCATGGTGCCACATGGAAGCCCACTTACCAAAGGTCATTAGCCCACCTAATCCCCCCCCTCTAATACACACTTATCTCTAAAAGATTATTAGGATAAGCATGATGGTTACATAGCATTAGCCCCCTTAATTTTCCCCCTAATACATACTTACCACTAAGAGTTATTAGGATAAGCTTGGTGATTAAGGGGGTATGATGGGTTTGGTTTACATTTTCTTTTACCATTACTTAATCAAAATTTTGCCTAATATATATATATGCACAAAGGCTCTCATGTTAAACATTTTGGTCACCCAAAAAAAAAAAAATCAAATAACTAGATAAAAACATTCAAAAGGGAAGTGGGTCTATAAATTAAGTTTAATTTGTTGACATAGAATTATTGGGGTGACTAATTCTATATAATGCTTTAACCAAATTTCTTAATATTTAAATTGAGGAGAAATTATGTACCATAAAACTTTGGTTGTTACAGAACCTGTCTGACCGAGTCATATGAACCTCTTCCCGACCATCATGGAGAACAACGGCCTTCAACTTCAGCTTGTCACGATCACAAGCTTGAGATTCATGCTTCTTTCCCATAAGCGTGGTTTCACCTTTGTTCCAATAGCTGCAAACAACTCGACATCCTCAGTAATGTCTTCAACCTGTTCAGCATCAACCTTTGTATCATGATCTCCACCCGGTGTCACCTCCGATGAAGTCTCCTTTGATGCCGAACCAACTGGAGATGATGGAGTAGCATCAACCTCCACCCGCTGCGATCCTTCCTTGGTCTTCGTCCTCTCCACCTGCTGAGAGACGTTGGACTTCAACCCTGAAGTCTCTCCAAAAGTGACATTCCTGCTCATCACGATCTTCTTGTCTTCGGGGTCCCACAACCTATAGCTGTTTCCCTGACGCCCAAATAGACAAACCTCTTTGCTCGTGGATTCACCTTGCCATTCTTGGCACTGAAGTAGGCAGGACTTCCAAACTCCCATAGCAAACAATGATCTTGAGCAGCTTCCCAGACCAAATTTCCAACGGAGCTTTACCTCCAATCGCAGTCGATCTGTTCATGAGATGGCTAGCATACTCGGTCGCCTCAGCTCAAAACGACCCGTCTAATCCTGCATTAGACAACAACCTCCGAACCTTCTCCAGCAAGGGACGGATCACTTCTTTAGCCAACCCATCTGTACCTGTTGTGAAGTGAGTTGCAATACATGTGTTCTGGCCAAATTGTAGGAACTGGTACATGTCCTTTCCAACATTACCAATATGAAGCTCCTTTATCTTCCTACCTATCTGCCTCTCCATTCTTCCTCTCCACTTCACCAACACATCTAGGGCTTCACCCCTTTGTCTCATGGGATATATCCAAACCTGCTTAGATGAACCATCAATAAATGAGACAAAGTACCTGTGACCTCCAAGCGATGCCTTCTTAGCAGGTCCCCAAATGCACATGTGAACACAATCAAGAAGACCTTCATTGTGGTGAGTACTGGTGCTGAATCTCACCTTCTTCTTGTTCAGAACGTTGTGTCCACCTTCCAACTCGCAGGTAGCAGCACCTTCCCTTTCCTTTTTTGCAGGAGCTTGCAAAGATTCTTCTTCTTCCTGTCCGACCTTTCCCTGCCAGACCTCCGGGCCACCAACATCTGAAGAACTTGAAGTCTCCACCTGATCTGTAATCGTACTACCCTTCAAGTAGTAGAGGTTTCCTCGGCGGATGCCCTTCATCACCACCATCGAGCCCTTGATCATCCTGAGATCGCCATCTCGAACAGATATCATCATGCCCGATTCTTCCAAAGTGCCAACTGAGATAAGATTCCTTTTGAGCTGAGGTACATACCTCACCTCCTTCAACTCTCGAACTATCTCATCATCCATCTTGATGCGAACTGTACCCATCCCTTCAATATTACACGGATGGTCATCCCCCATGACCGTGTAACATCCATCCAGCCTTTTAAAGCTAGAGAACCAGGCCCTGTTCAGGCACACATGATAGGTGGCTCCGCTATCAAAGATCCACCCAGCACTATCTGAGTTACTAATAGTAGGGGTAGTAACTGAGAGAGAGAACACCGATGAGTCATCATCCGATCCATCTGCCTGTGCAAGATTCGCCTCGGTCTTTGACTCTACCTTCTTATCTTTGGCCTTCGGGCATTCTGCTTTCCAGTGTCCTAATTCCTTACACAAGGCACACTGATTCTTTTTCAGATTTCTGAACCCCGGCCTGGATTTCGATCTTCCTCTAACCTCTTTGCCCTTCCGCGATGAACTCCTGCCTCTTACTTCCAATGCCTCCGCCGATGAGCTTGACTGAGAAGGATGTCTCTCCTTCTTCCTTGTCTCATAACTTATCAGTGCAGATGACACCTCATGGTAGTCCAAAGTCTGCCAACCATTGATTAACGTCATAGTGAATGTCTCATACTCCTCCGGTGGGAGTGAGTTCAAGAGAATGACCGCCTTATCTTCCTCTTCTACCACGACATCCACGTTTATCAGATCTGTAAGAAGCTTTGTGTATCGGTTGATGTGCTCATTCACTGTGCTCCCCTTCTTCTTTCTGGTACAGCTTACTCTTAAGCTGCAACCTGGATTCAACACTCTTCGTGAGGTATTTCTTCTCAAGGGTATCCCACAGTTTCTTCGCCGACGTCTCATGTTGCACAAGATATTTTATGTCTTGCGACAAACATGAACGTATCAAGCCACATGCCGACCTGTTCATCTTCGCCCACTCTCCATCAGTGGTCATGCTCTTCTTCTTCTCCAATAGGAGAGTATCCTCGAGGTTCGATGCATTCAGCGCATCCATAACCTCACATCTCCACATCTCGAAGTTATTTATACTATTGAACTTCACCACGTCGATCCTCGGATGAGGATGCATGGTCTTAACCGAAGTACTTTCCTCTGCCATTGAGGTTTCTGATCCTCTATCTATGCGGAAGAATAACCAACTGGAACTAGATCTCTACTCAGATAAAAATTAGATTTTTACCTGTCCCTTGAAACCCTAGATTGAGTTTCTCACCGGATCTACTCCACCACAGATTCAACGAGCCCTCCTTGCGTCCTTCTGAGATCGACACACGATCTCCTCGAACACCAATACCTCTGATCTGAGATCGACACACGATCTCCACCGGATCAGATCTCGAGCCCTTCGAATCCTCAGAAATCCAAAGCGCAACCTGGAAGCTCAGATACCACTTGTTGTGCGCCGATGACAACAACTAACAGAGGATCTCACAAATCTCCAAGCACAAAGAACACCCAAACAGCACAAATAATCACCAGAAGAAAGCACAAAACGCAAACAACAGTTTTAACGAGGTTCGGCCTCAACGCCTACGTCCTCGGGGCAATCAGAGAGAGATTTAATTACTTTGGAAGAAGATTACAATTGCTAGCAGTCTCTTTGAATGCAAGAGAGTTCCAGCAGTCTTCTCAAGGATCTTCTACAAGATTCTTCATAACCCTAGAAAACAATAGCAGCCCTTAAATACCCAGATTTCCGGAACAGCAGATTTTCGCCCAAACCTGACTGTCGGTCGACCGGTTCGGTCGACCGACCTCCACCTCGGTCGACCGGTCGGTCGCCCGAAAACAACAAAAAGTTGGGCACTTACAGTCAGGCATTTCGGTCGACCGGGCGGTTTACCGCTCTCTGACCCTGTGCACGTTGTGCATGTGCGGTCGACCTGGCCGGTCGACCGCTGAGCCTGTTCTGCTGCTGCTGCTTTCTTCTGTCGTTGTTTCCCTTCGTCTTCGTCGTCGACTTCCTTGGCGATCACTCGACGACCCCTCGACGATTCATGTCAACTTCCTTAGCAATATTCTCTCTTTCCAACAAACAACTCTCAAAACTCGTACAAAATCGTAATTTCCTCAAAAGTTTAGAAACTATGCACGCGCAGGTGCCCGGAGAGACGAAAAATACCAAAGTATAAAGAAAACTCTCACTCTAAAATTCTCAGCCGACGTCACCGTAGGTCGAACAACCTAAACCACTGACTAGTCATCTGGAGCTTCTGTGCTCAACCCAGCTCAATCCTCCTCTGACGTCCCCCTCCTGTAACTCTGTACTCTGACAACGGTTAAGAGATTACCATCCACTCCCACCACATCTGACACGAAACCTCCTCCCTCAATGACCAGATAAGCGACAACAAAATCTCCTTCCCTTTATAGAGACAACTCCCAAAACTCTTAACTCTAAAAACGGTCAAGAGGTGAGCCTTTATCTTTCAATCTTGTGAAATTGAACACCACATAAGCGACAACAACAGCAAACCGTAGCCATAACGGATTGATAAACAACAGAAAGTGTGTGTGTGATTCTTTACCTTTCAATCTCATGACATGCCCCCCACCACATTTGCGGGATCAGATGAATGCGCATGAATGATTGATAAAAGAATGTGGATGATTGATGAAGAGTAATAGGTCTTTTTTTATTTTTTATTTTATTTTATTTTATTTTATTTTTTTTTTTTTTTTTTTTTTTTGGGGGGGGGGGGGGGGGGGGGGGGGGGGGGGGGGGGGGGATAAAAGGTTAATAATAAAATGAGATTTGGGAGAGATAATTGACAACGATGGGTTAGACAAAAAAAAGTTCCAGCGTTCCCCTCCGACTCACAAGAAGGGCTTGTTTGTTTTTCCGGAAGAGGAAAAGGGCCTCTCTACTCTCTTTGGCTGTTTGGTTTCCGAAAAAAGAGAATCTTTTCCTCCAGGTTGGTAGTAATGTGACAATTGACAACTGACGTGACGAAAGATAGGTGGAGCATGCAGGTCTAGACAAAAAACAGTTTTTTAAGCTCTTCTTTCATCAGCACCAGAGGGGGAGGAGAGAGGGGGCTGTCGACGTTGTTGCCGCCTCACAACAGGAGAGAGGGGGAGAAGAGAGGCTCTTCCTCCGTTGTTAATGCTGCCGCCTCCGTGCCGTTGCCACTGCAAAGCAGCGGGGGAGGAAGAGGGGGAGAGAGAGAAGACCTCTTCTTTCTTCCAAACTTGCCCCAAGAGAGAGAGGGAAGAAGAAAGAGGCTCTTCCTCTCTTCAAATTATCTTCATCTCCTCTCTTCTCTCTTATCTCACTTCCAATACCTATGACCGAATCATGAAATCCTTCGCTGTCATGCCCCAAGTCTCACAACAAAGACCAAAGCACACGACAATGGCAACATATGCAAGAAATGAATCTTATGCATATACTAAGCATGCTTAACACTTCTTTCGCATAGCAAATATCAATATCAAAAGAATTAAATGCTAGTGCTAGAAGTCTCTGACAAGGTTTATAATAAAGTATAGAAGTATTTTAAGGAAACTCTATAGCATAAACTATGAGACATCAAATGTATATAATATAACATATCATATTCAGAATATTCTCAATACTTATATCACAAGAACAATTACGAAATTAAACCAATCGCATGGTAACAAATCATATCTATCTTCTCCCATTTCAAAATTACCTCATTTGTTCAACTAAGACTACAGAATATGGCCCAGTAGAACGAGAATACTCATAGATCACATAAAAGTCACCTGGAGACACGTGTCATAGCATGCTCGGGGCCATATAAATTGCCCGTAGACCACATAGATTGCTCGAAGGCCACATATTCGGTATACTCAGTACCATATGACAGGCTCAACCACATCACGTCATAGTGGACCTTTGAGGATTTTCTTAGCACTTCGAAAACTTTCACATTTCACTTTTCGATACACTTCACTTTTCAAATATGCTTATCAAAGCTCATATCATTTTGAATATAATAAATATCCAAAATACCTATGTCACTTTCAAAGTTCAAGTTCACATGCTTAGTATACTTAAATAAAAATTTTCCAATCACTTAATAAATACAAATAATCACAAACTAGTTAAAAAATATGCTTTCGATGTCTCTTGCAAAACTTGATAAGTAATCATAAACCAATAATATGTTTTCAAATTCCGCTTGCTACACTTGATAAGTAATATTAAATATGCTTTCAAATTTCACTTGCGTCTATAATATTTTTTAAACTAAAATGTTTCAAAGTTCTACACTTGAAAGCATGTATTTTTCTCAGTATGTATCATATGCAAAATATCATATAGGAATACTATTTTTGATATCGAAATAAATCACATAAAAATTGCATGACAAAATATTTCTTAAATCTTTCAAATAACAAATATAGTCATATTTAATTTCATGTCTGATCCAACTTTTAATAATCAAAATGTAAGTTCAAAAGTATATTAACAACTAATAGATTAATTTTATAATAAGAACAAGTTTTCAAAATACTCGTAAGGTAGATGTCTACTCACTCAAGTTGAAATGTCCAAGCTTCTTCTCCAATGAACCGTTTAAATAACCTTTAACAATTCCAAATAATATACCAAACAAAATTAATTAGTATTATGTCATGGTTCATATTATCACTCATGACTCTCTTATGGGTATATATATACTAGTAGAATACCCTAGAATAGCTTTAGATACACTCATGGTATTTTTAGAGATTTTTTTCCTAATTTTTATAAATTTTAAAACACAAGTTACAAGTTTCATGGGTTAAAACGCAATTCTGAATTTAACAGGGAACTAAACAAAAGTTTCCCTTATGTATTTTATATCTAGGGGTGTAAATGGGTCGGGTTCGGGTCGGATCCATGCCATATCCGAACTGAACGTGATAAGGAATCAGATTTGGATTCGGATTGGAATCTCTTAATTCTTATGTCCTTCCAAGAAGATTTGAGGTCGAATCCTTCCCACTCAAATTCAACCCTTCAACATTCGAATACAAGATACACTCCGTTGAAATTGATCTATATTATTTCAAATATCTATAAACCAAAAATCAAGTATTTTGAATATTTTTTGTCCATCAATCAAGTGGCGCAAAATGGACGGCCGAAAGTAGTGAGTTGATTAGATCTATGTCTTTAGACATACAAATTCTCGATCCGGTCATTTCATTATGATCT
Source organism: Agave tequilana (assembly GCA_038442645.1). Taxonomy (NCBI): domain Eukaryota; kingdom Viridiplantae; phylum Streptophyta; class Magnoliopsida; order Asparagales; family Asparagaceae; genus Agave; species Agave tequilana. The sequence goes on along the minus strand of JAVJIF010006045.1, from coordinate 91,132 downwards.
AAACATTTTAAAACCCCTTAAAACTATTTTTTGTTAGGTTTCAATTGTTCTACACCGTTAAACTAACAAACTCACTATTTAGGCCGTCCGTTTTTTTCCTACTTGATGGATAGGCAAAAAAAATTCAAAACACTTGATTTTTTATTTATTAATATTTAAAATAATATAGATCAACTTCAACGGAGTAAATCTTCTATTCGAATGACGGAAAGTTGAATTTGAGTGGGAAGGATTCGGCCTCAAACCCTTTTAAAGGAGACAAGTCTCTCTCTCTCTCTCTCTCTCTCTCTATATATATATATATATATATATATATATATATATATATATATATATATATATATATATATATATTCAACCCTCCAACAGTAATTTCATGTAATGCTTCACTTTTCCAATATAGTGACACAAATCTCAGATCCCTATCAGAAACTATAGATACAGGAATTTCATGTAATCTAACTACCTCACTGATGTATAACTTCTGTTGGCCCAAAGGCCTTCCACCCTAGTTTTGATGATGATTAACTCATGTAGTTATGTTTACTAATAATCTTGTGTTGTTTAAGTTTCAGATCATTAACCAAGATATTAGTTGGTGATTAGCTTCAACAAGGAGTTTAGAAGCTTTTCATGATGATTCCAGGGCCAAAGCTTCATGATCACACATTGCCTAGCCCATGGATGGAGTTTTGGAGCAAGTCAACTTGAAGATGAAGATCATCAAGAAGACTTAGGTATCCATAGTTTAGATAGTGTGTTTAGATCCATTTGTAAAGCTTAGTGTAGTTGATATGCTCAAGTGCACAAAACACACACGTTTTCATGTTTTGGATTTGGTTTTCATGAATAGTAGATCAAAACAAGTTTACTTTATTTCTATGTATATTAGATATATTCTAGATATACATACATGCTTTAAACTTGCTAGACAAACTTATTTTGACTATCCTATTCATGTATTGAAAAATCAAGTTTGATAAAAATACAAGTTTTGTTTTTGATAAAATTGGCAAGACACAAAAATGAATTGATATGATTGATATATGTCTTGAAATTTTTATCACTTGTTTGTGTTTCAATATAAAATGATAAAACAAGTTTTGTGGATTTTTAGAATTGTTAAAAGATTTTTAGAAAAATATTTTACAGTGTTTTCTGACCCAGATTTTTGTTTTAGGCTTCAATCAGTCGACTAGTCAACCTGACCTAGTCGACTTGGGTGAAGTCGGTCGACCGGGCCGGTCGACCGACGTGCACAAATCTGTGCACGTTTGGAGTCACTGGGACGGTCGACCGGGACGGTCGACCGGGCTTAGAGCAGTGCTCTCTGTTTGTTTGGGTCGACCGGGCCGGTCTACCGTGGTTGCCCAACGGTCATATTTTAGACCGTTGGCGGTCGACCGGGCCGGTCGACCGCTGCCTGATCGACCGCTGCCTGTCAGAGCTGCCAGCTCAGCTCTAACGGCTAGTTTTGTATTGGGGCTATATATACCCCATCTCTTCATAGTTTTTGTAGAAGTTTTTAAGAGCAAAAATTTCAGACCTTCTTAAGTGTTTTTAAAGAGTTTTCAAAAGTATTTGGGGCTTTAATCTTTCAATCTTTATTGTTTTAGGTTTTTGAAAAAATCAAAGGAAAGAGGATTTTGGGAGATTTGTCTTGGTTTTCATTTTATATCTTTTGCAAGAATTTTCCCAAGTGTTTTTCTTTGTTGCTTGTTTTCCAAACACCTAGTTTTCTACACTTGAGCTATCATACTATCCTAATCTATTAGGATCATTTGTTTTGTGGAAAAAGAGAAAAGAAAAGAGAGTTTGAGTTTGTGGTCTTTGGAACCACTTATTGTACACCCTTATTCTTTTTGTATCCCTCTTAGGTAGAGGTGATCGGGTGATTGGTTTGCTCCCTCTAGTGAGAGGTGGAGTTTGGTTGTAAACCCTCTTCGGTAGAGGTGTTGGTTGTTGGTTGTATTGGCTACGGGCCTACCCCTCGGTTGTGAAGTGGTTGTTTGAGAGAGGAGTTTGGTACTCCTAGAGTTGTAACAAATCCTCTTCGGTAGAGGTTCCCTCGGTGGGAGATAGTGGATTGGAAATCCTACACGGTGGTGTAGGCGGAGATGTAGAGCAAGGTGCTCGAACCTCGAAACATATCTTGGTCTTTGCGTTTGATCCACTTGTCTCTAAACTCTCTCTTTACATTTGTACAAAGCATTATTCTCATTGCCATATCATACATATCATATATTGCTTGTGTTGCCTTGCATTGTTTCATATTGCTATATTACTTATATGCTTGGTTGTTTGTGTGTGCCTCACTTGTACCTAATCAACAAGAGCTTCACATAGCACCTCAACCCATTCAAGGGGAATCAAGATGAGTTAGTCCAGAGCCCTTCACGGGGAATTCGGCTACACTTGTTGATTGTATTAAGTTTGTTGCAAGATTTGTTTTAAGCTTCCGCATTTAGCGCACTTAGTTTTGTAATTAGTTCTAGATTAGCACTTACACCTATTCACCCCCCTCTAGGTGTTTTTCAATTGGTATCAGAGCTAGTGCTCCTGATATTAGGCTTAACATCCTAGGAGTGAGATCAATTTGCTTACTAATCTATTGTTTGCATTTGTTTGCTTGCACACATATAGTTTACCATGGACTTCATGACCCCACCTAGCTTTGATGCTTCCAACATTCTTGTTTGGAAGACTAGGATGTCCATATACCTCCAAACCCTAGGCTTACATGTTTTCCTTGCGGCTACAAAGAAATGCTATCTTGGAAATGGCAATCATATAGGGGCCAATGCACAAGCCCTAGAGGCCATTAGAAGCACATTACCTAAAGATTATCTTATGTGTGTTTCTAACATTGATTCCGCCTTTGCAGTGTGGAACAAATTGACAACAACAACCACCACCTCCGAGCTTCTATTGCCAAATCAACCGGAGGAATCTAGTGGAGAATCCGATTCACAATGCTTCATGGTCCAAGGGAATGACTCCCTTGAGGTATATTCGGAACCCCACTTAGATAATGATGATTGTGCTAGTTCTTCAAATGATTATATTGATCCCCATGCCTTGAATGAAGAACTATCTATTGTATGTGAAAAATTAATTGAAAAATATAATTGTTGAAAAAGAAAAGTCTAGGAATTGAACAAGAAAATAAGAGTTTGCATGCTAAACTTAACAATGTTTTGCAAGAGAAGGTTGAGGTCTATAATGAAAGGGATTCATTGAGATCTCAATTAGAACTTGCACTTAAAGAAAATGAATTTTTAAAATCTAAAAATGATTGTCATGCAATTTTGAAGAAAAATGAAAATTTATCTTCTAAAGTTAATTTTGTTTTAAAAGAGAATGTTGCTTTGAAAAACAAAATTATTTCTATTTCAAATGATTTAGATGTATGTATAAAGAAAAATATTGTTTTGCAAAAGAATATAGATGCACATGTTGTCATGCTAGTGTAGCTTCTTCATCTAGTCTACCTAATGCATGTACCTCTTCTTCTAAGATTAATGATGATATTTGTATGTTAAAGAAGAGAGTTGATTGTTTGGGCTCCACTATGAGCCAATGTGCCTTGAACCACACACGATTGGAAACCTTGGTTCGTAAGAAACAAGTTCCAACCTTTATGCATGCACACCCTCCACAGCATACACATGCTTCTCACGGACACACCCATCACCATATGTATGCTCATGTGTACACTTGTACACATTGTGGACGTAAGGGCCACCTTGCTAAATTTTGTTTTGATCGTATACATGATTGTAATTTAGCAAAGAATTTTGTTTGGGTTAGAGAAGGGACTAACTCCCATGGACCCAAAAAAGTATGGGTACCAAAGACCACCCCTCCTTTATTTGATGTAGGTGTGGCTCTCACATGACGTGAGAGTGATGACACCTTGGAGTGGATGCGTTCCGTACTTAAAGGAAATCAATTGGATGCATCACTTTCAAGGGAAGAATTGGTGAAGAGGACCACCATGTTTTGGAGACAAGGAAAGTTGCATTCTAGGTTTTGGTAATGATTCCTAACTCCCATTTATTGTTTTCATGCTTTTAATATTCATTGTTTATAGCATGTTTTTGATGTCTATGGATTAGTATGTAAATGACATGTTTATTAGATCCTTGACATACATGTATAGTTTTTGAGACACACATACTTATATGAACCCATACTTAGTGTTCTCACTTTGTTTAAGCTATAATGTACATCATGAATCTATTACATGTGAATTTACATAGTAATCATGTTTTAGTTTTATCATGATGATTTTTATATTTGTCTTTGATGCTTCATGTTAAGATTACTTGTTTAGATGTTAGTTTTCATTAAGATTAGGATTTATACTTGTACATATAGTGGGCCACAAATAAATCTATATATGTTGGGCTTGATTGCTTATTTGTTTCCATTAAATGTGCTAGTATAGTCTAGTTTTGATGATTCATACATTTCAAACTTGTATTCCATGTTTGGATTTGTTTTTATGAGTTTTCACTTCATGTATATATTTGTATTGCCAAACTTTAAGATATACATGTATACCCCTTGAGTCATTTGCCTTTCATGCAAATCTATATATGGACTCAATTGTGTTTAGGGATATGTATGTATACTTATTGTGTTGACAATTCATACATATACCATGAAATGAAATTTGTTTTGATGAAGATTTAGTTTTCTTGATTTTGTGTTTAATTGTTTAACTTCATGTATATGTCTATCATGTCCAAATTATTAGATATACATGTTTATCCTCTTTGAGCCACGTGCCTTCATGCATATATATTTGTGGACTCTTTATGTTTTGGATATGTATGTATACTTTAGTTTGTATTTGACATACATATGCCATGAAGATTAAATAAGTTTTGATAATTTTCGTGTTTTCAATGTTTAAGGAATAGTTGAGCTTAATTGAATATTTTCATGATTATGATATTCACACTTTATTTGTACACTCACATTTATAACTTGCTCATGTTTTGTTTTCATGAGTCATATTTATGCCTAATTGAATTAGAGTGTTGATTATCTTGTGGATTTCATGTTTTATGAAAATTATTTTTGTTTTATTCTTTGCTTGAAGGATTTCGTACTAGTTAAAAATTTTCCATTTAACTAGTTACGGTATTCCTCATATGGTAGTTGAAAAAACTCTACCAAAAAGGTTTTTCAAACATACACTATTTTCAAACCTATTTTTGAAAACCCCTTCCCTTTGAGGGCGGTTGGAAGGGAGATCATGTTCATGTATGCTTTACAAGTGAAAATCATTTAAACTTGAACCATGTTTGGGTGGTAGATTATATGAGATATACACTTGATTATTATTATTGATTCAATTGGTATCATTGAACTCTTTCAATTGGTATCAATTCGATTCTTTTGTATACTCATATGTGTTTGTGTATGTATACTTTCAATTGGTATCATCTATTGGTGATTGGTACTCATTCTATTTCATACACATATACTTATTTTATTTGTGCTACTATATTTCTATATCTTTAGCACAAATTTTATTTATGCTAGCGCTTGAGCTTCACTTTATTTCAATGATTTATTTTTCAATTGGTATCTTATTTCAAGCCTACGCATAGCTTTTGTTGGTATTTCATAAAGGGGGAGAAAATTCGATTTCATATTTCAATTGGTATTTGTATTTCCACTCCCTTATTTTATGATAGAGAATAGTCATTTCAATTGTTATATGACTTAAAAAGAAAAATACTATCTTTTGATATCAAGATGTGTTGTGTTTTAAATTGGTATCTAAAATTTTTGTTTTTAAGAAAAATACAAAAGTTTTGATTTGTATTGACTATATGCATATAGATTCATGATGAGTGTATCTTGTATTGAAGAGCTTAACATCTCTTCTTTATGTGGTGCACGTGTGTAAGGGGAGCTTCACATCTCCTCTTATGCATTACATAATGTGTGTTATGTGAATTAGGGCTTAACAACCCTCCTTCATGTAATGCATATGTGTAGGGAAGCTAACTTAGCGTCTTCCTCTTCATGAATGTATATAGCATATAACATTTATTGATCTTTGTTCTTTTCTATTGATATCAAGATGCTTCATTGACATATTTTTCTATTGATATCATGTTGTTTATAGTTACCCCTTATTGACCTTGTTTTTGTTTTAGACAAAAAGGGGGAGAACATTGTTTTATTGTTTTGATTGACTTAAAAGGGGAGAAAGATTTTTTTTCTTTCCTCATTTTATTTTGATTGTTTACCCCTTTGTTGATGTTTGACAAAAAGGGGGAGAAAGATTTTGAGTATATAATGCATATTTATGTTTTTGCATATATTAAGTTTAATATAGTTTAATGCTAATTGGTATCTAGAGCATGTTTTGTTTTTGAACATTGCATTGGTATCTAGAGCCTCTTTATTGTTTATGCATATCTATGCATTCATGCTTGTTTTAAGAGCCTTCATTGCATATTATTATGTTTATTTGCTTATGCATGAGTTAAGGGGAGCTTCTTTGAAGCTTAATTTAATCCATGCATATATAACTCCATGAGTTTTGTCATCATCAAAAAGGGGGAGATTGTTGGCCCAAAGGCCTTCCACCCTAGTTTTGATGATGATTAACTCATGTAGTTATGTTTACTAATAATCTTGTGTTGTTTAAGTTCAGATCATTAACCAAGATATTAGTTGGTGATTAGCTTCAACAAGGAGTTTAGAAGCTTTTCATGATGATTCCAGGGCCAAAGCTTCATGATCACACATTGCCTAACCCATGGATGGAGTTTTGGAGCAAGTCAACTTGAAGATGAAGATCATCAAGAAGACTTAGGTATCCATAGTTTAGATAGTGTGTTTAGATCCATTTGTAAAGCTTAGTGTAGTTGATATGCTCAAGTGCACAAAACACACACGTTTTTCATGTTTTGGATTTGGTTTTCATGAATAGTAGATCAAACAAGTTTACTTTATTTCTATGTATATTAGATATATTCTAGATATACATACATGCTTTAAACTTGCTAGACAAACTTATTTTGACTATCCTATTCATGTATTGAAAAATCAAGTTTGATAAAAATACAAGTTTTGTTTTTGATAAAATTGGCAAGACACAAAAATAAATTGATATGATTGATATATGTCTTGAAATTTTTATCACTTGTTTGTGTTTCAATATAAAATGATAAAACAAATTTTGTGGATTTTTAGAATTGTTAAAAGATTTTTAGAAAAATATTTTACAGTGTTTTCTGACCCAGATTTTTGTTTCAGGCTTCAATCAGTCGACTAGTCAACCTGACCTAGTCGACTTGGGTGAAGTCGGTCGACCGGGCCGGTCGACCGACGTGCACAAATCTGTGCACGTTTGGAGTCACTGGGACGGTCGACCGGGACGTCGACCGGGCTTAGAGCAGTGCTCTCTGTTTGTTGGGTCGACCGGGCCGGTCTACCGTGGTTGCCCAACGGTCATATTTTAGACCGTTGGCAGTCGACCGGGCCGGTCGACCGCTGCTGTCAGAGCTGCCAGCTCAGCTCTAACGGCTAGTTTTGTATTGGGGCTATATATACCCCATCTCTTCATAGTTTTTGTAGAAGTTTTTAAGAGCAAAAATTTCAGACCTTCTTAAGTGTTTTTAAGAGTTTTCAAAAGTATTTGGGGCTTTAATCTTTCAATCTTTATTGTTTTAGGTTTTTGAAAAAATCAAAGAAAAGAGGATTTTGGGAGATTTGTCTTGGTTTTCATTCTATATCTTTTGCAAGAATTTTCCCAAGTGTTTTTCTTTGTTGCTTGTTTTCCAAACACCTAGTTTTCCACACTTGAGCTATTATACTATCCTAATCTATTAGGATCATTTGTTTTGTGGAAAAAGAGAAAAGAAAGAGAGTTTGAGTTTGTGGTCTTTGGAACCACTTGTTGTACACCCTTATTATTTTTGTATCCCTCTTAGGTAGAGGTGATCGGGTGATTGGTTTGCTCCTCTAGTGAGAGGTGGAGTTTGGTTGTAAACCCTCTTCGGTAGAGGTGTTGGTTGTTGGTTGTATTGGCTACGGGCCTACCCCTCGGTTGTGAAGTGGTTGTTTGAGAGAGGAGTTTGGTACTCCTAGAGTTGTAACAAATCCTCTTCGGTAGAGGTTCCCTCGGTGGGAGATAGTGGATTGGAAATCCTACACGGTGGTGTAGGCGGAGATGTAGAGCAAGGTGCTCGAACCTCGAAACATATCTTGGTCTTTGCGTTTGATCCACTTGTCTCTAAACTCTCTCTTTACATTTGTGCAAAGCATTATTCTCATTGCCATATCATACATATCATATATTGCTTGTGTTGCCTTGCATTGTTTCATATTGCTATATTACTTATATGCTTGGTTGTTTGTGTGTGCCTCACTTGTACCTAATCAACAAGAGCTTCACATAGCACCTCAACCATTCAAGGGGAATCAAGAGAAGTTAGTCCAGAGCCCTTCACGGGGAATTCGGCTACACTTGTTGATTGTATTAAGTTTGTTGCAAGATTTGTTTTAAGCTTCCGCATTTAGCGCACTTAGTTTTGTAATTAGTTCTAGATTAGCACTTACACCTATTCACCCCCCTCTACGTGTTTTTCAATTGGTATCAGAGCTAGTGCTCCTGATATTAGGCTTAACATCCTAGGAGTGAGATCAATTTGCTTGCTAATCTATTGTTTGCATTTGTTTGCTTGCACACATATAGTTAACCATGGACTTCATGACCCCACCTAGCTTTGATGCTTCCAACATTCTTGTTTGGAAGACTAGGATGTCCATATACCTCCAAACCCTAGGCTTACATGTTTTCCTTGCGGCTACAAAGAAATGCTATCTTGGAAATCGCAATCATATAGGGGCCAATGCACAAGCCCTAGAGGCCATTAGAAGCACATTACCTAAAGATTATCTTATGTGTGTTTCTAACATTGATTCCGCCTTTGCAGTGTGGAACAAATTGACAACAACAACCACCACCTCCGAGCTTCTATTGCCAAATCAACCGGAGGAATCTAGTGGAGAATCCGATTCACAATGCTTCATGGTCCAAGGGAATGACTCCCTTGAGGTATATTCGGAACCCCACTTAGATAATGATGATTGTGCTAGTTCTTCAAATGATTATGTTGATCCCCATGCCTTGAATGAAGAACTATCTATTGTATGTGAAAAATTAATTGAAAAATATAATTTGTTGAAAAGAAAAGTCTAGGAATTGAACAAGAAAATAAGAGTTTGCATGCTAAACTTAACAATGTTTTGCAAGAGAAGGTTGAGGTCTATAATGAAAGGGATTCATTGAGATCTCAATTAGAACTTGCACTTAAAGAAAATGAATTTTTAAAATCTAAAAATGATTGCCATGCAATTTTGAAGAAAAATGAAAATTTATCTTCTAAAGTTAATTTTGTTTTAAAAGAGAATGTTGCTTTGAAAAATAAAATTATTTCTATTTCAAATGATTTAGATGTATGTATAAAGAAAAACATTGTTTTGCAAAAGAATATAGATGCACATGTTTGTCATGCTAGTGTAGCTTCTTCATCTAGTCTACCTAATGCATGTACCTCTTCTTCTAAGATTAATGATGATATTTGTATGTTAAAGAAGAGAGTTGATTGTTTGGGCTCCACTATGAGCCAATGTGCCTTGAACCACACACGATTGGAAACCTTGGTTCGTAAGAAACAAGTTCCAACCTTTATGCATGCACACCCTCCACAGCATACACATGCTTCTCACGGACACACCCATCACCATATGTATGCTCATGTGTACACTTGTACACATTGTGGACGTAAGGGCCACCTTGCTAAATTTTGTTTTGATCGTATACATGATTGTAATTTAGCAAAGAATTTTGTTTGGGTTAGAGAAGGGACTAACTCCCATGGACCCAAAAGAGTATGGGTACCAAAGACCACCCCTCCTTTATTTGATGTAGGTGTGGGCTCTCACATGACGTGAGAGTGATGACACCTTGGAGTGGATGCGTTCCGTACTTAAAGGAAATCAATTGGATGCATCACTTTCAAGGGAAGAATTGGTGAAGAGGACCACCATGTTTTGGAGACAAGGAAAGTTGCATTCTAGGTTTTGGTAATGATTCCTAACTCCCATTTATTGTTTTCATGCTTTCAATATTCATTGTTTATAGCATGTTTTTGATGTCTATGGATTAGTATGTAAATGCCATGTTTATTAGATCCTTGACATACATGTATAGTTTTTGAGACACACATACTTATATGAACCCATACTTAGTGTTCTCACTTTTGTTTAAGCTATAATGTACATCATGAATCTATTACATGTGAATTTACATAGTAATCATGTTTTAGTTTTATCATGATGATTTTTATATTTGTCTTTGATGCTTCATGTTAAGATTACTTGTTTAGATGTTAGTTTTCATTAAGATTAGGATTTATACTTGTACATATAGTGGGCCACAAATAAATCTATATATGTTGGGCTTGATTGCTTATTTGTTTCCATTAAATGTGCTAGTATAGTCTAGTTTTGATGATTCATACATTTCAAACTTGTATTCCATGTTTGGATTTGTTTTTATGAGTTTTTCACTTCATGTATATATTTGTATTGCCAAACTTTAAGATATACATGTATACCCCTTGAGTCATTTGCCTTTCATGCAAATCTATATATGGACTCAATTGTGTTTAGGGATATGTATGTATACTTATTGTGTTGACAATTCATACATATACCATGAAATGAAATTTGTTTTGATGAAGATTTAGTTTTTCTTGATTTTGTGTTTAATTGTTTAACTTCATGTATATGTCTATCATGTCCAAATTATTAGATATACATGTTTATCCTCTTTGAGCCACGTGCCTTCATGCATATATATTGTGGACTCTTTATGTTTTGGATATGTATGTATACTTTAGTTTGTATTTGACATACATATGCCATGAAGATTAAATAAGTTTTGATAATTTTCGTGTTTTCAATGTTTAAGGAATAGTTGAGCTTAATTGAATATTTTCATGATTATGATATTCACACTTTATTTGTACACTCACATTTATAACTTGCTCATGTTTTGTTTTCATGAGTCATATTTATGCCTAATTGAATTAGAGTGTTGATTATCTTGTGGATTTCATGTTTTATGAAAATTATTTTTGTTTTATTCTTTGCTTGAAGGATTTCGTACTAGTTAAAAATTTTCCATTTAACTAGTTACGGTATTCCTCATATGGTAGTTGAAAAACTCTACCAAAAAGGTTTTTCAAACATACACTATTTTCAAACTATTTTGAAAACCCCTTCCCTTTGAGGGCGGTTGGAAGGGAGATCATATTCATGTATGCTTTACAAGTGAAAATCATTTAAACTTGAACCATGTTTGGGTGGTAGATTATATGAGATATATACTTGATTATTATTATTGATTCAATTGGTATCATTGAACTCTTTCAATTGGTATCAATTCGATTCTTTTGTATACTCATATGTGTTTGTGTATGTATACTTTCAATTGGTATCATCTATTGGTGATTGGTACTCATTCTATTTCATACACATATACTTATTTTATTTGTGCTACTATATTTCTATATCTTTAGCACAAATTTTGTTTATGCTAGCGCTTGAGCTTCACTTTATTTCAATTGATTTATTTTTCAATTGGTATCTTATTTCAAGCCTACGCATAGCTTTTGTTGGTATTTCATAAAGGGGGAGAAATTCGATTTTCATATTTCAATTGGTATTTGTATTTCCACTCCCTTATTTTATGATAGAGAATAGTCATTTCAATTGTTTATATGACTTAAAAAGAAAAATACTATCTTTTGATATCAAGATGTGTTGTGTTTTAAATTGGTATCTAAAATTTTTGTTTTTAAGAAAAATACAAAAGTTTTGATTTGTATTGACTATATGCATATAGATTCATGATGAGTGTATCTTGTATTGAAGAGCTTAACATCTCTTCTTTATGTGGTGCACGTGTGTAGGGGGAGCTTCACATCTCCTCTTATGCATTACATAATGTGTGTTATGTGAATTAGGGCTTAACAACCCTCCTTCATGTAATGCATATGTGTAGGGAAGCTAACTTAGCGTCTTCCTCTTCATGAATGTATATAGCATATAACATTTATTGATCTTTGTTTTCTTTTCTATTGATATCAAGATGCTTCATTGACATATTTTTCTATTGATATCATGTTGTTTATAGTTACCCCTTATTGACCTTGTTTTTGTTTAGACAAAAAGGGGGAGAACATTGTTTTATTGTTTTGATTGACTTAAAAGGGGAGAAAGATTTTTTTTCTTTCCTCATTTTATTTGGATTGTTTACCCCTTTGTTGATGTTTGACAAAAAGGGGGAGAAAGATTTTGAGTATATAATGCATATTTATGTTTTTGCATATATTAAGTTTAATATAGTTTAATGCTAATTGGTATCTAGAGCATGTTTTGTTTTTGAACATTGCATTGGTATCTAGAGCCTCTTTATTGTTTATGCATATCTATGCATTCATGCTTGTTTTAAGAGCCTTCATTGCATATTATTATGTTTATTTGCTTATGCATGAGTTAAGGGGGAGCTTCTTTGAAGCTTAATTTAATCCATGCATATATAACTCCATGAGTTTTGTCATCATCAAAAAGGGGGAGATTGTTGGCCCAAAGGCCTTCCACCCTAGTTTTGATGATGATTAACTCATGTAGTTATGTTTACTAATAATCTTGTGTTGTTTAAGTTTCAGATCATTAACCAAGATATTAGTTAGTGATTAGCTTCAACAAGGAGTTTAGAAGCTTTTCATGATGATTCCAGGGCCAAAGCTTCATGATCACACATTGCCTAGCCATGGATGGAGTTTTGGAGCAAGTCAACTTGAAGATGAAGATCATCAAGAAGACTTAGGTATCCATAGTTTAGATAGTGTGTTTAGATCCATTTGTAAAGCTTAGTGTAGTTGATATGCTCAAGTGCACAAAACACACACGTTTTCATGTTTTGGATTTGGTTTTCATGAATAGTAGATCAAAACAAGTTTACTTTATTTCTATGTATATTAGATATATTCTAGATATACATACATGCTTTAAACTTGCTAGACAAACTTATTTTGACTATCCTATTCATGTATTAAAAATCAAGTTTGATAAAAATACAAGTTTTGTTTTTGATAAAATTGGCAAGACACAAAAATGAATTGATATGATTGATATATATCTTGAAATTTTTATCACTTATTTGTGTTTCAATATAAAATGATAAACAAGTTTTGTGGATTTTTAGAAGTGTTAAAAGATTTTTAGAAAAATATTTTACAGTGTTTTCTGACCCAGATTTTTGTTCCAGGCTTCAATCAGTCGATTAGTCAACCTGACCTAGTCGACTTGGGTGAAGTCGGTCGACCGGGCCGGTCGACCGACGTGCACAAATCTGTGCACGTTTGGAGTCACTGGGACGGTCGACCGGGCTGAGAGCAGTGCTCTCTGTTTGTTTGGGTCGACCGGGCCGGTTGACCGTGGTTGCCCAACGGTCATATTTTAGACCGTTGGCGGTCGACCGGGCCGGTCGACCGCTGCCTGTCAGAGCTGCCAGCTCAGCTCTAACGGCTAGTTTTGTATTGGGGCTATATATACCCCCATCTCTTCATAGTTTTTGTAGAAGTTTTTAAGAGCAAAAATTTCAGACCTTCTTAAGTGTTTTTAAAGAGTTTTCAAAAGTATTTGGGGCTTTAATCTTTCAATCTTTATTGTTTAGGTTTTTGGAAAAATCAAAGAAAAGAGGATTTTGGGAGATTTGTCTTGGTTTTCATTCTATATCTTTTGCAAGAATTTTCCCAAGTGTTTTTCTTTGTTGCTTGTTTTCCAAACACCTAGTTTTCCACACTTGAGCTATTATACTATCCTAATCTATTAGGATCATTTGTTTGTGGAAAAAGAGAAAAGAAAAGAGAGTTTGAGTTTGTGGTCTTTGGAACCACTTGTTGTACACCCTTATTCTTTTTGTATCCCTCTTAGGTAGAGGTGATCGGGTGATTGGTTTGCTCCCTCTAGTGAGAGGTGGAGTTTGGTTGTAAACCCTCTTCGGTAGAGGTGTTGGTTGTTGGTTGTATTGGCTACGGGCCTACCCCTCGGTTGTGAGGTGGTTGTTTGAGAGAGGAGTTTGGTACTCCTAGAGTTGTAACAAATCCTCTTCGATAGAGGTTCCCTCGGTGGGAGATAGTGGATTGGAAATCCTACACGGTGGTGTAAGCGGGGATGTAGAGCAAGGTGCTCGAACCTTGAAACATATCTTGGTCTTTGCGTTTGATCCACTTGTCTCTAAACTTTCTCTCTTTACATTTGTGCAAAGCATTATTCTCATTGCCATATCATACATATCATATATTGCTTGTGTTGCCTTGCATTGTTTCATATTGCTATATTACTTATATGCTTGGTTGTTTGTGTGTGCCTCACTTGTACCTAATTAACAAGAGCTTCACATAGCACCTCAACCTATTCAAGGGGAATCAAGAGGAGTTAGTCCAGAGCCCTTCACGGGGAATTCAGCTACACTTGTTGATTGTATTAAGTTTGTTGCAAGATTTGTTTTAAGCTTCCGCATTTAGCGCACTTAGTTTTGCAATTAGTTCTAGATTAGCACTTACACCTATTCACCCCCTCTCTAGGTGTTTTTCAACTTCACCAACTTTTCTAAAGAAAACCTCATATGTAGGGAAATGCGCTTTGTCAATCGATCAACTATCGCCCATACTGCATCATGTCCTCTAGAAAGCCTTGGTAATCCAGTGACAAAATCCATAGTAATTTTCTCCCACTTCCACAATGGTACATCTAAGTTCTAGGTCAATCTAGCGGGTCTCTGATACTCTGCCTTCGCTTGTTGGCACATTTCACACCCTGCAACGTACATTGCAATTTTCCTCTTCATATTATTCCACCAATAGATTTCCTGAAGATCCTTGTACATTTTAGTACCACTAGGGTGCATAGTATATCTAGAATGATGTGCCGCCTTCAAAATTCTTCTTCAATTCAAGAATAGTAGGACACAAAGGGCTGTTTGTTTCCCCGCAAAAGGCCGCAAAATCGTAAGTCGTAAAGCCTCTTTTCCATTTTCCGCTGTTTGTTTCATTGCATAACAACTTGCAAAATACAACTCTCATTTCTCACTTGCAGTTGCTACAGTTAAATTTGTGGTCATGTAAATCTCACTTTTACACTCACATTTTCCCACTTGCAATTGCTACAGTTAATTTTGTGGTCATGTAAATTCCACTTGTAGTACACTTGCAGTCCCAAAGCAGTTACTTGATAATCAATATATAATTTAATATTATTAAACACTTAATATTTTTAATATTTTTAATAGTGTTTAATTTCTTATCTAATTATTTTATATTTGTATTTTTTAGTTTTTTTATTATTTTTAATATTATTTTAATATTTAATATTTAATTTTTTTTAATTTAATATTTTTATTTAATATTGTTATTTAATACTTTATTATTTTATTAATATTTACACCATTTTTCTTAATATTTTATTTAGATTTAATATTTTATTAATATAACAATAATATGCTTTAATATAAAAATATTATATATTTAATTTATTTATTTCTTAATATAAATAATTATTTTATTAATATTATAATATACTTTAAAATTATATTAATATTTTATTATGTTAATATTGTAATAATTCATTAAAATAATATCATAATAATATTTTATTATTAAATTTATAATTATATTTTACTTTGTTTATTTTATATTTTTATAATATTACAATATTATTATAATAAAATTTAATATTATAATAGTCTTAAGTATTTTATAATATTATAATATTATAACTATATTTTATTATTTTTTTTAAGATTTTTTAATATTTATGTTTTATTTGTATCCTTAAAATTTTATTAATGTTCTTTATATTTTCTTAAAATTTTATAATTATTTATTTAGTTAATATTTTAGTAATATTTTACTAATTTTACTAATATTTTATTAATATTATTGTTATAATTAAAATATTAAAATTATTAATATTTTATCTCAAATTTATTAGTACAATTTTATTTACAATATTTAAATCACTGCTACAGTTAATTTTGTGGCCAACTTTTTCACTTATACTTTTAAGTTACCAACCAAACACAAACACCGTAAAACACATATTCTTTCTCATTCACACTTTCACTTTACCAACAAACACCGTAAAACGCAATATACTTTTCCATTTGCAATTTCACTTTACCAACCAAATACTGTAAAATACAATATATTTTCTCTGCTACAGTTCACTTTTTCCATTCTCATTTTACGACTTACGACTTGCGACGTTTTGCGACGAAACAAACAGACCCAAAGTCGATTATTAAACCTCAAAGGATCCTTCTTCATGTGTTAGAAATCCTGGCTTAACATCTTCTACACCTTTCATTATTTCCGCGACCGAGGATCACTCCTCTATCCATTTTTAATCTCATCAATCAATGATGGTTGCACTAGGATGTTAGCTAATTGAGTTTTTGCTTGATAACTGATTTCAATCCCATTCGATCCAAGTCTTCAATATTCTCCTTTGACTTCTAAAGGCAAATTGCACGACTCCTTTTGACTAGGGGCATATGCAACCATACATTTGATATTGCTGGATGATAATTAATAGTTATACCATTATCTTTTAACAACTCTAACCATCCAACCATCTTCTTTGTCGTTTTTTGTCGCAAAATTCAGCTCCTTCTGAGTAAAAATATACTTCAAGCTCTTATAATATGTGTAAACCTCACATTGTTCTTGATTAAACTAGTGCCTATAGATTTTAAGAGCAAAAATGAGAGTAGCCAACTCAAGATCATGAGTTGAATAATTCGTCTCTTATAGGGCCTGTTGGTTAAGGGTGGAAGTGAGGAATTGAGAAATTGAGGAAGTGGTAATAATTCCCTTTGGAACTTGGGAATTGGTTAATAAGTTTTCCGGTGTTTGGATGTTGTTGAGAAGTGTGATTTGGAAAATGTTTTGTCTTTTCCGGTGTTTAAATGGTAATGTGAAAGTGAAAGTGGAAAAGTTGACCACAAAGTTGACCGTAAAATAATATTAAAATAGAAATTAATTAAGAAAAATAAAAAATGAACTGTGATTAGAATGCAAGTGAGATTTACATGATCAAAAAATTAACTGTCTTGTACTACAACTTATTATAAATGAGATTTAAGTAAGAAAATGATTGTGTAAAAGAATAGAGAAAAGGGGTTTGCTTATTTTTCTTTTTCAGTATTTGAATAGATAGGAAATGAGCAATTATACTTTCCTATTTTCTTACTTCCGCTCACTTCCTTGCAACCAAACAACCCCTTGGTTGCTTATGCGACAACCTTCCTATTTTGCATGAGTGCACACCTCAAACTTTCTAGAGGCATCACTATACAGGAGCAGATACGAGCCAATGTTACTATTCCTCGAAACTCCACTCGCATTCAACAAACCGTACAAATTTGACTCCCTTTTGAGTTAAGCGAGTCAAAGGTGAAGCAATCCGCAAAAATCATCCTACAAATTTCGGAAGTAGCCCGCAATGCCTAGAAAACTTCGAATCTCTACATTATGCTTTTATTTTCCAATTCAGTATAGCTTCAACTTAGGATCCACAGAAATCCCATCCCCAGAAATAACATACGCAATCTCCGACCAAAACTCGCATTTGCTTAAATATTGCAGAGAGTTTTTCCTTCCTCAGAGTTTGCTACACACATCTTAAATATTCTACATCTCAAATGCTTTTTGAAAACACCAAAATTTCATCAATGAATACCACCACAAAGAGATCCTTAAATTCCCTTTTCATAAGATCCATGAAAGCTGGTGCATTCTTCAACCCGAAAGGCAACACCAGGAAATCTTAACGCCCATATCGAGTACAAAATGCAGTCTTAGAAATATCTTCTGCCTTCATCATCAATTGGTGATAGTCCGATCAAAGATCAATCCAATCTTAGAGAACACTAGAGATCCCGATAGTTGATCAAACAAGTCATCAGTTCTCGGCCACAGATACTTATTCTGTACCGTCACCTTGTTTAGCTCTCGATAATCTACGCATAAGCGCATACCAATGCACCCCAAGGGTACACACTAGGTCAAACAGAACCTTTATCCAGAAGACCCTGCAACTGCTCCTCGAGTTCCTTCAACTCTGCCAGAGCCACGCAATATGGAGCTTTGGAAATTGAACTCGCGAGTGGCTGCCAGTCGTCAGAGAATTCTCTCTGTTAGGCAGCATTCCCAGGTCTCCTGGAAACACATCAAGAAATTCTCAAACAATAGGAATATCTTCAAGACAGAGCCTCAACTGAAGCCAGGTAACCAGGGCATATACACTGCTGAATAAAATATTACACATCAGATGCTAAATAGTTTGGATCCACCAGTACAGCTAAAATAAGTTTACCAACTAAAAACTGCAACAAGAAAAGGTCTCAACTAAGATCA
The DNA here is from genome assembly GCA_038442645.1 of Agave tequilana. Lineage (NCBI taxonomy): Eukaryota > Viridiplantae > Streptophyta > Magnoliopsida > Asparagales > Asparagaceae > Agave > Agave tequilana. The sequence goes on along the minus strand of JAVJIF010006045.1, from coordinate 72,605 downwards.
CCCCTCAGAAAGGGGGTAAAAGCAGAGTAATCAGAATATGCAGTGTGTTGTATAGTTAAGAAACAAACAAAGCGCAGAGGCTGGAAACGTAATGGAACTAAAACCAGCAAATATGCAGATCTAATGCAACGAATGCCAAAATTTACAAACTACAAGAGAATGTGAAAAGCAAGATATAAGGGACTACACCCAATGGATACCAGATTTCTGCATGAGGTGACTCACAAGACAAAATTACCTAAAAGCACTACAAAAGCAAGCAAAACCAAAAGTTTACCCTGAAAAATATCCATCAAATAAAAAAGGGATCCACCAAGCTCCAGGTAAACTATATACACAGCATAATGAAACAGTTCCACAGTTTGCATTTCCCAAGTCTTTTAACATTGACCAAAACACACCGGTCACATCATTCTGCATGCATCCCCCACACCCCCAACATCTGCTTCAAGTCCTAGACCTTCGAACAGCAGATCAACTACTGTCAGTAATCAACCAAGTAGCAAAAATCAGAAAAGAACTCAGCAATTAGCTCGATGATACACAAACAGTAAATATTTGAAGTACAAAAATAACTGCAAACTTCATAAAACCACCTTCCGAAAGAAAAAACAATTCAGTATCATACTACATCCACTCCTCAACAACCCTTCAATTCATTGACCTCTAGTCCAGATTTCACTACGAGGGTGATGGAAATTTTCTCATTCCACCCGAGGTGCCCCCGCGCGTGCACATATTACCTAAGTGGGAAACAAGATCAGTAAAACAAAACAAAGCTTTTATATAGAAGGCATGATACAATACCTTTTTATTATTTCTAAATATTTTACAAGGGATTTACCTATGAGGGTGATGGAAGTTTTCTCATTCCACACTAGGCTAGGCGTGGGCGCACGCGCACACGCTAGCGCACACATATACATATATTACCAAAGTGGGAAGCAGGATCAGTAAAACAAAAGTTTTACAGAGAAGACGTGATACAATACCTTTTTATTTATTTCTAAATATCTTACAAGAGGAAAATAGGAAAGTGGGGATAAAGAGGATACATTAGTAGGAGGCTAGTGAAGCCGATGCCCTCTGCTAAGGCTTGGGCCTTTCTTATATAAAATCATGATCTTAAATATTGCTGGGTGTCGTCACGGCTGACGTTAGATGGCTAATGCTGACTGACGTCATTGCTTATGTCAGATATCAATAATGAAGGCGGTTGGTGCTATCTGACGTCATTGCTTACATCAAGTACCAATAACGGAGCAACAGTCATCATTGCTTGCGCCATGTGGCAATAATTAATTATATTCGTCATTGTTGACGTCCTGCGATGCCCTGCCCTTGTTTACCATTATATACTGAATTATTGAATGTTTAATATGGACAGTTTTTCATTTTTGTGTCCTTTCATAATTTGCATCTACAATTCGTTTACAAAGTTCATCTTCAGCCGGGCCATGACTATCTTCCAAGTCATCAATTGTCGTTAATTTGCTAGAGCTTTTGGAGCTTATTGAAGCTGTGTCCATGTTAAAAAAACTGTTCCAGTTGAGCCTTCATGTATTGGAGGCATTTCTTTTTTATTTCCTCCCCAGTCATTTGAGAATATTTTCTTCTTAGAGAATCTTTCAACTTCTAAAGAGAATTTTCCTCTTCCTGCTCTTTTATTAAGCTGAGATTCTAAAAGATTATTTTATTTTGTTGAATTTTTGTTTTATTTCAGTCAATTTGATCTTTTTATTAAAATTTTGTTTCACCATTTGATTAGAAATTTTCAGACCAATATGCAAATAGAATTCCCATCATACTCTGATTTCAGAGTCCATTTAAAAATGTCAGAGATCTCATTTTCAATAAATAAAAAATTACATTGTGCTTTTCCCCGCAAAAAAAGAAAAATTCCATATTGTGAAATTTCGGGGGAGATTCCACACAAGCAAAAAAAATTCTAAGAAATTCAGGAAAAATGCTCAATTCAGCACTAAATTTGATCCACCATTAGGCGAACAATGAAGGCAACTCAATGTTGAGGACAACCGGACGTTCAAATAAACCAAGAATATTTAATTTTGAAATTTTCATAATAAAATAAATTGTTAAAGGCGTAAATGTAGTCACAATAATTGTACGAGATTTTTGTTTCACCAAGTTTCATTAACTTGGCTCTATTAAAATGCAGTCCTCAATTTGAGAGAATTTCTCACAATTGACTTTATTGTAATTTATCTCAGAGTTGTGTGTTGATTTTGGTAGAAATGTTCTACTTCAATAGTTTTATTGATTATCAAAATTGCTTTTAGGCATTACCAACCAGAGTGACCCTGAGGCATTACCAATCAAGGTTGTTTGCCCTTCGTGAATTTTTGCAATCTAATGCAAGATAGAGGCTGAGCAAAAGGCAAACAATCCTAGTTGGTAATGCCTAAGAGCAATGCTTGAAGGTCAGCATCTAATAATTCCTCTCAATATGGGAAAGTTAACTTGGAGAAGAATCTTCTCAAAAGAATTCATATAAAGAAATTCTTGAAATCGAGACTACTTATTTTCAGAAAAAAATAATTCTAAGCCAATAATTACGTATGATAAAAATGATACACCAAAAATGAATTAAGCTTGGTCTGTTCATAATAAATACCTTCACAGATCATTCTTTCCCAAAATGGAGGAAAAATCCAGAAACATACTAGAAACAATTTTGATAGTCAATAAGGCTATTGAGGTAGAATAAGGCTATTGAGGCAGAATATTTCTACCAAATCCAAAAGATAAATCTGCAATAAATTACAGTAAAATTATTGAGAAAAATTCTCCTCAAAATTAGAGACTACATCCTAAACTTGGTGAAACACAAATTTCATACAATTATTGTGCCTATATTTACGCCTTAAACAATTTTTTTATTATGAAAATTTCAAAATTAAACTTCTAATTTATTCAAATATATTTGGTTGTCCTCAACAATGAATTGTCTTCATGTTTCGCTCAATAGTAGATCAAATTTTATGCTGAATTGAGCATCTTTCTTTAATATCTTACAAAAAGAAAATTTCCACTTATGTGAAATCTCAACCAAAGTTTCATAATATGAAATTCTCTTTTGTGGGAGAGAGCACGGTGTTTTTCTTTTACTAAAAATAAAATCCCCTACATTTTTAAATACTCTGAACCAAGAGAATGATAGGAATAATATTCACATATTGATTAGAAAATTAGTAATCGAAATGATGGAACAAAATTAATAAAAAAAGTCAAATTGACTGAAATGAAACAAAAAACAAACAAAATAATAGCCTGTTAGAATCCCCGCTTAATAAAAAGCTTCAAGAGAATAATCCTCTTTAGAAATTAAAAAAAATTCTCTGAGAAGAAAATATCCTCAAATGACTGAGAAATTATGAAAGAGATGCCTCTAATACATAAACACTTAACTGGAGCAGACTTTTGACATGGACACAACTTCAATGAGCTCTAAAAACTCCTGCAGATCAACATCAATAGATGACTTGGAAGATGGCGGGGATCCGACTAATACCTACAAATTATAAAAGGACATAAAAAAATTTCCTAATCAATCATCCAATAATACAGCCCATAATGACCAAGGGCAGGGCCATCTCTAACCTAAGGACTCCTTCCAGAAGCCTCAAGACGTCACCAATGACGAATATCATCAATTATTGTGATGTGACGCAAGTAATGACGACTGCTGCTCAATTTTTAATTCTTGATGTAAGCAAATGACAGCAGACAGCACGAGTTGCCTCCATTATTGGTATCTGACGTAAGCAATAATGTCAGCCAGCAATAGCCATCTAACGTCAGCCGTGACAACACCTAACAACAATTAAGGGCAATGGCCCTCTATATAAGAAAGGCATGGACCTTCTTAGCAGAGGACATCGGCTTCCCTAGCCTCCTAACTACTCTTTGTATCCTCTCTATCCCCACTTCCCAGTTCTCCCCTAAAAAAACATCCCCTTAAAATATTCAAAAATAAATTAAAAAAAGTATTGTATCAAGCCTTCTCTGTAAATGTTTTGTTTGTTTTACTGATATCGCTTCCCATTTTGGGGTGTGTATTATATATATATATATATATATATATATATATATATATATATAGAGAGAGAGAGAGAGAGACTTGATTGCTTTCGAAAGGATTTGCACATGAATCCTTCACTCAAATTTAATGCTACGATATTCAAATACAAGATCCACTCTATTGAAGTTAACTTACATTATTTAAAGTGATTAAAAAAAATTAAATATTTTGTAGTTTTCTTGTCCCTGCATCAAGTAGGCACAAAGTGGACTGCCAAAACTAGCATATTACTTGAATCTATGACTATATACAATTTCTCAATCTGACTATTTGATCATGATCTAAACATTTAAAAACTCACCAACTTTTGTTGGGTTTCAAATATTCTACACTTTTAAACTAACCAACTCACTATTTTGCTTGTTCAGTTTGCGCTTACTTGATATGAATGTGTAAAAAAGTATTCAAAACACTTGAATTTTTATTTTTAAGCACTCTTAAAAATGTACAACTCCAACGAAGTGGATCTTCAATTGAAAGGCTTAACATTAAATTTAAATAGGAAGGATCAATTTGAATGGCTTAACATTGAATTTGAATAGGAAGGATTCACCTCCATATCAAAGGACTTGGATTCATCTCCATATCAATAGACCCAAATCTCTCTTTATACATACACACAAATGCATATGTATATATACATATTTACACACATACACATATATATCAAAAGTAAAAATAAATTATAAAAGTAATTATTTACATAATAAAAGTACATAATAGTTCCTTAAGCTACAGCCATAATGATCTTGGCTTTGATACCAAAAAAGGAGAGAGCAGCACGGTTCAAAGACTCGGCCGAGTCGGATACGACTCGGCCGAGACGTATCCATCTCGGCACCGGCCGAGATGAGAGTCTGAGAACCGATTCGGAGGATCCATTCAGAAATGACCGAATCGGTCTTGACTCAGAGTTGACTCGACTGAATTGATCGAGTCACGATACGATTAGGACCGACTTGGTCGATTCGGCCGAGTCAGCTCCGAATCAAAACCGATTCGATTAAAAAAATCAAGCTTTCCTGCGATATAGGGCTTCGTCGCCTACCTGCTTCTTGTGCCGCCTGCGCTGCCCGATCTCTCTCCCGCCTTCGTCGCCTACTGCCCGCCGACCCGCGAGAGAGGAGAGGGGAGACGAGAGACGAGGGAGAGGGAGAACGAGGGAGACGAGGGGAGAAGGGGAGAGAGAGCCAGAGGGAGGAGGAGAGAGCCAGAGAGGGCGAGAGTAAAGGGAGAAGGGGGAGGGAGAGACGAGAGAGGGGGATAGAGTCAGAGGGAGGGAGAGATCGGGTGAGATCACCCGATCTCTCTCCTTTATCCTTTTATATTTTTTGTTTTTTTAATTTTGGGTTTTTTTTACAGTTATCCCCTCAAATCTTTTATATTTCTGAATATACTCCCAAATCATCATATTTTCCCAATTACCCCCTCAAACAAATTTGTTTTGTACATGTGATACATGATTTTAATGTCTACATTTTTTTTTATGATTTGTCATAATTTTTTCATAATTTTTTGAGCTTTCTATGTAGCGTTTTGCGTGTATCGTCCGAGTCTGATCCGAGTCGCTGAGACCAATCCGTCTCGATGCTGGCCGAGTCGGTAGCAAAGACCGCGACTTTGAACCATGGAGAGCAGGGATCAGTATATAAAACAAACTTTTACACGAGTAGATACCAATACCTTATAAATGAAAATATTTTACAGGGATATATTACAATAAGGCAGAAAGGGAGTACAAGGATTGCAGTAGGAAAAGGAGAGTGGAGGAAGGTGATGATCCTTTTGAGACTCAACCCTTCTTATTTATAGAGAACCATTGGCTTCTCTTAATGTTGGCTATTATTGTGAATCCAGTGCTGATGATCTTTGTCAATAATTGATGGCTCTCGGGCCTCAATCAATTAAAGATAAAGATTCGCTGATCCACTAGGTAATGGTTATCAACTCCCACAGTAGTTTGTTCTATCATTTAAATGTATATAGGAATTTCATTTTCGATAAAAAAAAGTGCATTGCACTCTCCCCGAAAGAAGAGAAGATTCCTCTTTTATGAAGTTAGGGTGAGATTCAATCCACACAAGAAATTGTTCTTGAATAGCTTAGGGAATAATGCTTAATTCAGCACCAAACTTAAGTCAGCACCAACCTTAAGTCACCATTGAGTGAACCATGAAGGTAAGTCATTATTGAAGACAATTGGACAAATCCTAGTAAACCAAGAACGCTTAGGTTTAGGATTTTCATAATAAAAGAAATTATTAAAAGCAAATACATAGTCCCAATAATTGAATTAGACTGTCTTTCAGAGTTTCATTAACCTGGCTCTGTTAGAATATAATCCCTAATTTTTAGGAGAAAAATTCTCGCATGATAATTTTACTAAAATTTATTTCAATTTTTTTCTTTTGGATTCTGGTAGAAAGATTCTATCTCAACAGCCTTGTGACTATTAATTGATTCTAATATATTTCTAGATTTTTCTTCCATTGTAGGATAAAATGCTCTATATCAATATTTATAATGCAAAGCAGATGGAACTTTCATTTTAGAGATCATTTTTATCCAAAGTAATTATTGGTTCAGAAATATTTTTCTGAAAGTAAATGGTTTCAATTTCAAGGATTTCTTTAAATGAAGCATTTTTGGCAGATTCTTCCCTAGAAGTAGTGATTTTATATCCTAATGACTGATATGAATTTGAGGAAGACATTGGTCTTTGTGCATTTGGTTTAGTCATTACTAACCAGGGCTACTTGTCCTTCCCTTGACTTTTACCCTGCATTGGGTTGCAAAAATTCACTAGCAAGAAAATCAGGAAAAGAATTATCTTTTCCTCTAATATACTCAATATCAAATTCAAACACAGACAACTTAGCTTGCCATCTAGCAAAGATTTGCTTAGATGTTAAATTTTTAACATCTTTTTTAATTACTAAATTAGGAGAACAATCTGTCTTTAACAAAAAAAAATTGTTAAGTAAATCATCTTGAAATTTGTATATACATTTAATAATAGAAAATTTTATTTCTTTATTGTAAAATTAATTATATCGGGCCGAATTCCATTAGCCCGAATTAAATCTAACAAGTCCCTCGGTTTTATTACCTGGTTAATTTGTTTCAAAATTTCTCCATAGCCAATATTACTAGCATCTGTTTTTACTATTTTATACCAATCTGGATTGGCTAAATGTAAACATGGAAGGTTTTTAACCTTTTACTTAATTTTTCTTACCGCCTCAGTATGCTTAGTTGTCTAAGGTGTAGCACTTTTTCTTAGTCTAGAATACAAAAATTTTGTATATTTAGTTAAATCTTTATAATAATTAGCTACATAATTCAACACTCCTAAAAAATGTTGTAGTTTTTAATGTTTGTAATTTCAGCAGGAAATTTAGAGTAAACTTCAATGCTCGTATTAATTGGAATAATTGTTCCATTAGTAATGGTCTGACCTAGAAATCTTATTTCTGTTTGAAACGGTTTCATTTTTGGCGCAGATATTACTAAGCCATTTTTAATAGCAAGATGTTTAAATACATTTAAATGTTTGAAATGTTCATCAATAGAATTAGAGAAAATTAACATATCATAAATATAAGATAAAATGAAAATAGCATATTGAATAAATATTTCATTCATAATATTTTGAAATTTAGAAGGGGCATTTTTTAACCCAAATGTCATTACATTTTGTTCATAATGGCCAAAAAGAATTGTGAATGCAGTTTTATATTTATCTTTCTTTGTTATCTGGATCTGCCAGTAACCAGATTTTAAATCACTTTGAGAATATTTTTGCATTAACAATTATGTTAAGAAGATCCATTTTATTTGGAATTAGATATCTTATCCATTTAAGCACTTTATTCAGTGGTTTGTAATTAATTATTAATCTAGGAACACCTCGTTCTTTTTCAGCTGCATTATTAACATAGAATGTAGTACAACTCCATACTGAATATATTTTTCTAATTATTTTTCTCTAAGAGATGATGTTTCGTACATAGCTTCAAGTATTTCTGGTTCATCTGACAAGGTCTAGCTTTAGTAGGAATATCCTTTTCATTAAAGGATTCTTCGTATGGTAAGAAAATTATATGTTGTTTCCTTTCCCAAAAAGCATTGGGGACATTACTGCATGTCTGGTTTTTAAACTCATTTTCAACATTATTAATTTTCTGTTAAATTGAAAACGTTTGAAATTGTTTTCAATGTTAATTGCAATAATTTCTTCTTTAAGAAAATTTATTTGATTTTCCTTGAGATTGACTTTTTTTACTTCATTCAGAAGTTTTACTATTGGATTTGTTATAAATTCAAAGATAGTTTTTTACGTTTATAAAAATTAGTAATACGTTTTTCATTGATATTTTTCATAGACCTTAATTTTCTTTAAAAATGAGTGCCTGATATCACATGCTATGATATTTTTTTTACTATGATGAAATGTAAATAAATACAAATATCGATTTTACCCAACTTCCCAGCAAATATTTTACCCATTTAAGAAAGTTTTGAAAACTATAAATTAAATATTGTAAAGACATCCAACCTCTATAAATTAAATTAAATGAACTGAGAATCTAGCGATCACCACAACTGAAAAGGTGCATTAGTTTAGAACAATTAAATGCACATTTAAAATAAAAGTTTCGAGCTTTATTTGACACAGCAAAAAAGTATAAAAGGCCATTATTCTTGACAGGAAAATTCATCAAATTGCATGTGCTTAAACTGAACAACTTTATTTTATTAACAAACTTAAATAGTTGATTAAATTCTAAAGTTAGTCATGGTGAAAACACACCTTCAGGCTACAAGGATTCCATGTCCCAAAAAGAATTTGAGAAGTAATAAAGTCAACTGCAAAAAGGACAAGAGAAATGATCCTTAAACAGGAAAGGCATCAACCTTAATTAGAAAACCACCTTCAGGAGACACAGCAGTAACTAGATATATGTAGCCAAGTACATTATATAAAGGGTGTTCTTCTTTAAGTGAATACAAAATGAGAAGGGGGGAAATCATTAATCACAACTTTATCAGATGTTGCTGGCACCTGGGAAGAGCAAACACAAGATATATAATATATGCTCAAAGTGTAGGATACAAGGGACACAAACATCAAGGCAATAGATAATTATGTATGTAAATTTTTTATATGCTATATATGTAAAGAAAAATGATCTTTTATATAAATAATCTTATCCAAGAACTAACAATCTAGTCTATCTTCCTTTAAGTAGATAACTAAAATCCTTGTACATGGTCTCTTTATTAAGGAAAGACAAGATGTGACCAAAATATGGAGTATCCAATAAGAAACTGTGTAATGGATGTAAGTCAATACAGCATTGCTTCTTGTATGTTCCTGAATTTTACAACTCAATAAAATTATAGGATGCTTATATCAAATTTCATTAATAGAACCAAAAACAATGGAACTGCTTCAGGGAATGGAAAAAGTACAACAGTGCAACTAACAACATCAAAAACTGGTCAGGGCATGCACAAAGTACTTTTTACATTCTGAGATATAAATAGTAACTTACAGATATTAGCAGGATTGTAAGCCAGGTCACTTGCACAGCCAAAATATGACATAACCAATATAATGATACCAACCAGAAAAAAGAAAATTAGATTAGACTATATTATGGTACATACTCGCAAAATGTTATCCCTTCCTTAACAAGAAACATTGAATTGCTTCTGACATTTTTAATGCGCATTAGAAACATAACACCTATGGTTACTCCCCTAGTAATTAAAAAAAATGAGAATTTAATTCTAGGCTTGTAAATTTCTAGCCCAAAAAGGCAAGAATAACACATACTTCTAAAATAAGACGACGGCATTTGACTACCGCTCATGACCCTCTATTCAATCAGTGCTGCATATCATACAGAGATATATACAAGTGCTATTTTTGATGCATGAGATTACTTAGTAAACGGGTTACTTGGGAAACAAATGTACATCATGGAATTGCTTAGGAAGCGTCTGCACATCAAGTATATTCTTCAGTTTCTGAAAATATGGAACTAATCAATGGATCAGGCAGTTAAGAAATAAAAAGAACGTATACAACAAGAGACCAAAACCCTTTTTCCCCTCTTTTCGCTGCTAAAGAACAATTACCCAAATCTCCAACTCCTAAAGAAATAAAAAGAGAAGAGAGAAAACCTTAAAAAAAAAAGAAATAACAGGATGTAATAACCCTACAAAAATCCTAACACCTTTAAAGATCGGAAGAAAAATCTAAAAGAACAACGAAATCTTGACCCTATAACAAAGATCATGAAGCAAGACGCCGAGGAAGAAAAGGAAACCAGTGAGGATTCTTAAGGAAACCCTAACCGCAGACAAGAACAGACGATACCTTGAGATTCACAAGAAGAGAGAAACCCGCGAGAGAGAGAGGGGAAAAAGGAGGCTGGAATTGCTGTGGAGAACGATAGAAGAGAGAGGACAAGTTTAATCAGTAAAAACTGGGGCCTAAGTTGGGATGTGGGCTTAAAATTTAATTAATAATGGAGGTTCTGTTTTCAATATGGGCTCTTGGGCTGCGACCAGTCTCTTCGGTCCATCAGGCTTTTGCCGTTTTCTTTATCTTTTTTTTTTCCTTTTCTGTTTCTTTTTTTCTGTATTTGGTAATGGTTCCAACAGCCCACGGCCCACCTCCAACTCTCCAAGCCTACAAATAACTTCTTATTGTACCGGGCTAGGGCCTTTGGCGAAACAAAATAATAACTAGTGTACCGCTCTATCGACGGTGGGAACCCGGCCGATCGGCCATCGCCGAGCGGCGAAGAAGGGGAGAGGAGGTGGGGGAGAGGGAAAAGAAGGGAGAAGAAGGGGGGCTTCTCTCTCTCTCTCTCTCTCTCTCTCTCTCTCTCTCTCTCTCTCTCTCGAATCGCTGTCGTCGTTGCTCTCTCTTTCCCATGGATGAAGACGGATGGACGGTCAGACAAAGTTTCTATATGAGTCACGAGAGAAACTTCCCTTCGGTCGGTTTTAATTTTGAAAAAACTTCTCATTGGGTTCAAATAATTTTTGAAGGTTTTTTTTTTCCTTTTGGACCGAGTTTGGATGTCTATAACAAATAACAAAAATATGTGATTTTGTGTGAATTTTTAAAAAAATAATAATTCGTGATATTTTTTAGATAAGTGTTTGAGTAAATAAGAAAGTAAAAAAAAATCACTCAAAATCACGATTTTAAAATTTTCTAATCTAAATAGAAATTTCTATATTTCGTGATTGTCTTGTCTAGATACATGATTGTATTTCTAAATACATGGTTGCATTTCTTATTTTGACTTGATAACTTTTCAAACCAAACAACGAATATTTAAATTATTTAAAGTCCTCGTTCTATAGCTTTCAAATCTATAAAACATTAAAAACCTGTTTTTTTTCCCTTTGTAACATCCAAACACAGCCTTAAATTTTTTAAGGTACATTGGGTTCAAATAATTAAACCCATGTGTTACCTGTCACACAACTTTATAATGTGTTAGATAAAATTGGCTCTATTAATAAATGGTATTATCACATATGATATGACCACACACGTGTGGGGATATCTTTAGTGACATTGGGATGTACTGGGAATAGTGATGCTACTTCACACAGAGTTCACATAAGAAGATCATTAACACATCTTTACATAGAGTTTGCATTCGGAACTTTGCTTGATGAAGTGTGGACCTCATTGGATGTTCTACGATTTGTTCCCTTTGCAAATTAAACGGTCGAGAATATTGAGTCTAAAGATGAATATGGTTAGATTTCAGGTATCCATAATGAAGATATTTTTTTTTAAATATTAGGAAGTTCTATGCTCGCTCCTAATCAGTTGTTTGTGATGTAATTTTTCGACGCTTAGAAATGGTTTTGAGAATCTTAAAACGAAACAAAGTGTGTATAACTAGATTTGTAACGGGATATTGAAGCACACGTCGATAGGATAGTCTCGTGTCCCGTCGAAATTTGATGTAGGACTATGTTGGACTTGTGGCCCCAGGATGGTCGGGTCCAACCCATGTGGGTTGCAATTCCGGGCGTAGTCCGAATAGGTCTTACCATCTCCCAATTGGCGGGGAACGAATGTTTTCACCCCAAAAACTGAGGAAGGTACCCCACAAATTATTACAAGTGTGCCATTATTTTTTTTTGGACATTTTCTCTTTTCATGAAAAATTTAAAATATTATTTTCTTCCTCCTCCTTCCCCCTCCTCCTCCCCCACCTCCCCCGATCCCCTTGCCCTCCACCGCTCCCCCTCCCCGGCCTCCTCCTCCCCCACCCCCTGCCCCCTCCCCGCGATCTGGTATGTTCAGCCAGATTGGTCGAACAAGGTAGATCGGGGGGGGGGGGGGGATCGGGGGGAGGGTGGAGGCTGCGGAGGGGGAGCGGGGGGGAAGGGACGGGAGGGGGGGAGGAGGGGGATCGGGGGGAGGGTGGAGGCTGCGGAGGGGGAGGGGGGGGGAAGGGACGGGAGGGGGGGGGAGGGGGATCGGGGGGAGGGTGGAGGCTGCGGAGGGGGGCGGGGGGAAGAGGTGGTCGCTGGCGAGAGAGGGGCGGAGGCCGGGGGGGTTGCCAACGAAGGTGAGAGAGGAGGAGGAGGAGAAGAAGAGGGTATTTTGGCATTTTGAAAAAAGAGAAGGGTGCCTTTAACATTGGGGTGTCATCATCACTTTTTGGGGTGGAAATATCTGCTCTCAAACTGGAGCAGGGTAAGCTCCTTTGCGCGAAGGATCGGGATCACAGCTGATAAACGGCCTGATGGGGAGAGAAACGTGTTTTGTGGATTGGGCTCACAAAACCTTTTTTTTTTTTTTTTTTGGTTTACCATTCTCCATCTGGGCCATAGATCTATCCAGACCGATCCGGTCCTTCACGCGAATGACCTAACCCGAACCCCTCCCAATTGGAAGTTGTTTTAAGGTTATGGCTAGTATGGTTTCATTATTATGTGGCCCTTCCTTTGATGTGGTAGATCTCATTGATGAACGAGATCGCTCATATAGATTCTTGCTCAGAGGACTCTGAAATAGGTTGTATATAGCCACCTACTACTCTCTCTCTCTCTCTCTCTCTCTCTCTCTCTCTCTCTCTCTCTCTCTCTTTCAATGCCTATTTGTATTCTATTAGTTTCCTTAAGAGTTCGTGTTTGTCGTGGATAGTATGTGGAAGTTTCACGGAAGATCGTTGTATCTATCTACATTGTTGTAGTGATCAATTATGGGATTTCCCCAGGATCGAGCCACGTGTCTCGCCGCACCAAGAGTATCACAAATCGAGAACAAGCTCGTCACATCAAGTATCACATCTAACCCCAAGGAAAGAGGCATCATGCCTTATCCCGACATCACACTCAGTTCGAGGAGAGAGAGATCTCGGTCCTCGTCCCAAATTCGCATCCCATCCCTAGGAGAGGACCCCAAGTCTCGTCCCGGGAGCACATCCAACCCTGAGGAGAAGCTTCAGGATCAAGTCTCTCCCCGATTATCACAATACAGTTCTTCTATGAGGATTCCCGCCTTCACTGGATTCAGTTCAGTACCAGGATATCCCACGTTCCAAATAACTCCCCTATTTCAACGGAGGCGGTTACAAATGACAGTGGATATCCCGGAATGGCAATCTCAACAATCAAGCGCAGCAATCCAAGCAGTTATAGAAGGATTCCAACCAGAAAATCATGCAAATATGAGGATCCCAAGACAACGCCATTAGTTACATTTCTCCTAGGTGTTTATATCCCTATAAATCCTTGAAGGAAAGGACCGAATTAGACTAGAGAGGACTGGACCAATCTAAATCTGAAAATTGTAAATAAAGGAATACTCTACTGAATTTCGTTGTCCCCCTCAAAATATAGTGAATTCTCTCTTTCCTCCTGTGATTTTTCTCAATTTGGGTTTTCACGTAAAATTTATCTCTGCCCGTTTACTGTGTTGAATCTAAAATCATAACCTCGATTTAAACACAACTTCTTTTCATTTGTGGCGCGAGATTGACTGTTTGATCAATCATGCAGGAAAATCTCCACCGCAATTGTGGGGATCTCTCCATGGAGACCTAACATTATCTAGAACATGGAAAGATCTCAGAGACTCATGGGAAAGGTGTGTTTTCTTCCACAAGGTATATGATCTATGTATTCAAGGATGTATTACATTATAATTTATTACAATAGTTAATTTGATATTATTTACCACTTTTGCATGCGTCAGTCTCTAAATTTTCATTATTTTTAAAAAAAAAAAATTCCCGAAATTTCTCATTTTTAACATCACGTGTTTTTCACGTGCAAATAAAAAAAAAACCTGAGAAAATCGAGGGTACCGTGTTGAAACAGGGGAAAAACGAGGATTCATGATCCATCACTGGCCAGCAATTGACTTCAGACAATTCATTCGGACAAAAAATCGTTAAAAAAGTGTCCCCGTATTCGATGGATTGTACACCATGTGTACTTCTGGTTGCTTACTGAGAGGACAAGCGTCGAGGAAACGCATGAACAGTGTGCAAAGCCTCCCGACAAGAGCAATTCAGTTCATCTTTTATCATTATCCTGCTTTCTCCCTTGGAGCACGCAACAGAAATGCATGACCAATGGATGGTCATTCAAACAAAAGACTACCAAAGTCCAGCTTGGAAGCTTCCAAGTACTTTCCTTGTACTAAAGTTGGAGTGGGTGGTTTCCTTTTTTTTTTTTTTTTCATTTTTAAATTTGAATGCTTTTGCTCTCCTTCACCTGTTCCCGCAAGAAGATTCACCATTGTTTCACCAACTTTGTTTAAAAATCGAGATTTATTTCGAGCCCTCGAGAAAGAACCTCTTGTCAGAATCTCCCGACACTTCTAAAATCTCTCAAATAATAATTTTTATTCAACCTCTTTCTTTCGTTCATGTTTCATAATCACAAGAATAGGAGGTTGAGATTAAATATTCAAAATGTTCTTCATTGCAGTCATGATAAGCTGGAACAAGTGAGGCGAATTAAATGGATCTAACGTGCAGAAAAAGGTACAAGTTTAGAAACTGTTCACTTGTATCATCGAAGTTGTCAACTTGGTGCAAAAAAAAGTGCAAGTTTAGAAACTATCCACTTGTAGCATCGAATTTGTCCATCTGTAGTTATGTTATAGAATTTTCTTTAAATAAAGACTTGAATAATATAAGATTTGTGAGATTTGAAATTTTAATAGCATTTAATATAGCTATTACTGGTGTTAGAGTTTTAATATGTTTATTTTACGAAAAAGTGTCTACTACTTTTTCTTGTATAATACTTAATTAGCAAAATAAACATAAAATTTTCTATTTAGTTTATTTTTAAACATATTAGACTATTTTTTTTCTCTTAGGCTATTTTTTCTTATAAATTTAATTTTTTTGAATTCTTTTATTGCATCGGTGTCCCTAATAAGTGTTCTTACTTTTTAGAATAATAAATATATTGAATTTAAAAGTTTGATGATTCTATATAAAATGTAGACATACTAAATAAAACCTAGACAATTTTATACAAAAAGTTTAACTAAAATTATCTAGTTTTCATAATCAATTTTATATTTAGGCTTAATTTGTCCACCTATAAGTCAACTTATATATTTATTACTCAAATTGTCCATCAGAATTTGATTATCCACTTTTATTTGAAATTATCCACATTATTTTCAATCTGTTCATCACTTCTTACTGAAATTGTTTACCTAAATTAAGTTGTCCACTTACATATGAAATTGTCCACAATATTGTCATACTATAAAACTGAATAATTTTAACTCTTTTTTTTTGTATAAAGCTATTAACATTTTATATAGTGTGTTTACACTTCATACAAAATTGTCAGACTTTAAGTTCAATATATAATATTCTCAAATGAATGAGATAACTAATTGAGAACGCTATTGTAATAAAAGAATTCAGAAAATTAAATACATAATAAAAAAACAATAACCTAAGAGAAAACAAATAGCCTAATGTGTTTATAAGAAAAAAATGAAATATAAAATTTCTTATTTTCAATTTTCAAATTAAATATTATACAAGACAAAAAAGTATACATTTTCTCGTAAAATAAGCATATTAAAACTCTAAGACCAGTAATACCAACATTAAATACTATTAAATTCTCAAATCTCACATTATTAAAAGCTTTATTTAAAGAAAATCCTATAACACATATACGAGTGAACAATTTTTGAGTTTACAATTTTTCGGCATCAGGTGGACAACTTCGATATTACAAGAGAATAGTTTCTAAACTTGTACATTTTTCTATACTAGGTGACTCGATGATACAAGTAGACACTTATGAGCTTGAACCCTTGTTCTACACGTCAAACACATTTAATGCGCTTCGCATGTTTTAGCTTGTGTCTGCAGGTTCTGACTTACTTCAAAGGGACAATACAGTTATTACAAAAATACTTCAAAGAGACAATACACATTTAATGCACTTCATTAGAATAAAAAAGAATAAAAGTACTTTTTTTTTTGCCTAATTATGAAAAAAGAAACTATCGTGTTGATATTGAATGAAATCAAGACTGAATTCCGACTCCCAAGCATCTTGATTTATATCAATAACTAAAGGGGAATAGAAATAGAGGTCTATATATCTTAGCTGTATATCACCGCATAGCACCATTACAATTTACAATGTTTCAAAGAACCTAAATTTTTTTTTTGTTTGAGAACAAAACGGAGAACGCTATCTGTGCTTCATTAAATTTCTTTAACAATAGAGAGGAAACAACCGGAACAAAATTCTCTCAAACAAAAATGCACACGCAGATACAAGTTGAGAGAAAAATATCAACACAAACAAAAAGAGAAACAATAGCCACAAAGGAAAAGAAACACCCTAGTGCAAAGCATAATCAGCCACAAGCTCTGACAAAATCAGACCATCGGAGCCACACCAGCGCTGCTCACATGCAATCAAAGTCTGAATCATGCCCCCCACCCATATCCTCCGAGAGACTATCGGAATCGCTGCCCATCGAAACCTGCTCCAACCTACATTTAACCCTCTCCCTTGCCCTGCCTGAAACGAGAATGTTTTAATCAGAAATAAAAAAAGTGCAAACATAAAAGCCGAGTTGCTAAAAAATCGATAGCCTCTCGGAAGACGCTATGGGTGGGGCTCATGGTTCTGACGAAATTCTGATTTCTAAATTAGAAATCAAAATTTATGTTTTAATTTACTCCAATTTATAAAGTGCCTGAAGTGTTTAAGGACAATTCACCTCAGTTTAATAAATCAAAATACTATAGAAGGAACAAGGGCATCTTTCAGAAAGGGAGATAGTCAAGAAAAGATAAATGCTAATACAAAGGAATAGATTCATCAAGAGACTAAAGGAATATATAAGCAATAATTATCAAAGAATATATTTAGTAAATACAGCATGCACAGCTATTATTTGGACATCTTTATATTCTTAGCTGAACACATTGTAGCACTTACCCATTTAAGTGTTCCATGCAGTGCTTGAAACTTTATTCTTCTTCTTCTTTTTTCCCCTCTCTCTTATTTCTCTTTTCGCTAGCTAGTTTATTAAACTAATTAATCAAAGTTTCTACTGCAAACAAGACGAAAGAAAAGACAAAGAAAGAAAGAAAAATAATTAATTAACAGCACGGCCCCCAAAACAACACTACGATCTCATCGGCTCCCAATAACAAAACATTTAAACCCAGAAAGTGTGGACAAACACAAGGGAATCATAGGGTTTCCCCCCTAAATTGCACTAAAATACTTTAAAGTTTTACTACTGTTGTAATTATATATCCTATTGTTTTTTCTCCTGCATTTAAATGCCTTGTTGTTTTCAAAACTTAACAGTTTGTTAACCCTTCATTATTATTTCATTTCAAATTCATATAAAATATTTTCACTTGGAATCACTTCTTTTATCTTTCATTTTCACCTTTTTTTTTCCCTTTTACTAACAGTTTAACACAAAAAAGGAGTGTAATAGTTCCTCATTATATTAACATTTTAAACAAATCTAAAATAGCAGCAACAATTTACCTTTTTTTTTATTGGCACATCAATTAATAAATTCTTTTCCTGCCACAAAATTATTATACTAAAAAGGTATAATTAGTCACTTCATATAATTGATTTTAATAATAGTAAAATTGAAAGTAGCTTATATGTACTGCAATCAAATATCATTCTTTTCGCAATCTACACAATTTTAAAACACAATATAATAGAAAACTGGCTACATAATTGTTAAGACAGATTTGAAAATAAAAGAAATATATATAAATACATCTAAAATTTATCAAAATTGATATTAGTTGAGTGTTCAAGGTAACATCACCAAAGGCAAAACTATAAGAAAGATAAATTAACAAAATGCTACTAAATAGCACCAATAAATATCATTAAGCTGAACCCCTTCTCAATCGCCTTCAAACCAATAGTTTCTCGTCATTATTTTGAGATTCGATCTGGTTAGAGTTTTGAGCAGTTGGGAATTTAGGGTTTTAATATTTTCCCCATTTTTACAGCAAGAGAGAAGGTATATTGCAGATGAACTAAAAAATAAAGGGAAATAGTTGGCGGGAACAAATTTTTTCATTCTAAGGACATTTTCGTCTTCAACTTTTACTATTTAACGATAGATAAGTGTTCAGTAAAAAGATAAAGAATAGGGTATTTAAGTGCAAGGGAAAAAATAATAGGGTATATAAGTGCAACATTGGTAAAATTTTGATATATTTTAGTGCAATTTGGCCCCCTTTTTTTTTCCTTTCTTTCTTACTTTTTCCCCCAAGTTTTTGTTGGGGGGCAGGGTTTAGAAATGAAAAATATATGAAATGAAGAAAATACAAAAAGTATTTCTACATATCACATGAACTCATACATAGTTATGCATTTTGTTTACCTCCAAAGGTTAGACCATATCCAAAGGTTAGACCATAAAACATCATTAAGGTTAACATTTAATCCTATTAAGACTCTAAGAGAACATCTTGCTTGTTATCTAACAAGTAATCAAGTAATAAAATACAGTGTTAAGAAATAAAGAAAAGGAATAGAACCCAGTTAAAATATATAATTATTCATATTTAAACAAATTTCATTCTCATAAAATAGGACTAGATTTTTATAGCTAGGAATTCTCTGTATATTCATAATATAAAATACAAATTTATAATAGTATTTATTTAGTGAACTTTGTATTTTCTCAGTCTTATTGCTTACAATATATTGTTAGTATTCTCAGAGTATTTCAAAATTAAGCAAGTTCTTTTAGTCCCACATTGGATAGGAAAAGAACTCTTTAGTGTTTATATAAGAAGTCTCTTTTTTGATGGGTTGTGTGGGATAGAAACTAGGAGTGCTCGTGCGCACACAAACTCATTGAGACCTAGTGAAGGGAATTGGGTTACCGGATTCAGAAAACCTTGATGATAAACTCTTCTTGTAAAGGACCAATTTCCTGCCCAACCATCTTCTACATCTCTGGAGGAAACAAACCGCTCTCGTTGAATCCTCTCGATCAAAATAGAGAAGTTCCTTCCTTCTTGAAAGTAAGTCTAATTTAATTAGATTAGCAGTATTTCATACATTATTTTTACAACATATATAAGATAAGAGAATGAAGCGATTTATAGTTACCCTTACTCGTGATATAAATCTCATTTATAATAATTGATTCTTTGCATACAATAATATACAAATTAGTCTTTAATGGCAAGTAGCACAATCATGCTAGCATGACTGACAAGAGAAATTTGAGGGGACAATTATGAAAGAATAGTTGGTTTTCAAAAATACTTTTTAGGAGCAATATTGATTGCATTCCTAATATACAAAAGAAGAAATAAAAACAGTAAATTGTTTGATCCCTTTGTCTGAGGGAGAAATCTGGGGTAACAATTAATGGTGGAGATTTTATAAGAAATGAGTCTAATTCATTTCCTTAATGTATAAATTACCTCTTACAATAATTAACAACCCAATTGAGGTGCTGACATTCACTGGAGACAACGACTTGGGAGCAAAATGTGTTGGGGAGTTGGTGAGAACATTTGCTTGCTCGAGTTGCAAATTGTTTTTTTTTTTTTGCAGGCATGTTTGGCCGTTGGAAAGTAAAGAAAAGAAATTGGAGTTTTCAGTTTTTAGGAGGGAAAAGGCTCCCCCCACCCCTATTTGTTAAGAGTGAAATTTGAGTGAGAGGGTATGTGTTCAGATAGTTTTCATCACCACTCTCGGTTGGTTGGGAAGGAAAGCAATCGAGAAAAGCAAACATCAGCCCCACAATTAAATATATATTAGTCCCTCTAACAAGATATGATCACCCATTTTAAAAAGTGGTGAGCTAACCACCAATAAAACAAGTTGGAAGAAAAGAGAGGGCAACTGCTTTGCAGCCCTGAAAATTGACAGCACGGGCAAGCAGAACTGAAAACAAAGCCAACAAACCATCGAAGCAATAAATAAACTAACAGAAGACAACAAACAGCTGGCAAAGGGCTACACACCAGCAGCCAATCCAGACAATAACAGCCAATATCAACCAACACAACACTAGCAGGCAACCGAGGTAACAATAGGCAACAAATCATATCGGTATACCTAGGCAACAAAAGCCAAGTCAGGCAACAACAAACAATCAAGACAACAAAAGGCTACAAATCAGATAAGCAGAGTGAGGCAACCACATCCAACAATAGCATACCCAGTGAACAAAAGCAAATAAAAGTGACAACACCCATTTCATCCCTTTGCCGTCCAACAACAAGCACAAATAAAGTAAGCAATAATCCAACATGCACGTTTTTAAAACTCAAAAATGCCTTCATCTCTCGTTAACCCTCCAAAGTACTAAAGTATGCTAGTTGTTAACTCATCAAGGATAGGGTTGGCGATGGTCGGAGGGAGAGCAGTGGCCAACAGAGGGGATCTGAGGTGACGAGAGAAGAGAGAAACTCGAAAGGAGATTTGAGGAAGGAGCGAGGAGGGTAAATGAAACGGCGGGAGAGGAGAGTAACACCAAGTGAGAGCGAGAGAGAATCTGAAGTAGCAGGAGAGAGAGAATAGATGAAGCGACGATAGAGGAGAGTAGCCCTAGAGAGATCGAGAGAGGATTTGAGCCGATAGAGAGGGTAGATGATGTTGGAATTAAAGAATATAAATGCGAATCTTTGAGTTGAATTATGGCGAGATCCGTTGATCGAATCAATTGGATGATGGTTGGAGTGTGTTCTCCTTCCATTGGGGATGAACGTGGTATATTCACATGTTCAATTCCGACTTCGAATGAATGAGATATTCAAGTCTAAAGATTGCCTAATTCAAAGCCTAAATGGGACTAAACTGTTGGAATGCCAACAGTTGCGACTGTTGGACTGCCAACAGTTGTGACTGTTGGGTGCGTCAGTTGGTGTTGATTGAGATTTACCTGTGCAACAAAATAAAGAAGTTTAGATTTAGAAATAATAGTGCAAGGTTCTCAATGCTAATCCGCGGTAGCAAGGCTATGCGGGTCGTGATCCTCAGGGAGGGACTGCGATGGAAGCGTTAAGCAAGTTTCTCTAAAGTTTTTATTTTATTAGTTAAATTAGAAAGGAAGTATTTACAATGGGTCGGCAAATAAAGAATTGGGAGAAGTTGTGATTTAATCTACAAAAAGAAAAGAAAAGAAAAAGAAAACTTACCTCTTCAGTCTGCTTACCGTTTGAACCGTTGCGATGATTTACCTTTTCTTGGAAGGCGTACAAGTATGGCATATAGGATCGTCCGCCTTCTTAACTACGAAATAAAAGACAACTATGAAGACCTGTTCATGGCCATAGGCCATCAAGGTTCCTTCTTCGGCTAGGTATTCTCGAAGCAGTTGGTTCTCATGGTGGGCAAGACATTAGAGAACAAATAGAGGGAAGTAAATACTGAGATACACAAGATTAAATACGAAGAAAAGAAAATAAAACAATACAAAAATAAAGGCAAACTTCGATTTGATTATTAAACAATGGTGGAAAAATAGAACTTACACCGACTGTCACCATCAGTACAAGTAGATACCTTCCTCCATGAATACATCATCTCCTCTCAGTTTTTACAAAAAGAAAATAGAAATTTACAATGGGGGAAATAAAATCTAACCTAGAAGAAGAAAAACCTAAAAACCCTAGCTTTTGGCCCTTTGCTGGACTCTGGACGACCCTGTACGTTGCACTGCAGGGGGTATTTATAGGTGCAGAAGGCCGAAGAGTCCCGAATGAAGTTGCCCACGAAATCTGGTATTCAGATTTATCCAAAATGCCGCAAAATTGCGGCTTTTGCCGCAATTCTGCGGCAGTATAGTGGAGTCAGGCCACGCGCTTTGTCGCGTGGCTTCTCCTGGTCCGTCCATGTGGGCGCCTGCTTCTGGAAGTATGATCCTGGCTCTTCATATTGGGATTTCGAGATAACTTGATAATCAAGTTACCTAGATTTTGAATTCTCCCAATCTCTTTTAAACGAATTTCCTTATCTCTGCACTCTTTTCATTCTCATCTGCAAGAGTTTAGGGTTGGGTAGAAGTCTATCCTTCCCTCATCTTTAATATTTGCAACTTTAGCACTTTGTGTATTTGCACTTTGACAATTGATATTTGCACTTTTACACCTGGGCTTCAACTGTGGGCTTTGGGCTTCATTAAGCTTTATTTATTAAAAAAATAAGAATTCAAGGCCTGCACACAATAAATTACAAATTATTAATAAATGTGCAGAATTAAATGAATAAATATGAAAATGTGATGGTAAATATGATGATAAAAATGCACTTTTCACTACCAATCACACCCCCACACTTATCTTTTTTCTCGTCCTCGAGTAAAAACAAAGAAAAAGAAAAAGTTAATCTAACCTAACTCACTTTCGTAGGAATCACGATTGCACTTAGCACGTGCAACAAGCCGTTAAACCTCTAGGTTACCCTAGAGGACGAGTGTTGTCTCGTGAGGGTTTTCAGCGGATTACACCCACAAAATCCATAAAAAGAAAAATATTTGAATTATTATTGAAGAGACTAAGTAGTCTATAAGTTTTAGGATCCTCATTTTTATTCATTCTTTAAACTTAGTCTTAATAAAGTTAATTGTTTTCCATTTTAGGTAAGAATTAAAATTGAATTTCTAATATAGTCTTTTTCGTTACAAAAAATCATATGCATCCTTATGTTTTTACTAGGAATTCCTTAACTTGGACTCTCATGCCTCTTTATATATATATATATTTTTTATTTATTTATTTTTTTTTAATATGTATAACGCATCTAATTTTCTTTCGTATAAGCATTAAGGCTTCTTGAGGCCCTCATACCTAACTAATTGACTATTAGATGTGTTAATACATATAGAAGTAATTTTTCCTTAATTTCCTTAGGCTTTCTAATCCACCCATGTAACGAACTTAAAGTCGATGACTCCCAAACCGGTTGGCTTTAGGGCACCAGGTGAGAAAACACCCCGCGGACTCAAATTCGAGTGAACTAGGCCCCAAAACTAAGGACTTTATTTTATTTACTCACCTTTAGGCATGAATACTTATGCTTCTTGAGGCACATGTATCAGCTTAATTGGTGATTTTTTTCTTTTTTATGAGGCACAAGGTCTTTGTCTTAGAATCCTAGATATGCATTTGGTATGCATATTTCATTAAGGTAAAAATCAAGACTAATTACTTATTCAATTTCTCTCCTATACCTAAAAATTTAAACAATTTATTTATTTTGACCAAGTTTTTAGAAATCCTAATCACGATTTTCCTAATCCTTAAAACTAACTTAGATTTCTTTCAAAAAATAAGTCAAAATATTTCCTTTTTATAACATTTTTTTTATTTTTTTTATTTTTTTATTAGCAAATTCTGTTAGTTTCTACCTATGTTAGTATGTTAGTAAAGCCCACCCCCACACTTATCTCATGCATTATCCTCAATGTATGAATGAATGCATATATGCATGAAACAGAACAAGGGAAGGCGGAAGTTACCTTAAGGTGGTGGCTCCGGTGGTGGTCTAATTGGTCCACGAAATGCGGCCCAAACAAGATAACGTGGTAGTTCACGGGACCTACCTTTATTGACCTCTTTTTTATTTACATATTTACAGTCCCCAGAATGAATAGGATCATGGAAGATCCTCTCGTGAAACTTACTCCCTTTACATGACCAGTCCTGAAAAATCATCACAGAGTCATGGTCTATACCTATGTCTAAAAAAAGAATGTGACTTGGTAGGATGGTTAACTTGGACTCAAGAATGATAGGTTCAGGAACTAATACCGACTCAGGAAGGTAACTTAAATCAAGTAAGGGTTCAGGAGTCGAGCATGGTTCAAGAAGTGGGTCCAAGTCAAGAAATGGAAAATCAAGTCCACAATCATCTTCCCACAATAGAATGTGACTCAATATTGGTGATTCAAGTTTAGGAATGATAGGTGTGGGAATCAAAACTGACTCTAAAAGATTACCTAAGTCAGGTAACAAAACAGGAGTCAATAATGATTCGGGAATTTGAACTTGATCACAGATTTGGGAATCTAGGTCACATATCTCATTGGGTTCAACCTCATAAAAATGAGAACTTGCCAATTTGTCAATAGGGCTTTCACAAGTATGAAATTGGTCAAGTTCAATATGGTGATCATCAAAAATGGGTGATTCAATTTCATGATCTATGGGTACGGGAATAAATGTTGGCTCAGAAAATTGGTCCAAATTGGGTAAGGATACTGGAGTCAACATAGATTCGAAGATGGAAACTGAATCGCAAAGTTGGGGATCGGGTTCACATTCATAATCTAATTCAATCTCATTGAAATTAAAACTAGCCAATTTGTCCAAGGATTGGGATTGAGCAAGTTCATATTGATGTGATGAAATTGAATTTTGATCAAGGTCTTCTAAACAGAATGATTCTTGGTTCCTATCAAGATGCTCAAGAATGTTTGAAAGTCTAGAAATTTGATCATTCATTGTATCTTGCAACCGATCCACTTTTTCTTCTAACCCATCGAATAGATCAATGGAGGACTGAAACCTTGGTGATGTGGGAAAAGACGTATATGAAGATAATGGTTGAACAGGTGGTTGACCATATGGCTCAGGGGTGTTGAATCCCCATTGACTCTGTGAAGAGTAGTGATGATTATTCCAATCTTGTTCATAGTATTGGGACTGGGGCATGTAATGATTCGGATAAGACCAATCTGGCACACTAGGTTGGTTAGAGTTATGATATGCCGGGTTGGTAATATCCGAAAAAGAGGTTTGTGTATAATATGGATCCTCATTAAAATTGAAAAAATTATTGTTATAGGCCATATCACACAAAGCAAACAAAACAAAAAAAACAAAGAAAAATTTCTAACCTAAGTTAGGGTAGACCTAGACCTAGACGACTCCTAACTGGTTAGACTGTCCACGGGAGGTAGGGTGTAGACTTTGACTACAAGTTAATCAGCCAGGTCGGGGCAAGAGTGGTGGGAGGTTTTCCGTCAAAGACGTTCCTTAATTAAATAACCACCACACTTCGGGCTTTCGGCCCTCAATCCCCTTCCTAGACACTGATTTGGCAGGAGTCAACTTCCAACACCGTTCCCCCTTAGGATAATCTCCTAATTGAGTCCGAGTGTCCCTAGGGCCAACGTCTACTAATTTTTAAGTTAGGCTTGGGTTAGTGAGTGCTTGGGATATGATTTTTGGGCTAAGGAAGGGTGATGAAATCCCCACCTTATCTTGTTTATGGGTTATGCCCTTAAGATGAATTAGTGTACGTGTAAAGCTGTAGAAAAGTAATCACTCAAGAAAGCAGTAAACAACCAAGAGTATTTCCTAATCTATATGCTATACAAACGCACCTTGTCGCCAGCACTCTTCAACAGTAAAAATAAATAACTTGAAAAGACACGTGCCTAATATGCAAACGTCTAATCAATTTTTATCATTAACAACAAACTTTTTACTGTTGAATTAATTAGCAGTAAGCAGGGTTATCACAGAACAAAATCAACAGAGCAGTAAACAGTATTTGAACTTTGCAGCAACCTGCAGAAATTGGGATTAGTAGTTCTCTACTGTTGCCGCAGAATTGCGGCTCTGGCCGCAGATCTGCGGCAAAACAGTAGCTTCCTGTGTTCTGCCTTCGAGGGCAGAGGCACAGGATAGCTATATGTCCACTGCTGCTGCTATGTTTCTGTTTCCTGTTCTCCAAACCTGCAAACAGAAAAGAATAAAAGAATTAGTTAATAAAAAATATTTTTTTATTAGAGAATAACTTACCGTCCCTCCCCGGCAACGGCGCCAATTTGTTGATTGAGATTTACCTGTGCAACAAAATAAAGAAGTGCAAGGTTCTCAATGCTAATCCGCGGTAGCAAGGCTATGCGGGTCGTGATCCTCAGGGAGGGACTGCGATGGAAGCGTTAAGCAAGTTTCTCTAAAGTTTTTATTTTTATTAGTTAAATTAGAAAGGAAGTGGTATTTACAATGGGTCGGCAAATAAAGAATTGGGAGAAGTTGTGATTTAATCTACAAAAAGAAAAGAAAAGAAAAAGAAAACTTACCTCTTCAGTCTGCTTACCGTTTGAACCGTTGCGATGATTTACCTTTTCTTGGAAGGCGTACAAGCATGGCATATAGGATCGTCCGCCTTCTTAACTACGAAATAAAAGACAACTATGAAGACCT
This sequence comes from Agave tequilana, assembly GCA_038442645.1. Classification (NCBI taxonomy): domain Eukaryota; kingdom Viridiplantae; phylum Streptophyta; class Magnoliopsida; order Asparagales; family Asparagaceae; genus Agave; species Agave tequilana. The sequence goes on along the minus strand of JAVJIF010006045.1, from coordinate 45,776 downwards.
GTTCATCGCCATAGACCATCAAGGTTCCTTCTTCGGCTAGGTATTCTCGAAGCAGTTGGTTCTCATGGTGGGCAAGACATTAGAGAACAAATAGAAGGAAGTAAATACTGAGATACACAAGATTAAATAAGAAGAAAAGAAAATAAAACAATACAAAAATAAAGGCAAACCTCGATTTGATTATTAAACAATGGTGAAAAAATAGAACTTACACCGACTGTCACCATCAGTACAAGTAGATCCCTTCCTCCATGAATACATCATCTCCTCTCAGTTTTTACAAAAAGAAAATAGAAATTTACAATGGGGGAAATAAAATCTAACCTAGAAGAAGAAAAACCTAAAAACCCTAGCTTTTGGCCCTTTGCTGGACTCTGGACGACCCTGTACGTTGCACTGCAGGGGGTATTTATAGGTGCAGAAGGCTGAAGAGTCCCGGATGAAGTTGCCCACGAAATCTGGTATTCAGATTTATCCAAAATGCCGCAAAATTGCGGCTTTTGCCGCAATTCTGCGGCAGTATAGTGGAGTCAGGCCACGCGCTTTGTCGCGTGGCTTCTCCTGGTCCGTCCATGTGGGCGCCTGCTTCTGGAAGTATGATCCTGGCTCTTCATATTGGGATTTCGAGATAACTTGATAATCAAGTTACCTAGATTTTGAATTCTCCCAATCTCTTTTAAACGAATTTCCTTATCTCTGTACTCTTTTCATTCTCATCTGCAAGAGTTTAGGGTTGGGTAGAAGTCTATCCTTCCCTCATCTTTGATATTTGCAACTTTAGCCCTTTGTGTATTTGCACTTTGACAATTGATATTTGCACTTTTACACCTGGGCTTCAACTGTGGGCTTTTGGGCTTCATTAAGCTTTATTTATTAAAAAAATAAGAATTCAAGGCCTGCACACAATAAATTACAAATTATTAATAAATGTGCAGAATTAAATGAATAAATATGAAAATGTGATGGTAAATATGATGATAAAAATGCACTTTTCACTACCAATCACACCCCCACACTTATCTTTTTGCTCGTCCTCGAGTAAAAACAAAGAAAAAGAAAAAGTTAATCTAACCTAACTCACTTTCGTAGGAATCACGATTGCACTTAGCACGTGCAACAAGCCGTTAAACCTCTAGGTTACCCTAGAGGACGAGTGTTGTCTCGTGAGGGTTTTCAGCGGATTACACCCACAAAATCCATAAAAAGAAAAATATTTGAATTATTATTGAAGAGACTAAGTAGTCTATAAGTTTTAGGATCCTCATTTTTATTCATTCTTTAAACTTAGTCTTAATAAAGTTAATTATTTTCCATTTTAGGTAAGAATTAAAATTGAATTTCTAATATAGTCTTTTTCGTTACAAAAAATCATATGCATCCTTATGTTTTTACTAGAAATTCCTTAACTTGGACTCTCATGCCTCTTTATATATATATATATATTTTATTTATTTATTTTTTTTAATATGTATAACGCATCTAATTTTCTTTCGTATAAGCATTAAGGCTTCTTGAGGCCCTCATACCTAACTAATTGACTATTAGATGTGTTAATACATATAGAAGTAATTTTTTCTTAATTTCCTTAGGCTTTCTAATCCACCCATGTAACGAACTTAAAGTCGATGACTCCCAAACCGGTTGGCTTTAGGGCACCAAGTGAGAAAACACCCCGCGGACTCAAATTCGAGTGAACTAGGCCCCAAAACTAAGGACTTTATTTTATTTACTCACCTTTAGGCATGAATACTTATGCTTCTTGAGGCACATGTATCAGCTTAATTGGTGATTTTCTTTTCTTTTTTTATGAGGCACAAGGTCTTTGTCTTAGAATCCTAGATATGCATTTGGTATGCATATTTCATTAAGGTAAAAATCAAGACTAATTACTTATTCAATTTCTCTCCTATACCTAAAAATTTAAACAATTTATTTATTTTGACCAAGTTTTTAGAAATCCTAATCACGATTTTCCTAATCCTTAAAACTAACTTAGATTTCTTTCAAAAAATAAGTCAAAATATTTCCTTTTTATAACATTTTTTTTATTTTTTTTATTTTTTTTATTAGCAAATTCTGTTAGTTTCTACCTATGTTAGTATGTTAGTAAAGCCCACCCCCACACTTATCTCATGCATTATCCTCAATGTATGAATGAATGCATATATGCATGAAACAGAACAAGGGAAGGCGGAAGTTACCTTAAGGTGGTGGTTCCGGTGGTGGTCTAATTGGTCCACGAAATGCGGCCCAAACAAGATAACGTGGTAGTTCACGGGACCTACCTTTATTGACCTCTTTTTATTTACATATTTACAGTCCCCAGAATGAATAGGATCATGGAAGATCCTCTCGTGAAACTTACTCCCTTTACATGACCAGTCCTGGAAAATCATCACAGAGTCATTGTCTATACCTATGTCTAAAAAAAGAATGTGACTTGGTAGGATGGTTAACTTGGACTCAAGAATGATAGGTTCAGGAACTAATACCGACTCAGGAAGGTAACTTAAATCAAGTAAGGGTTCAGGAGTCGAGCATGGTTCAAGAAGTGGGTCCAAGTCAAGAAATGGAAAATCAAGTCCACAATCATCTTCCCACAATAGAATTGTAAGATCACCTAGAGGGGGGGTGAATAGGTGATGGCTAATCTAATGGTCACTTATGAACAAATAATGCGGAATTAAAACTAAGTTGACCAAATTAAACTTCTTTTAATTTAACACTTATGTATAACACAAGAGTGTTGCCGAATTCCCCTTGCGAGGCTCTGGACAAACTCCTCTAGATTCCCCTTGAATGGGTTGAGGTGCCGCGTTGGCTCTCTTGGTTGAATACAAGTGTTAGACAATCAATCCCAAGCAATTATATAACAATTAAGCACAAGGGTATATCAAGCATGTAAAGTAAATACAATGTAAGTAATGCAAGATATAATAGAGACAAAATGAGAAAGAGAGCAAGAGTGAGCAATCGCAAACACAAGGGTATGTTTCGAGGTTCGAGCACACTTGCTCTACATCCCCGCCTTCGACACACGAAGGATTTCCACTATGCACGATCCCACCGGATCTCTCCTCGGTGCCGCAACACCTACAAGCCCTCGGACTCTCTAGTCCCTTACACAACACAAGCCCACCGGCTCGTCGAGGCCGCACCTCAAGCTACAAGTCCTCACTAGGACCCAACAACACCAAGTCCTCACTAGGACCCTCAATCAAACCGCGAACACAACCGTCCGCCTTCTCAAAGAACAAGAAATAATCTCTTGGTGATCTAAACACTTGATCACCAATTACAAACTCTCACTAAAACTCTCCTATAGGATAGATATAACAATGGATGCTCAAGTGTAGTGTGAGAAAATCAAGGATTAGAAAGATGGAGGAAAACTCAAGAAATCACAATAAACACTCTCTTGATAAAATCCCTTTTGATAGGAAATATTGGCACTATATTTTGTGGAGAAAACTTCTGAAATCACCTGGAAAAACTGGCTCAAGAAGTCCTTAAAATCTTAGTTCAAAACAATGACAAAACCCCCTTTTATAGAGGCCAGAAAAATCTGACCGTTGGGCTCTGTCAGAGCTTCCGGTCGACCGGTCCGGTCGACCGGCAACGGTCAAAAATCCGACCGTTGCAGCCTCCGGTCGACCGGCCCGGTCGACCGCGCAACTGGAGAAGAGAGTAAACTCTCTGTCGGTCGACCGGCCCGGTCGACCGATATTTCCCGAGAGCCAAGCTCTCTGAAGCGGTCGACCGGCCCGGTCGGCCGATCCTCCAGTGCACACTGGCGTGCACGTCTGTGCATGTCCGGTCGACCGACCCGGTCGACCGGCCACTGTCAGTTCTGAAAAATCAGAACTGCCAGAACCAGAAAAATGGGATTAAAGATTGGTCTTTTAACTTAATAAAAATCCCAGAAATTCACAGTAAATCCAGAAAAATAGTTTCAATCATAATAAAAACTGTTTTTATAAAAATATGTTTTTCTAAAACTTGTTTTTCCATAACTTCACAAAATACAAAAACAAGATATTTTGAACTTATAAAGCAAAGTGTGTATGGATATGATCCACCACACAATCAAGATGAAATATCTAGTTTTTGACATAAAGCACTAAACTTGGTTTTGAAAGATATGTATATAGGTAACATCAAAAACCAAGACATGTATTTTGTCCAATGAAAAATCTTTTTACCAAAAAGAAAGAGTCTTTTCTAACTAAAAATTCTTTTATGAAAAGACAATTAAATCTCAAGAGTGTGTGTGTGATATGACTTGAGCAATCCACCAATCTATTCTATCATTTACATTTTATCTAAAACAAATAAAAAATATTATACCTAGACACAAGTCTTCAACTTCTTGAAGTCTTCACTTGAAGGCTTCTCATCTTCTTGACTTGGTCCAAGCTGCAATCCACCGAGCTCATCTCTAGATGTGGTCTTGATGCATAGGCTCGTGAATCAACCGGTGCTAGCTCCAAAATATGACTTTAAATCCTTTGTTGAAGCTCCACACCTACTAAGATCTTGATAATAAATCTGTCACTAATTAAACACAAGATCATTAGTAAACATAACTTCATGAGTTGATCATCATCAAAACTAGAGTGATGGGCCTTTGGGCAAACAAGAATGTGACTCAATATTGGTGATTCAAGTTTAGGAATGATAGGTGTGGGAATCAAAACTGACTCTAAAAGATTACCTAAGTCAGGTAACAAAACAGGAGTCAATAATGATTCGGGAATTTGAACTTGATCACAGATTTGGGAATCTAGGTCACATATCTCATTGGGTTCAACCTCATAAAAATGAGAACTTGCCAATTTGTTAATAGGGCTTTCACAAGTATGAAATTGGTCAAGTTCAATATGGTGATCATCAAAAATGGGTGATTCAATTTCATGATCTATGGGTACGGGAATAAATGTTGGCTCAGAAAATTGGTCCAAATTGGGTAAGGATACTGGAGTCAACATAGATTCGAAGATGGAAACTGAATCGCAAAGTTGGGGATCGGGTTCACATTCATAATCTAATTCAATCTCATTGAAATTAAAACTAGCCAATTTGTCCAAGGATTGGGATTGAGCAAGTTCATATTGATGTGATGAAATTGAATTTTGATCAAGGTCTTCTAAACAGAATGATTCTTGGTTCCTATCAAGATGCTCAAGAATGTTTGAAAGTCTAGAAATTTGATCATTCATTGTATCTTGCAACCGATCCACTTTTTCTTCTAACCCATCGAATAGATCAATGGAGGACTGAAACCTTGGTGATGTGGGAAAAGACGTATATGAAGATAATGGTTGAACAGGTGGTTGATCATATGGCTCAGGGGTGTTGAATCCCCATTGACTCTGTGAAGAGTAGTGATGATTATTCCAATCTTGTTCATAGTATTGGGACTGGGGCATGTAATGATTCGGATAAGACCAATCTGGCACACTAGGTTGGTTAGAGTTATGATATGCCGGGTTGGTAATATCCGAAAAAGAGGTTTGTGTATAATATGGATCCTCATTAAAATTGAAAAAATTATTGTTATAGGCCATATCACACAAAGCAAACAAAAGAAAAAAAAACAAAGAAAAATTTCTAACCTAAGTTAGGGTAGACCTAGACCTAGACGACTCCTAACTGGTTAGACTGTCAACGGGAGGTAGGGTGTAGACTTTGACCACAAGTTAATCAGCCAGGTCGGGGCAAGAGTGGTGGGAGGTTTTCCGTCAAAGACGTTCCTTAATTAAATAACCACCACACTTCGGGCTTTCGGCCCTCAATCCCCTTCCTAGACACTGATTTGGCAGGAGTCAACTTCCAACACCGTTCCCCCTTAGGATAATCTCCTAATTGAGTCCGAGTGTCCCTAAGGCCAACGTCTACTAATTTTTAAGTTAGGCTTGGGTTAGTGAGTGCTTGGGATATGATTTTTGGGCTAAGGAAGGGTGATGAAATCCCCACCTTATCTTGTTTATGGGTTATGCCCTTAAGATGAATTAGTGTACGTGTAAAGCTGTAGAAAAGTAATCACTCAAGAAAGCAGTAAACAACCAAGAGTATTTCCTAATCTATATGCTATGCAAACGTACCTTGTCGCCAGCACTCTTCAACAGTAAAAATAAATAACTTGAAAAGACACGTGCCTAATATGCAAACGTCTAATCAATTTTTATCATTAACAACAAACTTTTTACTGTTGAATTAATTAGCAGTAAGCAGGGTTATCACAGAACAAAATCAACAGAGCAGTAAACAGTATTTGAACTTTGCAGCAACCTGCAGAAATTGGGATTAGTAGTTCTCTACTGTTGCCGCAGAATTGCGGCTCTGGCCGCAGATCTGCGGCAAAACAGTAGCTTCCTGTGTTCTGCCTTCGAGGGCAGAGGCACAGGATAGCTATATCTCCACTGCTGCTGCTATGTTTCTATTTCCTGTTCTCCAAACCTGCAAACAAAAAAGAATAAAAGAATTAGTTAATAAAAAATATTTTTTATTAGAGAATAACTTACCGTCCCTCCCCGGCAACGGCGCCAATTTATTGATTGAGATTTACCTGTGCAACAAAATAAAGAAGTGCAAGGTTCTCAATGCTAATCCGCGGTAGCAAGGCTATGCGGGTCGTGATCCTCAGGGAGGGACTGCGATGGAAGCGTTAAGCAAGTTTCTCTAAAGTTTTTATTTTTATTAGTTAAATTAGAAAGGAAGTGGTATTTACAATGGGTCGGCAAATAAAGAATTGGGAGAAGTTGTGATTTAATCTACAAAAAGAAAAGAAAAGAAAAAGAAAACTTACCTCTTCAGTCTGCTTACCGTTTGAACCGTTGCGATGATTTACCTTTTCTTGGAAGGCGTACAAGCATGGCATATAGGATCGTCCGCCTTCTTAACTACGAAATAAAAGACAACTATGAAGACCTGTTCATCGCCATAGGCCATCAAGGTTCCTTCTTCGGCTAGATATTCTCGAAGCAGTTGGTTCTCATGGTGGGCAAGACATTAGAGAACAAATAGAAGGAAGTAAATACTGAGATACACAAGATTAAATAAGAAGAAAAGAAAATAAAACAATACAAAAATAAAGGCAAACCTCGATTTGATTATTAAACAATGGTGGAAAAATAGAACTTATACCGACTGTCACCATCAGTACAAGTAGATCCCTTCCTCCATGAATACATCATCTCCTCTCAGTTTTTACAAAAAGAAAATAGAAATTTACAATGGGGGAAATAAAATCTAACCTAGAAGAAGAAAAACCTAAAAACCCTAGCTTTTGGCCCTTTGCTGGACTCTGGACGACCCTGTATGTTGCACTGCAGGGGGTATTTATAGGTGCAGAAGGCCGAAGAGTCCCGGATGAAGTTGCCCACGAAATCTGGTATTCAGATTCATCCAAAATGCCGCAAAATTGCGGCTTTTGCCGCAATTCTGTGGCAGTATAGTGGAGTCAGGCCACGCGCTTTGTCGCGTGGCTTCTCCTGGTCCGTCCATGTGGGCGCCTGCTTCTGGAAGTATGATCCTGGCTCTTCATATTGGGATTTCGAGATAACTTGATAATCAAGTTACCTAGATTTTGAATTCTCCCAATCTCTTTTAAACGAATTTCCTTATCTCTGCACTCTTTTCATTCTCATCTGCAAGAGTTTAGGGTTGGGTAGAAGTCTATCCTTCCCTCATCTTTGATATTTGCAACTTTAGCCCTTTGTGTATTTGCACTTTGACAATTGATATTTGCACTTTTACACCTGGGCTTCAACTGTGGGCTTTTGGGCTTCATTAAGCTTTATTTATTATAAAAATAAGAATTCGAGGCCTGCACACAATAAATTACAAATTATTAATAAATGTGCAGAATTAAATGAATAAATATGAAAATGTGATGGTAAATATGATGATAAAAATGCACTTTTCACTACCAATCAGTTGGGCAGCCAACAGTTGTGACTGTTGGGTCGAAAGGTTGCAACCTTTCGTTGGGTTAGGACCCGTTGGCCCCTCCTGGAGCGCTATAAATAGCGCTCCGGTCTCTCAATTGAAACACACCAACAGCAAACAACTCTCTCTCTTTCTATCTGAGTTCTAAAGCAGAAGCAAGTCTGCGTTCTAAACTAGGAAGTAGAGTTCCAAAGCGACTTCCAGCGAGAAGTGGGAATCCGAAGCGACTTCCAAAGGAGATTCTGCAAAATTCGTTCTGAAAGAGGGATCAGAAAATTCAACAGATTCTTTTATAGAATTGTTGTCTGAATCTGGTACTTCTGAAGAAGAATATTCTTCAAGCTTCCTTTGTCCTCAACAGTGGGTGCTACTCCAAAGTAAAGGCAAATATTCATTCGAAATTTGTCCTTGTACCGCTGCTTCAACGATCCTGTGGAAGGTACTGGTTGACTACGGTTCGACCGTACGGTGATTTGGTAGTGCTATCCAAATACCGTGAAGGAGTGTTGTATCTTGGGAGACCAGCGTCCATTATCCCGTTAGCACCGGTGCGGGGGACGTAATTGTCTTAAGGAAATTCGCTCTAAGCGTACCTCACTCCAAATACTGTATAAGTGGATTAAGTCCTTTATACAGGGGATATACTTTACAGTATATCGAGACTGATTTATATTTAGTCTAATTGGTGTTTAACCAAGGAAGGAAATTGAAAGGTGGTTCTTAAATTAAGGAACGTTCTATTGAACGAAAAACCTCCCACCTGATATTTGCCGAACTGGCCAATTAGATTGTTAATATCTCAGTGATCTTGATTAGTTGTCAGATTGATTCCTGTTAAGCAGAATACCAACAATCTTAAGACAATTAATATTGAAGTTTCTTACTTCTGTTCTGCTTGAACTTGCAGAAAATGTCTGAAACTAATCAAGATAGCTCTAGCAAGGCACCAAACATGCAGCTACAAGCTTTGATGCCAACTCCACTTCCTAACCCGAAGCCGGAGAAGCCAGGAAAATTTGATGGCACAGAATTCAAGAGGTGGCAACAGAAGATGCTCTTCTACTTGACCACTCTTCATCTAGCCAGATTCCTGCAAGAAGATCCACCAGAGCCTGCAACTGATGCATGGACTCAATGTGACTTCCTTTGCCGAAATTATGTTTTAAATGGACTGGATGACTCTCTTTACAATGTCTACAGTCCTATCACAACAGCAAAGAAGTTATATGCCAGTCTTGACAAGAAGTACAAGACTGAGGATGCTGGTACCAAGAAGTTCGTCGTAGGACGATTTCTGGAGTACAAAATGGTGGACAGCAAGACTGTAATCAGTCAGGTGCAAGAGTTCCAACTTATCTTGCACGAGATAGAAGCTGAAGGTATGATCCTACCTGAAACTTTTCAGGTTGCTACTATCGTGGAGAAACACCCACCTGCGTGGAGAGATTTCAAGAACTACCTTAAGCACAAGCGAAAGGAGTTAAAGTTGAAAGATCTCATTGTGAGGCTTCGTATTGAGGAGGACAACCGCAAGTCCGAGAAAAGGAGCAGTAAGAACTCCTACGAAACAAAAGCCAATGTGATCGAAGACTCAAAGGAGAAAGCGTCTACTTTCAAAGGCTTAAAGCGGAAGAAGACTTCCCAGGGGTACAAAGGCAAGGTCCAAGAAGGCAAGAACATGCGGTTCAAGGGAACTTGCTACATCTGCAACAAAGAGGGGCATAAGGCGAATGAATGTCGCAGCCGTCTCAAACAAAACAAGAATCTTATTGATGGTCTTTTTAAAGACATTGTTGCAGTGGTAGACAAAAAGTCTGTGTATCTGTACCCGAAGCTTATAAATAAAGAAAATTCTTCTGTTTATTTGCTTGAGTCTCCTATTTTGTGGCATGCTAGATTAGGGCATGTAAATTACAAGTCTTTGAAGAACTTGTCTAATCTGGGATATATTCCTAAACTCAACTTGGAAGAAATTCGCAAGTGTGAGATTTGTGTTGAGGCCAAGTTGGCGAAAAATTCATTTCACTCAATTGATCGAAATACAGAACCTTTAGGGTTAATTCATAGCGATCTGTGTGACTTGAAGTTTATGCCAACTAGAGGCGGTAAAAAGTATTTCATTACTTTTATCGATGACTGTACAAGATACTGTTATGTGTATCTTTTGAACAGTAAGGATGAGGCAATAAATATGTTTATAACATATAAAGCCGAAGTTGAGAATCAACTCAACAAGAAAATCAAGATTCTAAAATCTGATAGAGGCGGAGAATATGAATCAAATGATTTTAGTGAGTTATGTGCTAATTTTGGTATAATCCATCAAACTACAGCACCATACACTCCTCAGCAAAATGAAATTGCTGAACGGAAGAACAGAACTTTGAAGGAGATGATCAATTCCATGCTCGTAAGTTCTGGAGCTCCGCAGAACTTGTGGGGGGAAGCTCTATTAACTGCAAATTATATTCTAAATAGAGTACCCCACAAGAAACTTGATCTTATACCATTTGAGTTATGGCATGGAAGGACACCTTCCTACCATTACCTCAAAATGTGGGGGTGCCTTGCAAAGGTGCTGGCACCATTACCTAAAAAGACTAAGTTGGGAGTAAAAACTATGGACTGCATATTCATAGGCTATGCCTTGAATAGTAGTGCCTACAGATTTCTGGTTCATAAATCAGAGATACCAGATATTCATGTAAACATGATTATCGAATCTAGAGATGCTGTGTTCTTTGAAGATATTTTTCCATATAAACGGGAAGCAGATAAGACTTCTGGGAAAAGAACACACGAGATGGCGTTCAGGGACGAAAGCCCTGAGGAACCGATTGTTAATGCAGAAATTGAACCAAGAAGAAGTCAGAGATCTAGAATCTCAAAATCTTTTGGTCCAGATTTCATAGCATACGCTATTGAAAGCGAGCCACAAACATTTAAAGAGGCTATGTCAACCCCAGAAGCACAAAATGTTATATACAACGGTAAGTCTAGACATATTCGTCGTAGACATAATACCGTGAAGCAGTTGCTCTCAAATGGAATTATCTCTATTGACTTTGTATCGTCAAAAGATAATTTAGCGGATCCGCTTACTAAAGGTTTAAGTGGAGAGCGTATAAACTGCGCATCGAGGGGAATGGGTCTAAAAGCCTAACCTTACCGAGTCAGCTTAATGAAAACCTCACTTAGCGACTGGAGATCCCACGGACTAAGTTCAAGAGGAAAAACTAGTTATGATTGACTCAGCAAGTAAGCACTTGGGAGCTTGACTCCAATCCATTCCTAAGGTGCACATAAGTGCTTTTCTACAAGTGGATTAAGGATAAGCTAACGCTTTTAATGATGCCTATATCTTGTTACTATACAAGTGGAGTAGAGTAGACTACTCTTAATAGGACGATCACCTATGTGAGTATAGAGTTGGGTCGGCTCTTTGGGAATTTCGATGGAGGCTGTTATTCCCTAAAGATACTCTCTGAAACCAAGAATGTCCAGGGCCAAAACGGACACAACCGAGAACCAAAGTTGATTTGGAAAGTCACTGTGTGAAGCTTGTTGACTTGGCTTACACTAACGGCTAACAGTTCAAGACCTAGTTCACTGATTAGCCAGTAAGTCCGATAAAGTTTTCGCTATGGAAGGTTCAAGACCTAGTTCACCTATCCTTGTGCAGTTTCTTTTCTCAAGTACCTTTCACAATAGAGTCAGTCTCTTTGTGTGTCATTTCCTTGAATCTCTATTCATTGTGGGAGATTGTTGGAATTGAAGAAGAAAATTTGAATCTTTGAGTTGAATTATGGCGAGATCCGTTGATCGAATCAATTGGATGATGGTTGGAGTGTGTTCTCCTTCCATTGGGGATGAACGTGGTATATTCACATGTTCAATTCCGACTTCGAATGAATGAGATATTCAAGTCTAAAGATTGCCTAATTCAAAGCCTAAATGGGACTAAACTGTTGGAATGCCAACAGTTGCGACTGTTGGACTGCCAACAGTTGTGACTGTTGGGTGCGTCAGTTGGGCAGCCAACAGTTGTGACTGTTGGGTCGAAAGGTTGCAACCTTTCGTTGGGTTCGGACCCGTTGGCCCCTCCTGGAGCGCTATAAATAGCGCTCCGGTCTCTCAATTGAAACACACCAACAGCAAACAACTCTCTCTCTTTCTATCTGAGTTCTGAAGCAGAAGCAAGTCTGCGTTCTAAACTAGGAAGTAGAGTTTCAAAGCGACTTCCAGTGAGAAGTGGGAATCCGAAGCGACTTCCAAAGGAGATTCTGCAAAATTCGTTCTGAAAGAGGGATCAGAAAATTCAACAGATTCTTTTATATAATTGTTGTCTGAATCTGGTACTTCTGAAGAAGAATATTCTTCAACCTTCCTTTGTCCTCAACAGTGGGTGCTACTCCAAAGTAAAGGCAAATATTCATTCGAAATTTGTCCTTGTACTGCTACTTCAACGATCCTGTGGAAGGTACTGGTTGACTACGGTTCGACCGTACGGTGATTTGGTAGTGCTATCCAAATACCGTGAAGGAGTGTTGTATCTTGGGAGACCAGCGTCCATTATCCCGTTAGCACCGGTGCGGGGGACGTAATTGTCTTAAGGAGATTCGCTCTAAGCGTACCTCACTCCAAATACTGTATAAGTGGATTAAATCCTTTATACAGGGGATATACTTTACAGTATATCGAGACTGATTTATATTCAGTCTAATTGGTGTTTAACCAAGGAAGGAAATTGAAAGGTGGTTCTTAAATTAAGGAACGTTCTATTGAACGGAAAACCTCCCACCTGATATTTGCCGACCTGGCCAATTAGATTGTTGATATCTCAGTGATCTTGATTAGTTGTCAGATTGATTCCTGTTAAGCAGAATACCAACAGATGAAGCGACGGGAGAGAAGAGCAATCATAAGGGCCTCTTATAGGTTGTGAAATTAATTGAATAATGAGCTTGTAAGATTTTGAGATGTTTTCTCTCCCCATTGGGCGAAAATATGACATGCCAAAATGATGACGTGGTGCTACATTTCCCGACTTTTGATTTCGGGGCAAACAAACAAGAATTTTCGAGGGAAATTGGTTGGGGGCCAGTGAATAGTACCTAAAACTGGGCTTTTCCTCCCACTTTCGGGCCAAATAAACAGGCCCTTGAGGATGTTATTAGTTCGGGATTTTGCAGTTGGATTTTGGACAATTTCTAAGATTTCAACGTTTGATTTTATTGATTTTGGACTAGGATTTGTATTTTGAAATCTAGTATTATTGGTTTGCAACTGAGATTTAGATTTTAAAATCTATTGTTATTATTTTGACGTTGGGATTTTGATTTCAAAATCTAGTGTTATTGGTTATTTGGATTGACACTTGACTGGATTTTTGAACTTCAACGTTTTAATCTAAATATGTATATTTATACCAATCCATATGAAAAAAAAGCCATTGTAAAAACTCGGGAATTTTCATTTGGACTTGGATTCCTCGTTTTCTCTCTACCCTCCAATTAATCACACCCAATTATTATTATAATTAATAATAATTATTGATGATTAAAATTTTAATTATTAATTTAAAATATAAGTAATAAAAATAATTATTAAGTTAAATTTATTACTTTCAGATAGTAGCTAAATGTTAATTAGTTTTAAATTAATAATTGTGCATAATTAAGTAATATTAACTAATTCTTTTATTATTCGTTATGAAATTTTATATTAATATTATGATAAATCTAATTAATTAGTGAACAAGTTAGGAACAGTATTAACTCAATTCCAGCCTACTTAGAATATTTATGACGTAAAATAATAAAAATATCATGTCAACATTAGTAATTGTGAACATTCATTATTTGTAATTAAATTTTCGTTTTTGTGTTGAATAATTATTTTGTTTTTAACTATTGTATAATTTCTTACTTTAGTAGATAATATTACTTAGGGAGATTTCGCTACAGCTCCTATGTCAAATTGTAATTAGGAAAAAAAATCAGCTTCATAATTTTATTCGCTGCAGACACCTTCTTTTTAAACCAACCACGTGCGTCTACGTGTTAAGCGCAGAAGCACTCCTCAACCCAAATGCCCTACAATAATCGCTTCGAAAAAAATGGTCCGTTTTGAAAATGCGGACTGCTGGTATATAGAAAACTATGATCATGATCGCATCCTTATAAAAAACCTATTTCTTGTAGTTCACCTAGAGGGGGGGTGAATAGGTAACTTGCTAATCTAATGACAAACAATGCGGAATTAAAAACTATTTATGCAAACTAAAACACACAATGTATAACCAACGAGTGAAGCTGAATTCCCAGTGAAGGGCTCTGAAATTTCTCCTCAAGATTTCTCTAAACTAAGAGTTGAGGTGTCACTGTAGCTCTCTTGGTTCAACACAAGTATGAGCATACAATACAATATCAAGCAAATAGAGATATAGACAATAAAACGCATGCAAGATATTAAGCACAAGTGAGTGAGAGTGAGATGAGCAATCAAATACATGAGAATTATTTCGAGGTTTGAGCCACTTGCTCTACGTCCTCGCCTTCACCACTACGAAGGATTTTCACTATAAACGATCCTGCAAGATCACTTGGTGCCATAACTCCTATAACGAGCTTCCTCAAGAACTCTGGGACCCGTAAATCCCTCACTTGTTCCCGCAAGAACAATTCACGCGAACCCGCAAGCTCGCCGATGCTGCAACCTCTACAATGAGCTCCCTTAAGAACTCCACACAACGGGAACCCGCAAGCTCGCCGAGGCCGCAACCTCTACAACTCCTCAAAGTACAAGGTGGAACACTTGGTGATCTCTTCACTTGATCACCAACAAACACTCTCATAAACAAGTATCCTAGAGGATGAATATAGCAATGGAAAGCTCAAACTTGTGTGAGAAAAACTAGATAGAATTTATGGTGAAAAGCTCAATAAAATGCTTTTAAAAACTTAAGATAAACACCCTTGAAAATCTCTCTTTTGGATATGAAAATAAAGCTCTAAAACTTGTAGAGAAACTTGTAAAAGAGTTCTTAAAAACACACTAAAAATCTTGTCTATAACTTGGCCAAAAGTCCCGTTTATACGCTGTCCAAAACCTAGCCGTTGGGGCTAGGATGACCTGTTGGTCGATCGGCGGTCGACTGGCCAACGGTCGATATTTTGATCATTGGAGTTGTCGGTCGACTGCGCGATCGACCGGCCACTACCCGAGAGTTGGGTAGTGCCAGATGGTCGACCGCACCCAGGGGTCGTGCATGTGTGCACGTCAGTCAACCACCTGGTCGACCGAGCCTACCTTCGATCAACCGGTCGGTTGACCGCAAGCAGCCCCGGAACCCAATTTTTAACATCTTTTAAATACAATTTAAATCCTATAAAATCTCTATAAAATTCACAAAAATAGGTTCATTAAAATACTTTGAAGCCCAAATATGTGTGATAAAAAATTAACACATATTACAAACATGTTGAACTATTTTTGAGGTAAAAAAATTAAGGCTTAAACAAAAACAAGTATTTTTTCAAAAAACAAACTTTCTAAATGGAAACCGGATTTTTCCAAAATTTGTTCAAATAAAAAAATAAGATATTGAAATACATTTGAAGTATAGTGTGCATGAATAGACTCCAATACACATAGTAGATGAAATATTCTTGTTTTTGACAATAAGCTCAAAATAAGTTTTGATAAATACAAAACTTAAACACATGATATAAACTCATTAAAACAAGTTTCTAAACAATATGAAGCAACAATATATATGGATAAGATCCAATACACATATAAATCATGTAAACTTGTTTTGATGAAATCTATCTATGAAACCAAAAGATGTATTCTTTGAAACTCAAAACCAAAAACTAAACTAATTTAACATAAAATGTTTTTTTATGTGTGTAATTGAGTTTAAGCAATCCACAACTAATCTATCCTTTACATTTTATCTAAAGATAAAAATCTTAAATTTACAAACAAGACTCAAGTCTTCTTGAAAATCTTCTCTTGAAAATCTTCTTTTTCATCTTGACTTGGTCCAAACTTGATCCATGAGCTAGACTTCTCTTTAAGTATTTAATGTGATCTTGAAATGCGAGCTCTTGAATTAACACGTGCTAGCTTCAAAACTTGACTTTGAATCTTTTGTTGAAGCTAAACACCGACTAAGATTTTAATTGAATATCTAAAACTAAATGAGTACAAGATCATCAGTACTATAACTACATGAGTTAATCATCATTAAAACTAGAGTGATAGGCCTTTAGGCCAATAATCTCCCCCTTTTTTATGATGACAAAACTCATGAAGTTATATATGTATGGATTAAAGATAAGCTTCATAGAAGCTCCCCTTAACTCATGCATAGCACAAAAACATAAAGATATTCAATGAAGCATATAAACTAAACAAACATAAACATTTATGCATAAACAAAAATTTAGCACGCATATATAAACTCTAAATTCTCCTCCCCCCTTTTGTCAATTCATCAACAAAGGGGTAAAGAAAGACAAGAAAAATGTATATGCGATATACATTCATGAAGAGGAGAGACGTTAAGTTAACTCCCCCTGCATACATGCATTACATGGAGAAAAGATGTCTAAACCCTAACCCATATAAGCATAATATACAACATATAGACGGAGATGTTAACCTCCCCCTACACACGTGTACCACATAAGGAAGAGAAGTCAAGCTCTTCTATAAGCACTACACTCAACATGAATTTATATATAGAGGAGATGTTAAGCTTCCCTTGTAAATAGGCAATACATATCAAAACACAATTTGAAAATCAATTAAAACAAAATTTGATAATAATTTAAAGTGAAATTTTGATACCACTTGTAGTTGGCAAAACAAATATTGATATCGCTTGTAGGTAAACATAAATATTATCTTATACATCAACATGAAATCAAATTTTTTTTTGAAATAACAACAAAAACATGCATAAGCTTGTAAAAAATATCAATTATCATTTAGAACTAAATCAAACTTAGCACAAACAGTTTGTGCTATAAAATATGTGTGAACATTATAAAACAAGCACAATCAAATCATATATATGTATATATGAAAATGAAAATACCACTTGAAATTTGATGCATACATATACAAGGAAATAAATATGAGTATACCAAAAAAATGATACAACATGAAGATCATGTATATAACTCATATCAATCTACCCTTATCATGCACAAGTTAAAGAGATATTCAATAAGACACACAAGGCATGGTTGCCCAACCAACCGCCCTTTAAAGATAGAAGTTTTCAAAAATAAAATTATGAAAATAGTTATATATTGAAAACACTATCAAGTGAAGGATAAAAGACTAGATCAAAATTAGTTTTGAAAACTAGTTAATGATCTTTCAAACATAAACCAAATCATATATTTCATGAAGCATGCTAATTACACAAAAATTGACACTCAAGATCTATAAGGCACATAAATGAGCTCATGAAAACAAAATCATGAGTAAACAATATATATATATATATATATATATATATATATATATATATATATATATATATGTATATATATATGTGTGTGTGTGTGTGTGTGTATATATATATATATATATATATGTATATATATATATATGTATATATATATATATATGTATATATATATATATATATATATATATATATATATATATATATTATATATATATATATGTATAGTGCTCAAAAATCATGTAATAGACATAGTCATAGAGATAAATCAATAAGGTTCAAAACAAAAACTCAAATGAAAATAATTTTCCTAAAACATGATATATCATATACTTATGCAAGAATCATAAAATTAGGACATACAATGTACAATCAAATATAAAATGAATACATAAAAGAAATAAAATATGTATAGCATGATGAACACGTGAATCTCAAGAATTGTACATGTATAACACAAGTTTTAACAAGATTTGCATATCAACATATGATATAGGCATATAAGCATTTAAAAATATTTTAAAAGAGGAGGATGAAATGGTTACCAATACTGTTGTAGCCAATTCATTTCTTCAAAACACGGCGGTCCTCCCACTAAAACTTCTTGATAGCGATACATCAAATGGGTTTGTCCTTCAAGCTCCAAATGTATCAACCACCAAGGCACCAATCCTTTCACGCTTTATGAGAGCCCACGCCTACATCAAAAAGAAGAGGTGAGAATTTTGGTACGCATATCTTCTTGGGTCCATGGGGGTTAGTGGCAATGGGAACTCAAACATGTTTATTTGCAAAATTGAAAGAATTTAATCTATCAAATTAAAATTTTACAAAATGACCTTTGCAGTCACAATATGTACATGTGTACACTCTAACATACATGGATAAATGAGTGTGACCATGGTGTGCATGTGTATGCCATGGAGTATGTGCATGAATGTGTGGAACTTATTTTTTGCGAAACATAAATTCTAATTTACTATGGTTAAATGCACATTGGCTCAAAGTGGAGCCCAAACAATCAATGTTCTTATTCAAAATATATATTATCACTTTCAATTTTAGAAGAAGAAACACGAACATGAGAAACAAAATCCTTTTTTTGGAAATGGAAATCGTTTCTTTTTCAATTAAAATAATTTTCTTTTTTAAAGAATTATTTTCATTTAAAATAATATCTTTTTCTTTAGAAATCAAAACAACCTTATTTTTCAAAGATTCATTTTCTTTTGAAATAATTTTAAGTTCATTTTGAAAAGAATCTTTTTCTTTTAAAATGAAATCATTTTCATTTTTCAATCTTTTCTTTTTCCACTTCTAACAAATCATATTTATTAAGAAGTTTTTGACAAAATGATGCAAGGTCATCATATGACATCTCAACATCTTTAGCTAGCTCGGAGTCAGAGTTTATCTCGAGGGGTCATCCCTTTGGACCATGTAGCATATGTTAGAAGCATCACTTCCTTCATTCGAGTCACTCTTCTTATCAATTTGCGTTTGTTCACCGAGAGTGATGAGAGTGTTCCAAACTACAAAAGCCGACTCAATATTAGAAGCCCTAGATAGATATTCATTATTTAGGGTTGACTTTATAGCATGAATGACTTTTGCATTAGCCTCAAGATGTATTTCTTTAATAAAATATGAATCCTTTATAGTGGCAAAATAAACATGAATTCTTAGGGCTTTAAGATACATAGACATCTTAACTTTTCAAGTTTGAAAGTTAAGAATATCAAACATGGGAGGTGCAAGAAAATCCATGTGTGTGTATGCAAATATTGTGATTAGCAAAAATAGAATTTTTAACTCTAGATTATTAGACCCAAATGTAGAGTGCCAAGCTCTGATACCAATTGTAGTTCACCTAGGGAGGTGAATAGGCGACTCGCTAATCTAATGACAAACAATGTAGGATTAAAAACTATTTGTGCAAACTAAAATACACAAGAGTGAAGCCGAATTCCCGGTAAAGGGCTTTGCACTTTCTCCTCAAGATTCCTCTAGACTAAGAGTTGAGGTGCCACTATGACTCTCTTAGTTGAATATAAGTGTGAGCACACAAATACAACATCAAGCAAATAGAGAAATGGACAATAAAGAGCATGTAAGATATTAAACACAAGTGAGTGAGAGAGAGAGAGAGAGAGAAATAAGCAATAGCAAACACAAGAGGAATTATTTCGAGGTTCGAGCCACTTACTCTACGTCCCCGCCTTCACCACTACGAAGGATTTTCACTATAAATGATCCTGCAAGATCACTTGGTGCTCCAACACCTATATATAACGAGCTCCCTCAAGAACTCTTAGACCCGTAAATCCTTCAGTTGTTCCCGCAAGAACAATACACGCGAACCCGCAAGCTCACCGAGGCTACAACCTCTACAATGAGATCCCTCAAGAACTCCACACAACGCGAACGCGCAAGCTCGCCGAGGCCGCAACCTCTACAACTCTTTAAAGTATAAGGTGAAACACTTGGTGATCTCTTCATTTGATCATCAACAAACACTCTCACAAACAAGTATTCTGGAGGATGAATATAGTAATGGAAACCTCAAACTTGTGTGAGAAAAACTAGATAGAATTTGTGATGAAAAACTCAAGAAAATGCTTTTGAAAACTCAAGATAAACACTCTTGAAAAACTCTCTTTTGAATATGAAAATAAAGCTCTAAAACATATAGAGAAACTCTGTAAAAGAGCTCTTAAAAACACACTAAAAAATCTTGTCTAAAACTTGGCCAAAAGTCCCATTTTATAGATTGTCCAAAAACTAGCTGTTGGGATCAAGTCGACCAGCCGGACGACTGTCCAACAATCTATTTTTCGAACGTTGGGGTTACCGGTCGACCGCCCCCAAAAACAGAGAGGGGGAATCCTCTGTCGGTCGACCACGCGGTCCGACCGGCCACTAGGGGTTGTGCATGTGTGCATGTCGGCTGACCGCCCGATCGACCGAGCCTGCCTTCGGTCGACCGCAAGCAGCCCAAGAACCCAATTTTAACATCTTTTAAACACAATTTCTATAAAATCTCTATAAAATTCACAAAAATAAGTTCATTAAAATATTTTGAAGTCCAAATATGTGTAATAAAAAATTAACACATATTACAAACATGTTGAACTATTTTTGAGGTAAAGAAATTAAGGCTTAAACAAAAACCAATATTTTTCAAAAAAACAAACTTTCTAAATGGAAACCAGATTTTTTCCAAAACTGTTCAAATACAAAAATAAGATATTGAAACACATTTGAAATATAGTGTGTATGAATAGAAACCAACACACATAGTAGATGAGATATTCTTATTTTTGACAATAAGTTCAATATAATTTTTGATAAACAAAACTTAAACACATGATATAAACTCATCAAAATAAGTTTCTAAATAATATGAAGTAATAATGTATATGAATGAGATCCAATACATACACAAACCATGCAAACTTGTTTTAATGAAATCTATTCATGAAACCAAAAGATGTACTTTTTGAAACTCAAAACCAAAACCAAAAACTAAACTAATTTAACATGAAATGTTTTGTGTGTGTAAATAAGCTTGAGCAATCCACAACTAATCTATCCTTTACATTTTATTTAAAAACAAAAATCTTAAACTTACAAACAAGACTCAAGTCTTCTTGAATATCTTTTCTTGAAAATCTTTTTCTCCATCTCGACTTGGTCCAAATTTGATCCATGAGCTAGACTCCTCTTTGATACTTGATGTGATCTTTAAGCACGAACTCTTGATCAACACGTGCGAGCTTCAAAACTTGACTTTGAATCCTTTATTGAAGCTAAACACCAACTAAGATCTTAATTGAATATCTGAAACTAAATGAGCACAAAATCATTAGTACTATAACTACATGAGTTAATCATCATCAAAACTAGAGTGATGGGCCTTTGGGCCAACATTTCTGAGGACTGGGATCATGATCACAGTCTTCATAAAAATGCACTATTTCTGAGGACTGCGACCATGAACGCAGTCCTCACAACAATGTCCTATTTTTTAGGACCGCGACCATGATCGCAGCCTCACAAAAATGTCATGTTTCTGAGTCTTTATAGGACTGCGATCATTATTATAGCCCTCACAAAAATGTCTTATTTTTAGTCTTTACAAGATTGCGATCATTATCGCAGTCCTCATTATTAGGAGATATTTCTGAGTCTTTATAGGACTGTAACCATGATCGGAATCATCACAAAATACCTTATTTTTTAGTATTTATTACGACTGTGACCGTGATCGCAGTCTTCACAAAACACAATTTTTTAGCCTATATTAGGACTGTGACAACGATCACAGTCCTCACAAAATATCCCAATTTTCAAATAAAAGGACTGTGATCATAGTTGCAGTTTTCTAATAAAGGACTGTGATTATGGTCGCAATCCTCGCATATGACTGTAATCATGAGTCGCAGTTCTCATATCAGCATCGCCATAATCAGCCGACCCCCGTTCAAGGGCATCGAACGATCCCCAATTTTTTTCAAATCTAAATACAACATCAATCACAAACCTAAACAAAACTCATCGCAAGCACGAACAAACGAGTATGCAAAAGGTCAATCTCTAAAAAAATTTGGTTTGGGGGCTCCGCCACCTGAGACCTTTGGGAGGAGCTCCCCGTCCCCTTTCAACCACCATGGCGACCTGATCGTGCAGGTCGGCCCGCGCATTACTCTATGTCAAGGTCAGGGTTGAGGGGAGAGCAACATTGAGGGCGATGAGAAAGCTTAAAAGAGGAAATGAAAAATATATAAAAACTGGTAGTTGGGAGGAATTAATTTATGCTGACATGGATGAAATTGCAGCTAATAAATTTATGAAGCTGAGTTTTTTTTTCTAATTATGAAGTAAAGTAGGTGGTTGTAGCGAAATTTTCCTATTATTTAATTATAAAAATATGTAATATATCAATAATATCAAAAATAACTAATAACTAATAATAGTTACTTTAATTTTTTTACGAAATATTATTGATGTTATTTCAATAAAAATAGTTAATCAGTGTTGCATTTAATATGATAAAATAATGAATAATATCTTATTTTTAAAACTTCTATAAAATTGTGCCGGTTATTAGTCTAAATTGTTCAACTAATAGTCTAAGTCATAGTTTAAGTCCCAATAAATCCAACTAAAAAAAGTTCCAGTGCTAATTCAAATCTTAGTAAATCCACCTAAAATATTCAGTCTTATTCGAGTCCTAATAGATCCAACTAAAATGTTCAAGGCTCCACTGAGTCCTAGTCAGTCTGAATTTGAGTCCTAGTCCGATCCGACCCCAAAAATTCCAAACAAATAACACCCCGTGGGAGAAAATCGATTTATGAATTGTTGGATAGGACTCTTAAATAAATTATTTTAAAAATGAGTTTATTTATATACAATACAGCACAACCTCCGGGTCAGCACTCGTTTTGACTCTCACAGCAATCAAGTGAAAATGACATGGCTTAGTATTATCTTTTGCTAGATGCAGTTCTTTATTTGTCAACAAATGCAACCAATCGAGGAGGTACTTCTAATCCCGGCATATAGGGGATGTAAACGGTTCAGATACAGATCGAATATTAACATTATTATATTCATATACATTTTCTTCTAGCAGATAAGAATATGTATACAAATATTATTTGGATACTGATTTTAGTATCCATGTATATTTAAAACGAAATCGGATTTCAATTCGGATATGAATATTAATTATATAATATTAAATATATTCCCATAATTCATTAGAAAAACATGTTCAAACTTTTCTGATAGTTCATCACTATCCGAATTCATTCAGAGATTTTAGATAATTCATCACTATCTGTATTTGTACCCATATTTTAAACAAAACTGATACGAATATTCATATTTCTTAAATTTCGGTTAGGGATGTGGATTCGAACTGTTTATTTTTATTCCTTTACATCTCTATCTACATACGAATAACTCGGAAGGGATGCAGCCAGCCGGTCTCAGGTGAGTGGCCGGCTGGTCACGTTCATGGGCGACTGACTGCGTCTTCTTTCTTTCTTTATTTTCGTTTTTTTTCCTAAGTGCGGTCCCCGCACGACGCCGCTTTTTTCGCGGGCGTTTTTCGCGGCGCATAGTCCGCTCTTCTCGCGAGAAGGTTCTGGTGAGAATATGGGGGCTTCATATGGGGCCCATTTTTCAATAATGGGTTTCTTTTTTCCAATAACGAGTTTCTGAAATTTAAAATTACATTTGCAAAAAAAGCCTTCTAAGAATCTAAGATTGATTTGCACGGTAATTAAGAATTTGTATTCATGACTATATAATTAAATACATTTTTATATTTAAATAACCTATTGAGAGTCTGAGACTATACTTTTTGCTTATAAAAAAAATTGAAACTATACTTTTCATACTCAATTAAATAAAA
Source organism: Agave tequilana (assembly GCA_038442645.1). Classification (NCBI taxonomy): domain Eukaryota; kingdom Viridiplantae; phylum Streptophyta; class Magnoliopsida; order Asparagales; family Asparagaceae; genus Agave; species Agave tequilana. The sequence continues at coordinate 21,915 of JAVJIF010006045.1, read as the reverse complement.
AAGAGTGAAATAAGAAGTTCCATCTTAAAAATATTTACTGAGTAATGCTCGAATTTAGATTTATGTATTATTAGATTAATATAATTGTATTCTTTTAAGATTACATTTAAACATTTATTTATTTGCACATCAAAAAAAATTGTATTCATTATTATATAGTTTTTATGTTTAAACCATCCGAAATTAAGATGTTGACACTGCAATATTTTTCTTAATGGATGTGAAAATTAGGCTTAATTACATCTATTTAATTTTGATTTATTAAAAACTAGAAAAATATTTATCCTCAAAATACTATCTTCCATATACAAATATCTAAAATAACCCTCTAAAATACTATATTTTACATATACTCAATCCAGCATAAACACTACCATACTACCCCCTTTAATACAACAATCAAAGCACATTATAAAACTAAAACTAAAACAAATATAAGTTTATATATGTATTCTATGCATTTAAATATTTGATTATTTTAAGATATATTTGATTTACTTTTTTCCACGAGTGCTATCGATAAACTTATATCCACACAATATACACAAATAACTATGTTGAATAAATTTTCACGTCATTACTCTTTCAAAATTCAGACAAATTTTTGGTGAATACATGGTTAAATATTTTACTTTTTTTTTAATACACATAGTGCTGATAAATCTTAATTCACACTATATACGCAGAACTAAAATTATTAAATATTTTCTGTCTTTACCCTTTCGTAACTAATAAGATTCATTTCATGACACATACTTGGTTAAGTAATAAAGGAATGAGGTTGAATATTGCGTTAAATGTTAACTACAATTTCACCACACCGCCATCTATCTGTAATCATTTAAAAAAAAAGAAAAAGATTAAAAAAAAAAAGATAACACAGCTCATTCTCCTGTATACAGAATACTTTTATGCAATTTCTTTCTTCAGAAAAATTTTATAGTAAAGAAATATGAAATGTGTAAAGATTTATATTCTGATATCATCTTTGTATTTGTTTCCTATTTGCATATAACACATTTAAAAGCTAAACTCTAATATAAATATTAGCTATATTCTTTTAAGCCCCCACTAAATAAAATTTGTGTTTTTTCTATTTTTAAGTGCACGCGCATATTAGTAAATCATTAATTGTAATAAAACTTAATTAATTCCCTCCTTTAAGACTAGACTCGAAAATTGGATTGGAATCAGACTCCGGTGCGTGTAACGGCCGGACCGGGATATGTCAGAGAGAAGAGTGGGGCCCAGCTGTTGATTTTGTAATTGCCGCACGGATCACGAAGCCACTGCTTGGTGAGTGGGTCCCACAAAAAGCGCAGTCAACTCCTCACCCTGCACCCACCATTTGCCTCCTCCTCTCCTCTCCGGCGTTCGCGGCCAAAAACCGTTCGTTTCACCGAAAAAATCCCAAAAAGTCCAGGCACCGGTCAAAAATCAATCAAATGGGAAAAAAACAGAACCAATTCTCTCTTCTACAAATTCTAATTCCATTCGCTATTTTGTTCTTCTTCACTCGCTATCGATACCTTGCTTTGATCCCAAGCCATCTCTCGCAATCGCTATCTCGACCAAAAGCAATGTCACTGAGGTACGGATTCTCTCTCTCATAATTTCCTCTCTCTTTCCTCTCTCCCTTCTTTCTCTTCTTCTTCTTCTTTGTTTATCTATATATTGTGCCGCAACTTCACGGCTCTTTTTGAGACTTAGAAAGGACTTCACTCTATTGCTGCCCGTCTTTTCACCGAACTTGTCTTTCTCTGTTTTTTTTTCCCCTCGATTGTTTTTCAGGTTATTTTGGGAAAGACCCATGTGGGTTTCACTCAACTTTCACGGTGGTTTCTCTTCTCTCCGCGGTTGCTCTTCCACTGTCCAGGTTCTCTAACCGCTACTTTCCCCTCTTTGTGTGTAAATTTGTTATTAATTTTCATTTGTATACCCACGGAAACATCCTCGTGTTTTTTTTTTTTTTTTTTTTTTTTGCTTGTTTTCATTCTCTGAATGAATCAGTATGTTCTAGTTTGTTCTGTTTCTTTCTCTAATTTTAATTGTTTAATTGGCAAAGAATATGTTTTTTTTTTAATTTCGATGATTAAATATGTTGTTTTAAAAGAAAAGATACTTTTTTTGAGTTCCAGGAACTTTATATATCTTAATTGATGTATCATAACTTTGAATTTTTTTTTGATGTCTACTGGTACGAAAAGATCTTAACTTTGGTTGTGCTCATTATTAGATTCAGTGAATTTATAAAGTATATTATTCTCAAAATAGTGAATTTGTAAAATACATATAGTTCTAGCTTATGACTTATGAGTTATGACATTGAATTTGCTTTTGGATTCTCAGATAAGAGATGAATTGGTTGTTCTCGTTCTTGAATCCCTGTGAAGGCACTATCCTTGTTTGATCTTATGCTTGTTTGAGAGAAATACACTTTTAAGCTTGAAGAAAATTGAACTGTTCCATTGGGCTTATGGAGGAGAAACCTGTTCCAGCATGGTCTTGGTCGGTTGAACAGTGCTTGAAGGAATACAACGTCAAGCTAGAGAAAGGCTTAAGCTCTTATGAAACTGAGAAGCGTCGAGAGAGGTGCGGGTGGAATGAGTTGAGGAAAGAGAAGGGAAAGCCTTTGTGGTGTCTCGTCTTGGAGCAGTTCGACGATGTGCTTGTTAAGATTCTGCTTGTCGCGGCCTTTATCTCCTTTGTTCTGGCTTACCTCCAGGGTGATGACTCCGGTCATGCCGGAGGTTTCGAGGTGTATGTCGAACCGTTTGTGATTGTATTGATTCTTGTTCTTAATGCCATTGTGGGAGTTTGGCAGGAGAGCAATGCTGAGAAGGCTCTCGAAGCCTTGAAGGAGATGCAGTGTGAATCAGCTAAGGTTCGGAGAGATGGGTATTATGTACCAGACCTTCCTGCTCGAGAGCTAGTACCTGGAGATATTGTTGAATTGAGGGTTGGAGATAAGGTTCCAGCAGACATGAGAGTGGCTCATTAAAGACGTCGACATTGAGAGTAGAACAAAGCTCGTTGACTGGAGAGAGCATGCCAGTTATCAAAGGCACGAATCCAGTGTTTATGGATGATTGTGAGTTGCAGGCAAAAGAGTGTATGCTCTTCGCTGGGACTACCATTGTGAATGGTAGCTGTACTGGTATAGTCACTAGCATCGGTATGAACACTGAAATAGGAAAAATTCAAACTCAAATACATGAAGCTTCATTGGAAGAACATGACACACCTCTGAAGAAGAAGCTGGATGAATTTGGTGGGAGGCTTACCACCGCAATTGGGGTGGTTTGCCTTGTTGTGTGGGCCATCAACTATAGGAATTTCATCACATGGGATTCTACGAATGCATCTTGGTGGAGTTTTCGCTTCTCTTTCGAAAAATGCACTTATTATTTCAAGATAGCGGTTGCACTTGCAGTAGCAGCTATTCCTGAAGGCCTTCCCGCTGTGATTACAACTTGCTTAGCATTGGGTACGAGGAAGATGGCACAGAAAAATGCTATTGTGAGGAAGCTCCCTAGTGTGGAGACCTTGGGGTGTACAACCGTTATATGTTCAGATAAGACGGGCACGCTGACAACCAATCAGATGTCAGTGAATGAGTTCTTTACTCTTGGTGGGAAGAAGACAACTTCCAGAGTGTTTCATGTGGATGGCACGACATACAACCCAGGGATGGGGGGATTACTGATTGGAGCTATTCCAACATGGATGCAAACCTACAAGCTTTAGCAGAGATATGTGCAATCTGCAACGATGCTGGAATTTACTGCAACGAACACCTCTTTCGGGCCACAGGTCTGCCTACTGAAGCAGCTCTGAAGGTTTGTGATACACATTTAATAGCATTAAACTTCTTAGATCTGGTAAAATATTTCTTATGAATTCAAAGCCATTATAGTACTTCTCAATTAATCAATTAACTATTTACATGGCTTGTATAGTTTAACTACTGTTTGTGGCCTTCAGGATGACAGATAAGAATAATAATCTGAAGTCAAATTTGTATATTGTTTTGTTTTTATTTATTGTTTAGAGAAAAATATACATGTAATAAAATATAACTAAGGAATTATGCATTAAAATTTATCTTCCCTCGTGCCATGGCATCATGATTTGAAAAAAGAACATAACAATGGATACTGTGGCATCACAAGCTTTGAAATCATACAGATGTCCGCTGTCTGTATGTCAAGGACATGCATTTTGGCTCATCTGTAGACAGTTAGCTAATTCAAGAATCTCAAAGGAAAAAAAGTAGTGGAAAATGGATGAAATAACTATTAGACATGGATGTCACAAGCCGAAGAGAGAATGATCTCCTATAGGGTTGTTTTAAAATATTTTTTAGATGTATTCTTGTAAGAGGATGGATTTTCTGAATAAGCATAATTGCACAAGTAGATGCACACAAACATTAGTCTTCGTATTTATTTCTTTTCATTCTAATTCCATTCAGAACTTTGATGCTACAGTGGTTTTTCTCCTTGGGACAAGAAAATTAGTATGGTATGATAATCAAGTCTTTGGAGAATAGAAAAACTGTATGCAGGAAGCAGTTCTTGTTACTGTGGCTTGAGATTATGTCAAGTAGGACGTATCCAAATTTTATATTGTTTTTGGTTAACTTGGGAATCAAATTTTTCCTAATGGCCGAGTGTGCTTCCTCTTTCTGCAGGTGCTTGTTGAGAAGATGGGAGTTCTAGATATCAAGGCAAGGAGCAGAATTCGTGATGTACAGCTTGCTGTCGACTATTCTATAGATCGTACCACAGTGAAGTTAGGTGACCAGAAGAACACTTCATATGAAGAACGCTTCCACATATTGTATATATGAACACTGTTGTTACAATTATTTGATTGCGTTGATTTCATTTTTTTCTTTCTGAAATATAGGCTGTTGCGAGTGGTGGATAAAGAGATCAAAAAGGATTGCCACCTTGGAATTTGACCGAGTTCGTAAATCGATGAGTGTGATTGTCCGTGAACCAAGTGGAAATAATCGTCTGCTTGTGAAGGTAAACCATAGTTTTGATCAATTTCTGTATACATTATCAGAATATCCGGTGAAATGACTGCTCTCTCTCTCTCTCTCTCTCTCTCTCTCTCTCTCTCTCTGAATTTCCTTTGATTTATATTTTTTACTTCTAGATTTAAGATTTGCACAGTTGTTTCGTTATTCTATGTTGAATCTAATATATCTAACTCCAGGGTGCTGTTGAAAGCATTCTGGAGAGGAGCTCCTATGTTCAACTTGCAGATGGATCAATTTCACTTCTGGATGAGCCATGTAGGCAGTTAATACTATTGAGAGTACACGAGATGAGCTCAAAGGGCTTGAGGTGCTTGGGGTTTGCTTACAAAGATGACTTGGGGGAGTTTTCAGATTACCATGCAGAGGCTCATCCTGCTCACAAGAAGTTGCTTGATCCGGCTAACTACTTTGAGATTGAGAGCAATCTAGTTTTTGTGGGCATAGTTGGTCTAAGAGTGAGTTCTCCTGTCTGATGGTTCTATTATGTTGTCATTTTTCTCATCTTCTCTTTTAGTTCTTAACCTGCATTGCGGTTAACTTGTAGGATCCTCCTCGTGATGAAGTCCATAAAGCAATTGAAGATTGTAGAGCTGGTATCAAAGTTATGGTGATAACTGGTGATAATAAGTCCACTGCAGAAGCAATCTGTCAGGAAATTGGGTTGTTCTCTAACCTGACAAGCATTAAGGGGCATAGTTTTACTGGCAAAGAGTTTATGGCTTTTCCCATTTGTCAAAAGATTGAAATTCTGTCAAAGCCTGGATGTGTGTTATTCTCTCGTGCTGAGCCTAGGCATAAGCAAGAAATTGTGCGGCTGCTAAAGGAAATGGGCGAGATCGTTGCAATGACTGGTGATGGTGTCAATGATGCACCTGCATTAAAACTAGCAGACATTGGAATTGCTATGGGTATTACTGGAACTGAGGTAAGTTTGATCCTTTTAAGTTCATGCTATTTTTAAATTAGTCTCCCTAGTAGCATGGATGCCTTTCTAGTTCAATTTTTCATATTTATATTTCCTGTTACTAGGGCTTTTTATTGGTTTGATGTAATTTTTAATTCAAACTGCTCTATTGTCATTGCTATTTTAAGATATTTCTCAAGTTTTGAACTTTAATTCTCAAATTTATGAATCCTCAAAGGAGACGCTTTGATACCAATTGTTGGATCTTAAACAAAATAATAAAAAGATTGGATCTACAATGCTTATCTTTAGAATAAATAAGATCAAAAGTCATAACTTTATCATAGATCAAATCCTAAAATATAAATCTAGCCTCCTTGAAGATTCAAAGACATGAGAAATTAAAATAACAAAGGCGGAAGCGTACCTTGATCCATGACTGAATTGCTTGAATTGTTGGGATGGAGATGACCTTCCAAAAGATCCGTATCCTTTTAGGATTTCTCTCTGCTTGAAGAGAAAAGAAGAAGATAATACGTTACTTTGGGACTATGATCTCTTATATAATAACAAGAGTTATTCTTTTTTCTAATTTGGCCCTTCAACAATTAAAAAATTGTATAATTATCTCTACACATTAAATTCATGACAATTTAATACCTATTAGTTCAATTATTAATTTAATTAGATTACAATTAATTTGGACTATACTTTAAAATAGTCATACACATTAAAGTTTACATATGTGAACTCACACATGTTGAAATATTTTCAACAATCTCCTACTTAGGCCACATATATGTTATCTTATAAATGTGTACATTTTATAAGCTCAAAATATTGCTATCATATAATCATAGATTCTTAATAATTTCGTCCATTGACTATACTGATATAGGACTAAAGGTATTTTTGTTACATTTAGCGTAACTAAACCTACCAATAATCACATATACTAATACACCAAACGACATAGATCAATCATGGATGTGTAACATGAAAATTACATATAATATGATCTGAACATGCCTATTTCTAACTAGTCCTCCCTTAAATTTTATTGAGATCAAATCTTAACATAATAAAATAAAGTGTATAAACTGAATACTTTATTTCTACAGAAAATGTCCAAATGCATAAAATGTGTCCAAAATATAAATAGAGCAATGAAACATATATACAAACTTCCACTAAAATATAATAGCCTTATAACACCTATAGAAGCAGTATGCTCATGAAAGACCTTCGGTGTTAATACTTTAGTAAGCGGATCCGCAATCATGGAGTTTGTCCCAATGTGCTCTATTAAAATCTGTCCACCCTGTACCCTTTCCTTCACAATCAGGAACTTTATGTCAATGTATCTTGACCTGTATGAGCTCCTGTTGTTGTTGGATATAGACCTACTGATTTATTGTTACAATATAACTTTAGTGGTCTATTAATACCAATTAGAATACGCAACCTAGTGACAAAATTTCGCAGTCATAATCCATGGTTGGATGCCTCATAACATACTACAAATTCTGCTGCCATAGTGGAGGAGGCTATGATTGTTTGCTTAGCACTCTTTCAGGAAATAGCTCCTCTAACCAACAAATAAATGTAACCCGATGTGGATCTTCTACTGTCTTGATATTCAATAAAGTTAGAATCTGAATACCCATTGATTTCAATCTGATCTGACATGTTATATGTGAGCATGTAATTCTTAGTTTTCTGTAAATATCTGAAGACCCTTTTGGCTGCTCTCTAGTGATCCATCTCGGGTTACTTAAATATCTGCAAGCATTCCAGTAATGAATGCTATGTCTGAACGTGTGCAAATCTGAGCATACAATAGACTCCCTACAGCTAAAGCATAGGGAATCTTCTGTATTTCTTTAACTTCAAGATTATTTTTAGGGCATTCACTTAGACTGAATTATCACCTTTTGCGACTGGGATATCTCCCAGTTTACATTCTTGCATATTATATCTTTCAAGCACATTTTCTATATAGGCCTTTTGTGACAATTCAAGAATATCCCGAAAGCGATGCCGGTATCTGGATTCCTAAGACAAAAGACGCCTTATCAAAATCTTTCATATCAAATTTCTTTGATAGAAATCTCTTGGTTTCGTGAAAATTTTTCTTATCATTGGTAGCAAGGAGTATGTCATCTACATACAAAATCAGAAATATATATACTTACTCCCATTGAACTTGTGATACGCACAATCTTCAACAACATTTGTCTCGAAACCAAATGAGACAACTACTTGATGAAACTTGAAGTACCATTGACGGGAAGCTTGCTTAAGTCTATAGATGAATTTTTTTAGTTTGCAAATATTATTTGAGTCTTTAGACACAAAATTTTCTGCTTGCATCATATATATAGTTTATATATAGTTTCCTCAATGTAACCATTGAGAAAAACTGTCTTAACATCCATCTGATGTAACTCAAAGTCAAAATATGCAACAAGAGTCATAATTGTCTTAAAAGAGTCTTTCGATGAAATCGGAGAAAAAGTCGTTGTAAAATCAATGCCTTCCCTTTGAATAAAGCCTTTAGCTATAAGAAGAGTCTTATATCTTTCCACATTACCTTCTGAATCCCTCTTGATTTTAAATATCCATTTGCAACCAATGGGCTTCTTACCTTCAGGTAATGGGACAAGATTCCAAACTTGATTGTTTTGCATAGACTTATACTCTTCATTCATGGCATCTATCCATTTTTTAGAGTCAGAATCCTGCATGGCTTGTTGGAAGTTGATTAGATCACCTTCCACTGATCTATCAATGTCCTCTTATTCTTAGAGGAATACTATGTAATTATCTGTAATAACATTTCTCCTCTCTCTTGTGAATCTTCTTAATGGTATATGTTCTTGAGGTTGTTGAGTTTGTTCTTCAGGAACAATTACCTTAGCTTGAGTGGAAAGTTATTCAACATTGTCTTGATGAGATTCCATATCTGCTTCTCGCACAATGATAGGTATAAAAGTCTGTACACTGTCAAAAGCAGTAGTAGGGATCATAACTAATTCCTCCTCAAAGACAATGTCTCTTACCTTATTTCTCCCTTAAACTCAACATCTTCAAAAAAAAATGTTGCATTTCTCGTTTCAAAAATTGACTTAATAGTGGGATCATAAAACTTGTAGCCCCTAGATCACTCAGAGTAACCAATAAAGTAGTTACTCACTGTTTTGGAGTCTAATTTCTTTTTATTTGGCTTATAAGGCTTAGCCTAAGATGGACATCCCCAAATATGTAAGTGCTTTAGACTAGTCTTTCGACCTGTCCAAAACTCATAAGGTGTTCTGGCAGCTGTTTTAGTTGGTACTCTGTTTAGGACATAAGCTGATGTCTTTATTGTTTCTTCCCAGAGTTATTCTGGTAAGGTAGAATGACTAATCATACTCCTCATATTCTTAAGAGTCTTGTTTCATATTTCAGCCACACCATTCATGCTAGGTGAGCCTGGCATGGTGTACTGTGAGACGATTTCACATTCCTCTAGGAAGTTAGCAAATGGCTCTGGACATTACTCTCCTGAACCGTCATATCTGTCATAGTACTCACCACCATGGTCAGATCTGACACGCTTAATTTTCTTGCTGAGTTGAGTTTCAACTTCAACTCTGAATATTTTGAATATGTCTAAAGACTCGATTTCTCATGAATGAGATATAGGTACTCATAGTGTAAGTAATTGTTTATAAATGATATAAAGTATCGTTGATCATTCCAAGATGTCGTAGAGAATGGTCTAAAGATATCCGTATGTATCAATTCTAAGACGCTTGAAGATCTGTTTGCACCTAATCTCTTATATTTGGTTTGTTTTTCCTTTGATACACTCAACACAGACATTTAAATCTGAAAAATCAAGGGAATTCAAAATATCTTCTTTCACAAGTCGTTCTATTCTAGATTTGGATATATGACCCAAACACTTGTGCCATAATCTTACTGAATTTTCTTTATTTAGCTTACGTTTTGTACCACGTGAATCCACATGCAAGGTTTCATTATATGATGCAATACTGTCAAGCAAATAAAGGTTGTCATAAATACTCAATGAACCAGTACCAACAATATTTGAATTTAATGAAAAACTAAACTGATTATTTTCAAAAGAACAATGATGACCAAATTTGTTCAATACAGAAACAGAAACCAAATTCCGTCTAAATGACGGTATAACAAAAGTGTCTTTCAAGTCCAAATTAAAACCAGTTCCTAATAACAACATAAAATGCCCTATTTTCTTAACTTCTATCGACTTTCTATTGACCACAAAGATGTATCTTTCACCATCACTTGGCCTTCGGTAGTTCATACAACCCTGTATAGAAACACTTATGTGAGTAGTAGCACCAGAGTTTAACCACCAAGTGTGTAACGCCCCGATCCCAAGGATACGGAGACGTTATGGCGACGTACATACGCGAGGTGAAAACACACTCACGCGTACGTTAAGCCTCAGTACAGGAAATCACCTCTAGAGTTATAAGGGGTTCCAGCCGAAATAAGTACAAGAATACCTGCAGAAAGAGATTAGTGATCACAAAAAATAGGAAAAACAGAGATAAATAAGATAACAGTACTAAATCATAAAGATACCTAGGAAGGGTCTCGATGAGGAGTCTCCGATGGGAACCCAAGGCACTCTCTGATACTACGATAACTCGGATCTCCAACCTGGGCACGCAAACCCAGGGTCGTCAGAAAGCGACCTAGTGAGTGGTAAAATGAAGGAGGTAGTAATATATACAATAGTAATACAAGCACGATAATAATATATAATACATGATTCTGTAACAGTGATACCATATAGTAGGCATATAATAAACAGTAGAAATATAAACATGTCATATTTTAATATCATCACTACCTAGCAGGTTATCATCGGGTCATGTCTACAGTAGTCTCATGTGTATATGTAAATCTGATAAACACTGCTGACGTGATGTATGTGAACATGTAGATGAAGTATGCAACCATTCTATAGTGATGTGCATACACGGGAATAGTGATATACAGGAACCGAAGGCATGCAATGCAAGGTATATGTGTACATGAAGAGTGTGTCACCACATGAAGTGTAACAAGCATCAGGTAATGTAGCAAAGTCTACAGGTACCATGATAGTGAATAAAATAACAGGAACAGTAACAAGTAAGCAAAGTCTACAGGGAACATGATAGTGGATAACCCAACAGGAACAGTAACAAGTACAACCACACAAGAGTATACATGTATCAGGCAAGTCATGTTATTTATACAATAATAACAATCAGTACCACTTGTATTTTAATCAATCTCTTCCTGTGTCCCATACCACTGGCAGTTCATACTGGAGCCCGCACTCCAGTCGAACCAATCCGGACATGGCATACGGGTACCATTATCCAAACGAGAGAGTGACCAAATAACAAGTGTTCCCGACGTCACTATTGTGTATACTGTTTTATTATGTTAATTGGAAACCCATGGTCGAGGAGTTCTTATCGGGTAGGTGTATTCCGTGCATACCCGGGATCACGGCCTTAAACAGACCCCTGGCTGCTGAGACCAGGGCCAGCCCGCTAAGGCTGTAACATGTAACAGGAACTCAATGAGCTAAAACAATAAACAGGAGCTCATGAGCTATAACAGACGGTAGCCAGCACTACCCCGTCCCCTGCAGTGGGACAAACAATGAATCCAGACATCCACCCGACAAGATCTAGTCAACCGTCAAGTCTCCCCCATACCCAAGTTATCTTTATTATCTTTCACTATACAGTATATCAGGAACAAGTACAAGACATGGTACATGTAACACGATAACATGACATGAGCTCTATTGATAGCACGAAACACGATAACGGGAAACGGAACAATAGATATGGGATTCTAGAGGTGGCCCCCGTGGCTTGAATCCACGTGGCACTTAGTTCCACACATCGCATATCAACAGCTCATGTATCCAGTACGGGAAGATCAATATCATAACGGGAAATAATCATGTAACGGGAATACAAGACGAACTACTCATGTAACAATAATCCATGTGACATAAACAATGATCAATATAACGAGAATACATGAATATCCAGGAGTAATAATATAATCCATGATCCATGTAACAGGAATACATAGATAATCAATGCATGTATATCAGTGAGTCTATATAACAGTGGTGTAAGAATATGAATTAACTGTGCACAGGACGGTATCCAGTGTACTAGCGTATCAATATATCAGTAGTTCACAAACATGCAGTAATAGTGTCGTGAATCTTAGTATCTATGTAATGGTGAAACAACGTGAAATAACGGTATAGTGTAACAGATATTTACATGCAATACAGTGTTCAGTGTATCGGTGGGTCGGTAGGGTGACAGTGTAATAGTGACAATATCTGGTATAATGGAGTACGCGTGTATTAGTGCACATGTAACAGTACTACGTAACCATGATTGATGTCCATGAAGTGAAAGATGTGATAGATGCAAGAAAAACACGTGGCATAGTAATCTAACCATTTTAATATGATCATCTATCACCTATCTGTTATATGAAATATATGTTATATGAAATCATGAAACAGATGAAATATTATTTTATGACTTATCGATGATTACGATTTATTAACGAAAGCAATCACTCAATTTAGTAAACAGGAATAAATATAATTTATTAAAAAGAAAACACTCACAAACTGGCCATAGGAAGGTAGCTCTCTTTCCCACGATCGCAACGGATCCAGAATCGTCCAAATCGGAGTCCGGATGCTTCAGATATCGCCCGATTACGAAAAGGAATAGAAATGGGTTAAATAGGTAAATAAAAATAATTCAAATGCAATTAATAAACTGAATCAGGGGGTTTTCTGCACTTTTACCTTTAATGGGTTTTGGAGCGGGTTGGGCTCTTCACGGGTCGGGTTTGGCTCCTACCCAAACCCATCACTCAAATTAAATGGGTAAGGGTTATTGGGTTTCAACTTAACCCAAAAGGGTTAATGGGTCGGGTTCATACCCGAACCCGAACCCAAAGCCAGCAGCAGCAGCTTGCTGCTGCTGCGTTCTTGCGCGGCCGACTGGCCAGCTCAGCTGGCCGGCGGCGGTCCGGCCGCCGGCGGCAGTTCCAGCCCCAAAGGAGCGTGAGAGAGAGAGAGGGTGAGAGGGGGTGTGTGAGAGAGAGGTGGAGAGAGAAAATCGAGTCATATTCCCATGGAGAAGACGAAGAAGAAGAGGAGCCAGAAAGAAAGAAACAGAGATCGCAAGCAATGCCAAAATAATGTCACAACCTCCTTCAAACTGCACCTATCCAAGTTGGAATTGGAAAACCCCAAAACAAAGAAAGGGTAAATGTCAGACAACCCCCTTCAGACATGTATGTGGGAGAGAGAGGGAGGGAGGGGGGAGAGAGAGAGGATTTTTGAATTAGAGAGGGGGAGAGAGATTTTAATAGAGGGAGAGAGAGAGAGAGTTGAGGCGGTGGAAAGAATGGCGGTGGGAAATTTGGAGAAGAATCCAGAGAAGAAGAAAGAAGAAAAGAAATAGAAATAGAATAAAAATAAATAAATAAAATATTAGTTTATTAAGGTGAAAACTTGACTAGCTCCGAACGGTGCCCAAAAATTACAGAAAATAGAGAATATTATCCTGAGACGTAATATGAAAACGGTTTGTAGAAATTATATCCGGTTTACAAATTAAAAATCCTGGAAGATGACGCTGGTACGGGGCGACACCGGTTTGGCCCAATTTAAGATAAATTCAGAAAATTCTAAAAATATCCTAATGTAGATAACACGATTCTAAGGCACATGATGTAAGCGAATTCTCAAAATACTACTCCGATTGTGAATTAAAAATCGGAAGGCCGGTTCTCGGTAGCGGTCGACACCGACTACGGAGTTTTCCCAAAATAATCCAGAAAAATTCCAGAAAATCTTGAAAATTCTAAAATATTAGAAAATGATTTTTGAAACTGACATCAGCTCAATCGGACTATCACGAAGGTCAAATCAAGTTTGTACGTCGTATCGCGTACAGATACTGTGATACGTATCTCAGGGATCAGGGGGTTACATTTCTCCCACCTTACAAAAATTGCGTCCTTGCATTTCTATTCAGGTGTGAGAACAATATCTCCACACCCCAAAGCCTAAAGGGTACGGGTCCACGACACTTCCGCTGCGCACTCTGCTGTCTATAAGGAACTCGGGATGAAGACGTATGGTAGTGAACTCATCCTAACGGATGGGAAGCAAGATGACGCAAGGAAAGCGAGAAGGAAATCGGATGTTCTGATTGACAACTGGAAGGAAGGAATACAAACGAGGCAAGGACTGAATTGTCATGACAGTGTATTCTTGTACTTGTTGCTGAATCCCAAATTCAGATACAAACTAGCTTGAATCTGAATCTGATTGTACTGTTGGTAAGAGCCCGAGTATTGACCCAGTGGTTACCCACACCAGGTGTGAACCTAGGCTCTGATCCACTCTGTAACGCCCCGATCCCAAGGAAACGGAGACGTTATGGCGACGTACATACGCGAGGTGAACACACTCCACGCGTACGTTAAGCCTCAGTACAGGAAATCACCTCTAGAGTTATAAGGGTTCCACCGGAAATAAGTACAAGAATACTGCAGAAGAGGTTAGTGATCACAAAAAATAGAAAAACAGAGATAAATAAGATAACAGTACTAAATCATAAAGATACCTAGGAAGGGTCTCGATGAGGAGTCTCCGATGGGAACCAAGGCACTCTTTGATACTACGGTAACTCGATCTCCAACCTGGGCACGCAAACCCAGGGTCGTCAGAAAGCGACCTAGTGAGTGGTAAAATGAAGGAGGTAGTAATATATACAATAGTAATACAAGCACGATAATAATATATAATACATGATTCTGTAACAGTGATACCATATAGTAGGCATATAATAAACAGTAGAAATATAAACATGTCATATTTTAATATCATCACTCCTAGCAGGTTATCATCGGGTCATGTCTACAGTAGTCTCATGTGTATATGTAAATCTGATAAACACTGCTGACGTGATGTATGTGAACATGTAGATGAAGTATGCAACCATTCTATAGTGATGTGCATACACGGGAATAGTGATATACAGGAACCGAAGGCATGCAATGCAAGGTATATGTGTACATGAAGAGTGTGTCACATTAAGTGTAACAGCATCAGGTAATGTAGCAAAGTCTACAGTACCATGATAGTGAATAAAATAACAGGAACAGTAACAATAAGCAAAGTCTACAGGGAACATGATAGTGGATAACCCAACAGGAACAGTAACAAGTACAACCACACAAGAGTATACATGTATCAGGCAAGTCATGTTATTTATACAATATAACAATCAGTACCACTTGTATTTTAATCAATCTCTTCCTGTGTCCCATACCACTGGCAGTTCATACTGGAGCCCGCACTCCAGTCGAACCCATCCGGACATGGCATACGGGTACCATTATCCAAACGAGAGAGTGACCAAATAACAAGTGTTCCGACGTCACTATTGTGTATACTGTTTTATTATGTTAATTGGAAACCCTGGTCGGAAAGTTCTTATCGGTAGGTGTATTCCGTGCATACCCGGGATCACGGCCTTAAACAGACCCCTGGCTGCTGAGACCAGGGCCAGCCCGCTAAGGCTGTAACATGTAACAGGAACTCAATGAGCTAAAACAATAAACAGGAGCTCATGAGCTATAACAGACGGTAGCCAGCACTACCCCGTCCCCTGCAGTGGGACAAACAATGGATCCAGACATCCACCCGACAAGATCTAGTCAACCGTCAAGTCTCCCCCATACCCAAGTTATCTTTATTATCTTTCACTATACAGTATATCAGGAACAAGTACAAGACATGGTACATGTAACACGATAACATGACATGAGCTCTGTTGATAGCACGAAACACGATAACGGAAACGGGAACAATAGATGTGGGATTCTAGAGGTGGCCCCCGTGGCTTGAATCCACGTGGCACTTAGTTCCACACATCGCATATCAACAGCTCATGTATCCAGTACGGGAAGATCAATATCATAACGGGAAATAATCATGTAACGGGAATACAGACGAACTACTCATGTAACAATAATCCATGTGACATAAACAATGATCAATATAACGAGAATACATGAATATCCAGGAGTAATAATATAATCCATGATCCATGTAACAGGAATACATAGATAATCAATGCATGTATATCAGTGAGTCTATATAACAGTGGTGTAAGAATATGAAGTAACTGTGCACAGGACGGTATCCAGTGTACTAGCGTATCAATATATCAGTAGTTCACAACCATGCAGTAATAGTGTCGTGAATCTCAGTATCTATGTAATGGTGAAACAACGTGAAATAACGGTATAGTGTAACAGATATTTACATGCAATACAGTGTTCAGTGTATCGGTGGGTCGGTAAGGGTGACAGTGTAATAGTGACAATATCTGGTATAATGGAGTACGCGTGTATTAGTGCACATGTAACAGTACTACGTAACCATGATTGATGTCCATGAAGTGAAAGATGTGATAGATGCAAGAAAACATGTGGCATAGTAATCTAACCATTTTAATATGATCATCTATCACCTATCTGTTATATGAAATATATGTTATATGAAATCATGAAACAGATGAAAATATTATTTTATGACTTATCGATGATTACGATTTATTAACGAAAGCAATCACTCAATTTAGTAAACAGGAATAAATATAATTTATTAAAAAGAAAACACTCACAAACTGACCATAGGAAGGTAGCTCTCTTTCCCACGATCGCAACGGATCCAGAATCGTCCAAATCGGAGTCCGGATGCTCCAGATATCGCCCGATTACGAAAAGGAATAGAAATGGGTTAAATAGGTAAATAAAAATAATTCAAATGCAATTAATAAACTGAATCAGGAGGTTTTCTGCACTTTTACCTTTATGGGTTTTGGAGCGGGTTGGGCTCTTCACGGGTCGGGTTTGGCTCCTACCCAAACCCATCACTCAAATTAATGGGTTTTGGAGCGGGTTGGGCTCTTCACGGGTCGGGTTTGGCTCCTACCCAAACCATCACTCAAATTAAATGGGTAAGGGTTATTGGGTTTCAACTTAATCCAAAAGGGTTAATGGGTCGGGTTCATACCCGAACCCAAAGCCAGCAGCAGCAGCTTGCTGCTGCTGCGTTCTTGCGCGGCCCGACCGGCCTGCCGGCGGCGGTCCCGGCCGCCGGCGGCAGTTCCGGCCCCAAAGGAGCGTGAGAGAGAGAGAGAGAGAGTGAGAGGGGGTGTGTGAGAGAGAGGTGGAGAGAGAAAATCGAGTCATATTCCCATGGAGAAGACGAAGAAGAAGAGGAGCCAGAAAGAAAGAAACAGAGATCGCAAGCAATGCCAAAATATTGTCACAACCTCCTTCAAACTGCACCTATCCAAGTTGGAATTGGAAAACCCCAAAACAAAGAAAGGGTAAATGTCAGACAACCCCCTTCAGACATGTATGTGGGAGAGAGAGGGAGGGGGGGAGAGAGAGGATTTTGAATTAGAGAGGGAGGGAGAGATTTTAATAGAGGGAGAGAGAGAGAGAGAGTTGAGGCGGTGGAAAGAATGGCGGTGGGAAATTTGGAGAAGAATCCAGAGAAGAAGAAAGAAGAAAAGAAATAGAAATAGAATAAAAATAAATAAATAAAATATTAGTTTATTAAGGTGAAAACTTGACTAGCTCCGAACGGTGCCCAAAAATTACAGAAAATAGAGAATATTATCCTGAGACGTAATATGAAAACGGTTTGTAGAAATTATATCCGGTTTACAAATTAAAAATCCTGGAAGATGACGCTGGTACCGGGCGACACCGGTTTGGCCCAATTTAAGATAAATTCAGAAAATTTTCCAAAAATATCCTAATGTAGATAACACGATTCTAAGGCACATGATGTAAGCGGATTCTCAAAATACTACTCTGATTGTGAATTAAAAATCGGAAGGCCGTTTCTCGGTAGCAGTCGACACCGACTACGGAGTTTTCCCAAAATAATTCAGAAAAATTCCAGAAAATCTTGAAATTTTAAAATATTAGAAAATGATTTTTGAAACTGAATCAGCTCAATCGGACTATCACGAAGGTCAAATCAAGTTTGTACGTCGTATCGCGTACAGATACTGTGATACGTATCTCAGGGATCAGGGGGTTACAAAGTGTTTTTAAGTATTGAAACTAAATTAACCTCAGAACATACCAAAGTAAAGAACATACCTAGGTTTCTTGACACGCCAAGCATGATATTTTGTATATTCTTTCTTTATGTGTCCAGGTTTCTTATGAAAGAAACAGTATTCACTTTCCTTAGGTTTTTTTTTAAATCTGGACCCTTAGCAGCTTCATTTTTTTCTTGCCCTTATCTTTTTCAGTCTTGACAAGATGACTACTTCATATTTTACATGCTTAAGCCTTTCCTCTTTTTACACACAATATGAAATGAGTTCATTCAGAGTCCATTTCTCCTTTTGACAGTTATAACTGACCTTAAATTGATTGAATTATGCAGGAAGCGAAATCAATAATAAATGCACGAGTAAATCCTCAGACAACTCGAGCTTTAGTGTCTTAAGCTTGGAAGCAATATGAGACATCTGCATGATGTACTCCTTTTGTTTTTCTTACCCTTATACTTCATAAAAATCAAGCTAGCTAAATGCATGCTTGTTCCTGTCTTATCGTTCTTTATAAAATATTTCTCAATTTCGGCAAGAAAATCTTTAGCCAAAGTTATCTCATCAGATACTGCACCTCGAAAGGCTTCCAGAATGCCACGCTTTATGATTATTAGACTCATGCGATTAGAGCGTTCTATCTTCTCAAAGTTCTTCCTATTATCAGGAGAACTTTCAGCTGTAAGAGAAGCATGTTTCTCTATCCTTAGTGTAAGGTCTAAATCCATGCAGTTAAGAACGATTAGAACATTCTCTTTCCATTCCTTGAAGTTTGTCCCATTGAGCATGGGATTGCAGATATATTAGCAGCAATATAATAACTGTACAGAGAATAAATTAAATAAGCATGCATGTTCACACATAATCAAATAAGTGACTTTTAAATTTAAATAATTATGGAATACATTTCAAGATACCTAGCATGACATTAATATCAACTTTTTGAACAGTAATATTAACTTGTAAGTGATACTCATGGTGTAGTAATCAGATGTTGACAATAAATCCTATCAAATAATAAATTTATCTTTGAATCAATTTATTGTTCACATGAAAACTTATAATTGTCACACATTTATCATCACAGATGTATATGCAATTCGGCTAAATATTATCTTTCCTTTGGGCCGGTTAATACTCGCATGAATTCACACATACAAACATCTTAGCATTCTCAAGAAGTCAATCTACACAAGAGAGATCACTTTGTTGACATTTTGTTTTAATTAGTTTTATTAAATGTTGGACAATCTTAAAATTTTACTGAATGTACATAAAATTCGTTTAAAAAATTTAAAAGTCCCAAAATTGTCCCAAAAAAGGGGTCCACAGTATACTAGATGTCGGCCTGGGCGCCGCCTTAAGATGCGCGGCGAACTAGGGCACCGAGGAGGCGCGGCCTGCCAATGCGGGTCGTGCCTGGGCGCGACCTCGGTGGCCATGCCACCTACTTCCCAGTTTATTTTTTTTAATAATATGAAAAACAGATCTGAAATCCTAATTTTTTTTTATTATTTAGAATTCAGATCTGAGATTTCAGATCCATAAATCTGGAGAAAAGGGAAGTTTTTACCAATCCAAAGTAATCATGTAATATGATTCATTAGATTTAATCTATATTTCATGAAAGTATGAATAAAATTTCAAGTTTTAAACTTTAATTCCCAAATCTATGAATCTTCAACGGGGAGGCTTTAATACCAATTGTTAGATCTTAAACTAAACAATAAAAGGATTGGATCTATAATGTATATCTTTGAAATAGACAAGATCAAAGGCCATAACTTTATCATGGATCAAATCTTAAATCATAAATCTAGCATGTTTGAATATTCAAAGACATGAGAAGATTAAAATAACAAAGGCGGAAGCGTACCTTGATCAATGACTGAATTGCTTGAATTGTTGGGATGAGAATGACCTTTCAAAAGATCCGTATCCTTCTAAGGTTTCTCTGTGCTTGAAGAGATGTCAAAGAGAAAAAGAGTATACGTTCTTTTGGGGACCGTGATCCCTTATATAATAACAAGACTTATTCCATTTTCCAATTTGGCCCTTTAACAAATTAGAATTGCGTAATTATCTCTTCACATTA
Organism: Agave tequilana; assembly: GCA_038442645.1. Taxonomy (NCBI): domain Eukaryota; kingdom Viridiplantae; phylum Streptophyta; class Magnoliopsida; order Asparagales; family Asparagaceae; genus Agave; species Agave tequilana. The sequence goes on along the minus strand of JAVJIF010006045.1, from coordinate 1,624 downwards.
AATCCATGATAATTTAATACCCATAGTCCAATTATTAACTTAATTCGATCACAATTAATTTAGACTATACTTTAAGATAGCCATACACTTTTTATACATGTGAGCTCACACATGTTGAAATATTTCCCACATTTCTTTCTTTTCCCTGGACTGTAAGAATTGCTTGGTTCAACATTAATACGTAATTTCCTTTTCAGGTTGCAAAGGAAGCTTCTGATATGGTTCTAGCAGATGATAATTTCAGTACAATTGTTGCAGCTGTTGCAGAAGGACGCTCCATCTATGATAACATGAAATCTTTTATTAGGTACATGAGTGATCATTTTGTCATTGCTTCCCATTTGTCTTAAGGATTTAACATCATTGGCCTCCTATTGTTATAGGTACATGATATCGTCTAACGTGGGAGAAGTCATCTCCATCTTTTTGACTGCTGCATTGGGTATACCTGAATGCCTAATACCGGTTCAGCTTCTTTGGGTTAATTTGGTTACTGACGGTCCTCCTGCAACGGCCCTTGGTTTCAACCCTGCTGATGTTGATATCATGCATAAACCACCAGGAAGAGCAATGATCCCTTGATCAACTCTTGGGTTATGTTCCGATATCTGGTAAGAATACTGTCAGCTCGCTCCCGGATAATACAATCTTCCGAGTCATGAATCATTTAAAACCTGGAGCAGTATTTTCTGCATCATTCAGTGCTTCAGGTTTTGACAGGTCTTATCCTTATAGGGCTGTATATATTCCTTGCTTCATTGCATGTACTGTCTAAACATAAATCTGTTAGGGCCTGGCATCAGGATCACTGATAAGTGAAAACTTGTAATAATAATGCATTCAATGCTAGAAAAGTTGAAACCTCCTCATAGATTTGGTACAATAAACTTTATCACCCTATTGTTCAACTCTTCCTAATAAAAGTGTTACTGTACATTTAGCCATTGTTATATACATCTTATATAGCTTAAGTTGATTGATACCTATCCTATAATTGTTAAGATAATCTAAATGCTCCTTAAAAAAATTTCAAGTATAGGGTGATCTTTGTTGCTATAAATCTGAACAAATCAAGTTCGTGTTAAATAGGGATAAATATTCCACATATATATATTTCAATTACAAGTTTCAATGTTTTGTGATCACATGTGAGGCAACATTCTTTTGACTTGGTATTTTGGCACAGGTATCATATACATTAGGTGCTAAAATCAATGTAGAATGTGCAAATTTGGTCCTGATTTAATCACAGGTGCTAATTCTTTCTTTCATGATTACAGGTGATTAGTTCTTATGTTGGTTTAGCAACTGTTGGAATCTTCATCTTGTGGTATACTCAGCCCTCTTTTATGGGTATCGACCTCATTAGTGATGCCACAGCCTGGTCTCCCTTTATGAACTCCGGACATGGGGAGAGTGCCATACATGGGTAGATTTTTCCCCGGATCCGTTCTTGGCAGGCAACCGAGTCATTTCCTTTTCCGACCCCTGTGACTACTTCACTGTAGGAAAAGTGAAGGCAATGACCTATCTCTATCTGTTTTGGTAGCGATCGAGATGTTTAATTCGCTGAATGCCTTATCAGAAGATAACAGCTTGGTTCGAATGCCTCCTTGGAGGAACC